>JAPSES010000002.1:1007552-1036118 GCA_029822895.1 Maxillicosta whitleyi
GAGCAATTCAAACTTATGTCAGTATATTTGGAAATATTAGCATTTGTAGGGTAAATCTTATGAAGAATCTTAAAGTGTTTTTTTTTTTTTTTTTTTTACTTTATCATATGGTGTTAAACTACTGCAAATTACTTAGTGACGTCATACTCAGATACACAACAATGTATTCAGTAAAACACAAATTACACGCATTAAATCAATTAAAGAACTTAACCTTTAACATCTAAAACACACTTGAAGTCAATTATGTATAACTGTACACACAACGCAATCAGAAAGGAGGTGTTTATTACTTCCTGTAAACGTTTGACATGTAACGGACGTAAAGGGGGAAAAAAAGAGGGCAGATCCGTACCAGCCTCTCATTGGTCCAGAAATATGGAATCAGATGACGTAGAGGTTCCGGGTTTCTAGGTCCTCATAAGAGGTAACTTTCGGTCATTTCATGGTGGAGACGCGGCTGACCCGGTTTCGCAGCTGAAGGTAGGAGGACTACAAATGTGCCAACCGGACAGGGTATCACTGACTAGCTGACCACCGTAATCTCATTAGGACCTTTATCCGTTTGTAGATTTGTGTGAGGGTTAATTTGAGCGGCTGGGGTTAATTAAGCGGGGTTTTAGCTACATCCTTAGCGGCTACCGTTAATCAAGTTGCCGTTGGTCTTCAGTGATGTAAGCTGTACCAGCAACGTGTGGCGGCTTTTGTCATCCTGTAGTCTACCATCACCCATTGTCGGAAACCCTTCACAAAGTCTGTTTATGTCGACGGTAGCTAGCGTGGAGACAATAAAATGTTATGTATTGGTGTGTGTATGTGTGTTGGTTAATTCTCGTATCTGTTAGTATGTAATAAAGCCGGTACGTTTGTGATTATTTGCTAAGAAAATCAGAGACGGATCTACTAAACGTGAAAATGTACAATATAGATAGGTATTTAGATAGATATAATTGGTTATTCTAAGAGGGGAGTGCATCAACAAGTCGCTTTTCAATATTATTACTCGTGTGTGTGTTAATGAATGTGTTTGAAACTTTGAAGTATCGTTTACTCTGGTTAATAATAATTATTTTCACGTCTCATCAAGTCCAGCATACTAACTTCACACACCCTGTGGTCTATTATTGTGTTATGCTTCAGGCAAATCAGTTACTTAGCATTCCTGTTTTTATAATTGTGTTATTATGTTTGTAACTGACATGTGACACTTAGTGGCGTTATTATTATCAAATTACTGGTTTAGTTAGAACTGTTTGTATCCATGGATTTTTCTGTCTTAAAACAGCCCCATAACATTTATTTTAACCTTTTCCCTGGATTGTGACAACATCAGTTGTTTAAGACACATCTGACGTAGGTAAGTGTTGTGATTCACTGAAATGAATCATACTCTGGGAGGATGTGTTCAAACATTACGTTACATTCTGTGACTAAACGTGGATTAGATTTGGTAAGCATACATAACCATGTTAAATTGGATAAGAGGCTGATTCTTTTTCTGCCTGTCCAATTTGTTATTTTTATTTTTTTTGAGGGGAATATCAAAGTAAGCTCCATGTGATAGCTGACAGCTTGTGCAGCTGTGTGTAGTTACATTTTCTCACCGCTCTCATCTGCATCTGTGACTTCTGTGCATTGTTGAGCTGCGTCTGTTTTAACTCTTTTGAGTCACACAGCTCGGTGAGGTTATTAGCGGTCTGAGCTTGCCCTAGAATGGCCTTTCACTGACCATAGGGTGGGGTGAGGCTCAAGAGTATGGCCATTGGTCCACAGCAACATCCTCTTCAGAATCACTGTCAGGGCTGTGGTCATTGGATACTGTCCAGTCTGTCCACTCCAGAGGGGCCAAATCTCAACATTGCTTCATCCTTCTTTCACCTGAGACATGTAGTCCTTTGTTGTTGAAAGGCAAACAGCTGTTATTTTACTAGGGTGGGAATTTAAAGTGTAGAAACAAACATCCTCTAGCACGTTATTGAGTGCTGACAGTCACACTGAGGTTTGGTTCACAGGGAGACAGCGGTAAGTGAACATTATGTAGTGATAATAGGTATTTGCCAACAAGTACAGTCCTGTGTGTAAAAAATACATTCTATATGTGGTGGTTAAAAGACAGATATGGATACTGGCTGTAAAGGCAATACTGGAGATGAGCTTTCACCGTTTTATTATGCCAAGGCTCTTTTTTTTATTTTTTTTATTTTTTTATTTTTATTTTTTTAAGCGGGAAGTGTGCCACTAGACTCACTTGACCAACCAACTTCCTCTTCTGCACTGCTGTTGACACATAATCTGTTTGGGTGAATATGAATACGTTTTGTCTGTTTAGGTTCTCATTTTGCCAGGTCATCATTCTTCTTGGAGGTTCTTCTCGGTTCAAACCAGTCCAGTTGAACGGAGAAGAACTACCAAGACGAGTGAATCCTGGTTGTTTTTGCTGAGACATTTGACATGTAGAACGTTTCTGATCAGTGTTTTCCTTTCTCACTTTAGGTGTTCCATCTGGGCAACAGTGGGCTACATTTTTACTCTACATTTTCTGGATTTTCAGACTTGTCTACCGCAGGGGTTTTTTCTCTTCATTGGGTTGTGAAGTTTCCCTATCCATACCCACTCCCTTCACTCGCTTTAATCTCTTTGAGACCAACACAACAGCCTTGTCTTGTCTGACAACCACTGTCGGCTTCACCGTTTCCATTCATAAATACTCTTTTAGGTTATACTATGGGTCAACAGACAGTCTCTACTGTGCAATCCTTGCTCCTCTTACCAATCCACCTTTTGATATGGCTCTACTCCGTCCTCTCCTTCCTACCCTGGTATTTCATCACTGGTGCTGGGCATAAGAAAGCTCAATCCGAGAGGATAAAGGCCCGTTCCACTTCAGGACAGGCAGAGGGTCCTTACCGATCTGTGGACCAGTTCGAGTCCCTTGCCAGGGAGGACTTCCCTGGAAAGGACACCCTGGATAAGTTGTTTCAACACGCCGTGCAGCGCTATGGATCAGCTCATTGTCTTGGCACCAGAGATATACTGAGTGAAGAAAATGAGACTCAGCCTAGTGGCAAAGTATTTAAAAAAGTAAGGATCTATTCACGCTTTTGATGATGACAATGTCTGTGACGATATAAACATTTAAGTCACTGTTTCTTTGTAGTTGATTCTGGGAGAGTATCGGTGGTTGTCTTACAATGACCTGGACACCATAGTGAACGAGTACGGCAGCGGCTTACGAGCTCTCGGACAACAGCCCAAAAACACCATCGCCATCTTCTGTGAGACCAGAGCTGAATGGATGATCACGGCCCAGGCATGCTTCAGGCACAATTTCCCCTGTGAGTGTGTAACAGTACATGCAGTAAGAGGTCATATACGTCACAGTGAACATATCGTGCTGTGTATCTGTGTGTAATGTATTTAATCAATTGTTTTGTTTTACAGTGGTGACGTTCTATGCAACACTGGGGGAGGATGCCATCGCATTTGGATTGAATGAAAGTGGTGTTACACATGTTATTACCAGCACAGAACTGCTAGAATCTAAACTAAAAGTGAGTTTAACCCTAATCATATGTATCCAGAAGTGTCAGTAGTGGAAGAATGTAATAATGCTTACCTTCCATTCTGCTACAAATATATATCTTGTCTGTGTATACCCCTGACATTTGTATAAAGGAAAAACTCAATGGATGCAGATACTGTGTCTATTTTACTTATTGTGTCACTTTGTATCATCTATGTGACAACAGGAGATGTTGTCTCTAATGTGGTCACATTGATGCACTGAATGACTTGAATGCAGTATCTGTTGCACTATAATTGCACTGGAAAAA
The DNA here is from genome assembly GCA_029822895.1 of Maxillicosta whitleyi. Classification (NCBI taxonomy): domain Eukaryota; kingdom Metazoa; phylum Chordata; class Actinopteri; order Perciformes; family Neosebastidae; genus Maxillicosta; species Maxillicosta whitleyi. The sequence goes on from JAPSES010000002.1 coordinate 1,011,386, forward strand.
ATGTACTTGCTTGTCAAATGAATAGTTCTCACTGTTCCTGAATGAAATTTGGCTTTATTGAAGCTTCTTACCCTACAGCTGTGTGGAATCACAGAACCTTTACTTGGGTTTTTCCGTGGTTCAGATGGACTATTATGTGTTTAAGTGGAAACTGTTTCCCAGATCAAGTCAATGGAAACAGACTTGGTTGTACATATACGACTAAATCATCTGATTGGGAGCCTTTGTTAAAGCTGCTTTGTGTTCTTTTTTTTCTGTCTAGAATGTGCTTCCACAAATCCCAAAACTGAAGCATGTGATCTACGTGGACCAAAAGAAAATTAGCACAGAAGGCTACCCAGCAGGACTTTCGCTCCACAGCATGGAGGCTGTACGAGAGCTGGGCGCCCGTCCTGAAAACAGTGTGTATTTGTTCTGTTCCTGCTTCTGTTTCAGATATAGGATAAAAAAAACTGTTGTTGTAATGAATTTGAATTGCTGTCAGTTTCAGAGTAAATAAAGTAGTGTTTGCAAATCAAACACTACTTTATTTACCTCAAACCTTTAAGGTTATTTGCTGGACATTGTTTACTTTGCACTTCTATGGTTCATTGACCTTTTTCTTGTTTGCCTTATAGTCGGGAGGCCGATAGTGAAGCCCCAGCCCTCGGACCTGGCTGTGGTGATGTACACCAGCGGTTCTACTGGCAGACCCAAAGGAGTCATGATCATCCACAGTAACTTGATTGCCGGAATGACAGGCCAGTGTGAGCGCATCCCTGGATTGGGGTGAGTTTTAGGAGTAGTTGAGTTCACTTAATTCACCCTGGTGTGAATTCTCCTTTGAATCATAATCCAGAAACCAAAAGGTCAAAATCCTGGTCTGTCCAGATCCACCTGTGCTTCTATTACACTGAGTACATTTTTGCCAGCTTTTAGACCCCCTCCTCCAATGATTTACCTAATGATGGCCTCAGATAAATGCAAAAAGAATTGTCTTGCTCTTAGCCATCTCTAAATTAATGAATTGTTAATCAAATATTGAGGCAAAAAATACAACTAAAACTTGAACATGAAAAGTTACCTAGGTGTCAGTGCATTTGATCTGGACCACATGGATTGAAATGGTCTTAATGGTCTAGTGCTATAAATAAAGACACTGTGTGATTAAATTTGATTATCCTAGGGATTTTTTTTCTAATCCAGACATGCAGGTTTTTCATGAATTGGCAGTTCAATCCAGGTTTTATGTGTAAACCATCGTGTCCACTCATGTTACATGCAGAACCTGCACATTTAAACAAATCGTGAATGCAGTTTTGCATTTTGCAACAGAGGTCATTTTTGTGAAACACTCTGCCTTGCATAATTTGTTCAATTTCAAAAATGTACCCGTGAGAGAATAAAGATATTCCAAAAAACAGTAGCATGTAATTTTGCTGTCCTTTTGCCCATGTTGCATACAGATTTCTGTATTAAATATAATGTAAAATAACATAAAAATGTGTTTTATCTAAAAAATTGTTTCTCTTATCTCAGTAAATATTTAGTTTTAAAATTGACCCAAAGTGCTTCCAAACTTACTTCATAACATTAGTTTGCATCTGGTTTGAATTTTTAGCCCCCATGTCCTGTTTTTAGGGACCAGTTTCACACAAGTACCAAGATACAGTATGCCATGAAAATGTCTTTAGTGTCTAAAGAGTAAAAACATAAACATTCATTCAGATTTTCGGGAATGAAAAGGCCTTAAAATCACCCACTGTTATAGGTGCACATCGGGTCTTGCTTTCATGTTCATACAAAATATATTTCAGAAGCTCTTCATCTGCTCCAACTTTAAAACAACACTAGCTAAAAATATGTATGAAACTTTGCCAGATACAACACTGACGTTTTTCCATACTAAATTTGTAAGTTTAGTTCTCCAAACATGGAACAGCCTGTCATGAGTCAAATCATAGACGGCGTCTGAGTCAAAGAAAAGAATAGAAGATTTGTTGCTTTTCTTTAAATACGGCAACATTTTGTAATCATTCATTCCATCTGTTCATCTCATCTATTCTAATGAGTAGAGCATCATGAACAAAACCAGTGTCCAACACTTGAAAGAAAGTGTTTGTGAAAATTGCAAAGAGGAACAGAAAACATGTAGGTGCTCATGGCTGAAACAATAATGTTCTGTCCTTGTGGTTTTTTTTCAGGCCAGATGACACCTACATAGCTTATCTGCCTCTGGCTCATGTTCTGGAAATGACAGCAGAAATCTCATGTGTCACATACGGCTGCCGGATCGGCTACTCGTCCCCCCAGACACTCTCGGACCAGGTAATACCCGGTACCAATTCCAGTGTACATTAAATCTGCCGGTATGTAGGCTGTATTTCATTAGACTGTATAATGATTTGCATTAGTCTAATCAGTGTTAATGTTGTTCCTGATTTAGTCCACTAAGATCAAGAAGGGAAGCAAAGGAGACAGTACAGTCCTCAGACCCACCCTGATGGCAGCTGTGCCAGTAAGAACCACTGTTCATTACTTCACTGTTATAATCTTCTACATTTCCCCCCACCCTCTCTTTGGGTATTTCTTTTAAAAAACTTAACGTTCTTCCTGAAATGTTTTTTTTTCCTATTAAAGGAAATAATGGATCGCATCAACAAGAATGTGATGAGCAAAGTGCAGGAAATGAGCTACATTCAGAGGACATTGTTTACACTGGGATACAAATATAAACTGGAACAGATTAGGAGGGGATATGACGCACCGCTCTGCAATGCGTAAGATACCTGTTTTTTTTCTCTTTCAGTGCCTTCACTTAAAAATGTGTTTTCCACATATTACGAAATGCCCAGGTCCAGGTGTTTCACGTTTCCCTTTCTGTGTTTGTAGCTTGTTGTTCCGCAAAGTGAAGAAGTTGCTGGGAGGACAGGTGAGGATGATGTTGTCAGGAGGAGCCCCCCTGTCCCCAGTTACACAGAGATTTATGAATGTGTGCTTCTGTTGTCCTGTGGGCCAAGGTTACGGCCTCACGGAAACCTGTGGAGCAGGCACCATCACAGAGGGTAAGACCATTTCAGACTTCTGTGGTACTCAGAAAAGCTTACAAGGTTACATTTGCTTTTGAGATAAATAAAAAGCAATGAGAAAAACACCAATTATCATCCAGAAAAAAGTTTTAAATTCCAAGTAATGTATTATTCACACACAACAATAATATACAGATAATATCACCACCTATGAGGTATTATGTTGTGTATCTACCTACAGACATCCTGTATAAGTCAGAAATGTTATACCTTCAGTGTACACTGTTTTTCTTTTTAAAATGGGCATAATTTATTGTCTTTTAGATACTGTCCATCTAATTTACCACATGAGGCTAATAATTTAACAAAAGCAATACACAAACACAAAAACTTGTTTGTGTATGGCTATTTATTAAAATGACCAATTATTGTCACATCTCTTGTTGCAGGTCAAAGTTGTCTGTGCATAATTGCTGGTATTTAAATACTTGCCTCATTCCTGTTGAGATCAAATCAGTACACAATCCTGGTTTTGGCACAAAAGATGTGGTCCATGAGAGAGCACTAGAAAGAAAGCATACTATGAGTGTTTGGAGCAGAACTAGAAAATTTAAGATTTAGATTTGTTCAGTATATGATTCAGCTTCTTTGTTGTCAATGGACAAATGAAATAATCACTAAAACATCACTAACAAGTGTTTGTTTTTTGTAACATTGTCTTCTCTTTTTTATTTTGCTGCTAAACTGATTTTCATTTTTCATGTGTCAGTGGCAAAAAAATACTTATTGTATTATATTATTTGAGGATTTATTTGTTTTGTCTTCATTTTAATTATTCGTGGTGCTTTTTTTTTTAATGTATGTATTTCTCACCATAACTACTATAAGTACCTTTTTTAACAATAGCAGTAACAGTAACTGTTTTTAAATATGTTATTGTAGTATTTTTGTGATGAGCACTATGTGTTTTATTGTATTTACATCTTGGTTGAATCAAAGAGAAATATTGACACGTGAAGACAGTGCAGCTCTGACTCATCACATTAGGTTTACGTGAATGATTACAAAGAGTGTAAATGCATCATTAAAATGTTTTGTGGTTTGTTCCCAGTTGCGGACATCAGCACTGGCCGTGTTGGAGCTCCACTTATCTGCTGTGAGATCAGACTCAGGGACTGGGCTGAAGGTGTGGCATGTTGGCACAATGCAGTGTTTACTGTTTGGGATGAAGTGTTTTTTTTTTAATTGCAGCGTCATGCTAATCTTGTTTTGCCACAATCATTTGTCTTGGCGTGTCAGGAGGCTACACCAGCAAGGATAAGCCAAATCCAAGAGGGGAGGTGCTGATCGGTGGTCCCAACGTGACCCAGGGTTATTACAGGAGGGACGGCAACGACCAGGACTTCTTTGTGGATGAGAAAGGCCAGCGATGGTTCTGCACCGGTGACATAGGAGAGGTTTATCCAGATGGTTGTCTGCAAATAGTGGGTGTGTACATACATTTTTTCTCTTACAAAGTTACACCTCACTAATGCAATTATATGGTTGTGCCTGTAAAACTAGTTAGAACTTCTGAAGGGCCAAACATCTGGATTATACTGCAGCGCTCTTAACAGGATTTTATGTCCTCATTTAGATCGGAAGAAGGACTTGGTGAAGCTGCAGGCTGGAGAGTACGTGTCCCTGGGAAAAGTTGAGTCTGCGCTAAAGAACTGCGCCCTCATAGATAACATCTGCGCTTATGCAAATAGGTGAGGAACTGTTACCGCTGATCTCAGAAAGGTTACATGCCCTCAGCAAAACAGGACCTTGGTTGAACTGATATCAAAGGGTAGCGTTGAGTGAGAAACAAAAGCCTACTCATGGAACTATTTCTCTTCCAGCTATTCAGCAGTTACAGTATTGCTGGGTGGCACAACCATAGATTTCTATCATGGGACTGACTTTTAATATCCTGAGGACTTCAGTGCACAGGTAGTCCTTGGGTTACAAATGAGTTCTGTTTCTATGCTGTCGATGTAAGTCGGAATTAACCCTTTAGTACCCCTAAATACCCCCTAAATCTCTAAATAACTATTCAAATACATGTATTATACTTCATATTAATAAAATAAAGTAAAAAATAAGATACTGTACTTAATGTATATACAGTATACAGTACGTATGTACAATAATAGTGGACGAGACTCCAGCGTCGTAAAGTTGAAATCACATTAGTCGGTTAAGTCGTAACCTGAGAACTACCTGTATATGACTTTTGTTTGTTTTTGCATCCCTGGTTCTTTATAAAGGTTCTTGGCATCCTGCTTTAAGGACTGTATTATTTTTGATCTATATTAAAAAACAAACAAACAATTTATCATGTATAATGAAGGGCTTGAATAGTATGATACATTTGTCCCACAGTATGATACAATATATGAAGTAAGCAGTACGTTTACAAAAATACAGCGTAAGGATGCAACTTGCCTCGATCTTTCATAGGTGGATTGTTATTATACTCATAATGTTGCAGAGCTGTGATTATTGTTACAAAGTTGGAACTCTTAGTAAGAATAGGGGACACAGTTAATATCCACTTATAGCAGTACTTCAAATACCCAGAGTCTTATTGACTTTGAGAGATGCATCGATGTTCATTTGTTTGCAATAAACTAAGTAATTTAACAGATGATTTATTTTGGCCAAACAAATGCATAAATCTCAAGATATTTGTCTACAGTTTAGAAAGTTTACAAAGAGTTTACAAAGATCCTGCGTTGGCAGCTATAACAGTGTATCTGTCTTGTGCATCTGAGCTTAAACTCTTGCCTTTTGTAAAATGTACCAAAGGTATTTTGGGCAAGTTGGATGTTTCTTTCTGACCTTGTAATCCAGGTCATCTCAGTGCAGTTGAATAGGATTTAGATCAGGTGACTGGGAAGGTCATTCCATGATGGATAACATGCCAGCTCTCTCTAAATAACTCATTCATAGCGTGGCCATATGTTTTAGATCATCTTGCATGGTTAAGATAGTGTTGAAATGTATAGTTGCATCCATACTCTACAGTATATACTGATCTGTATCGATTCTGAACCATCAAACTGTCGTTTCATCAGTCATGGTTTATACAGTATTTAAGCAACATATGTGATGTTAGTATAGTATAGTATGTTCTCCAAATTCATTGTAAGGTGGAACATTACATGACTTACATGCGTATACTTTAGCCAAACTGTTATTACTAAACTTAATTTTAAGCTTTTTGGAACCTCTTTACATTTTATTTATTTGTTTGGTCAGAATCATGATAGGGTTTAGACTTAATTACCTAGTTTGCTGTGTATTAATAAATGACTGAATATTTCTGAACTTTTCAACAAACACTAATATTCCACAATTTACTGGCTGTTGAAGCCTTGGGGCTCTTTTAGTTATTTATAATGGTAATGCGGCAAACATTTATATATATGATTTTATTAATGGAATTTTGCCTGTTGTACTTTCCAGCACTATTTAAGTATTTGTAACTTGCATTAGGTCTGAGACATGCTGATAAATAATATGTACATCTAAAATATAGGTACATTTTCTTGTCTGCTCAACAACTGTGTAAAAACAATGTTTCTTCAAGGTGTGGCAAACCTAAGCAAGGATTATATTGCCTCATTTCGTGATCTTGTGCTACATGTGTTCTTTTAGTATTACAAGAGTCTGGACTATGATGCAACTTCTCAATTTCTGGATTAAAAAATGCTTCCTGTTCAGCTTCCTGTAACAATCAGATACACAACATTCACTGATTTTTCGGGGGGTTTTGGCGGTAGTTTAATCCTCAACATTTCTGATGCTTTCCCTGCAGCGACCAGAACTACGTGATCAGTTTTGTGGTTCCCAACCAGAAAAAACTGACAGAACTGGCCAAACAGCGGGGCATAGTGGGAACATGGGAGGAGATATGCACCCACCCTGACATGGAAAGAGTGGTTCTGGGGGAGATCAAGGAGGTGGCAGTTAACAGTAAGAGCTGTTCTCATATGATCTACAGATGAGCTCTAGTTAAAAACATGGATGGATATCATTACACCCCGTCTCTTTTTTTTTGCTGTTCAGTTAAACTCCAGCGGTTCGAGATACCAGTGAAGGTCCACTTGAGTCCAGAGCCATGGACTCCTGAAACAGGTCTCGTCACAGACGCCTTTAAACTGAAGAGGAAAGAGCTGAAGAACCACTACATTCACCATATAGAGAGAATGTACGGCGGCAAATAAATGCAGTCATTTTCAGAACCACTGTAAAAATATCCTGTGATACCAATTTGGATTTTTATGCTGTTTGTGTACAGTAACACATACACATGAACATAGCTTGAACAGATGAGCTGAAGCTTTGGATATCTGTAGCTGTTGATTCATTTGTGCTGCTTTTTATTCTTGTGTGTAGAACGGTAAAAACGTTTGGATTGTTGGAGGTGTAATTAAAGAAGCAGCACTTGCTTTGTGAGAAGGATCCGAGACCATTACAGCACTCAACTGCCATACATACGTCAATTTGTACTTTGTAGGTCATTAGAAGTATCACAGTCCTCCATCTGTGGCTGATACGTGTTACGTCCATTGGAATTTTAACAACTATAGTTAGTGTCAAAGCTTTTTTGTAAGTTTGAAGTACTGATGTTACTGTGCCTTCAGTCTGCAGTACTTGTGTAGTAAAGCAGAGAAGTGGCATCTTGGGGGGGAAAAATAGTTTACATTTCTGTTACAAAAATGGCTTAACTGCCATGTTAAAATTACTTGATGTCATCGGAAAAAAAAAAAGATTTAAAGCTTCAATTGACATGAATCATACATTAAAGAAGTTGCTCATTATTGTCTGCTTGTGCACTTGCCAAATTCTACTATTCTAGAATTTCTTATTGTCAATTTGTCAGAGACCAAAATGTGCATAAACGCATGACTCAGGAAGGTAAGCAAATGTTTTAATATATGAAACTGTTATGTAGGAAGTTGCTTATATAGAAAGGAATTTTGTTGAAATTCATTGGCACCTTATTTATTTAAGAGCAAGCTTGATTAACTTCTAAATTATTAGCATCAGATATAGTCTGAACTGGCATATTGTACTGTGCAAAATTTACCTCAGTTAACAGAATTATATGAAATTTGGATTCTTTTTTTTGCAGTCAAGTCTGTTTAAATATTAATAGAAGGGTTTTTTCTATGTATTTTTCTAAATGTTGTCATGTTAATGGATTTGCTTAAACGCAGACTATGACAGTCACTTTACAGCTGGTTTAGTGGTCCTATTAGTATTTATTGTTCCATCATTATTATCATCACATACCTTGTTCAACAGTTCGGAAAAATAAACTTTTTTTGTACATGGTGTATTTTTTTCTTCTTTTGCTTACAAAAACATAAAAAATAAAAACAGCATATTGACTGATAAGTGTCAGAAAGAGGCAGCGATAAGAGCTTCAGCTACTCCAGTCCTGGAAACGGAAACAGTCACTGGCAATCTTCCACACCGGCTGGTCGTTGTTGGGGGAAGCCTGAGCTGTTAAAAGAAAGTTCTGGTTGAAGAAACGCTGTTTGTTCCCTTCGAACTTGACGATCCCACAAGTTACAACCAGCAGTGTTGTCTGGCCTTGGGTTGCTTGTTCTGGGAATACAAGAAAGACAGTTGACGCTGGTTAAAAAGGAGAAAGTTGGACGTCACATGACTTGATGCTTTCATGTCATTACCCCCATTAACACACTTCTTGTCAAACAGGCAATAGTTGAAGAATTATTCAGATTTTTTACATAAAAAGGATCAAATGACACTGAAAATACTCCACGTTAAACAAAGGCCTCACATTCACCACATGATGTAGAAGCAAAATGTAAAAGTCATTAAGTTAACCCTTGTGTATTCCGTGGGGTCAATTTGACCTCATTTGCTGCCTTCGTCTATAGGATGTGGAAGGCAGCGAAAGGGTTAAGCAGTTAAATGATCTGCATTAGCATGTAACTAATCTATATGATGTGTGTTTCCAAAGAGTATTTAGCTTAAGTAGGAAGAGAATTTTAATCTCAACCCATAAAGACACTTCATCCTTCAGTTTATTACAAGCTTTCCAAAATCATCACATTTGGAGATATGTGGTTTTTACGATAAGTCTAAAATGTAAATATGTCTGGATATATGAAATGAGAAATACTCAAAGTAAAAGTTGTACTTAACTACAGTACAAACACTGTAAAGAGGTACTTAAGAACTGTTTGACACTGAAGAAGGCCGTACTAACCATGAACCGGCTGACAATCCAGTGTATGAACTTGAAATTCACTTGAAGGCAGTGACTCAAAAAACTCTCCCAGAGCGTCCAGCCCTGAAACAGCGTTCCCATTCCACACCAACGTGGCCTTGTCGAGGTAGAGACGGGTCAGGTTCTGAGATAAAATAAACAGTTAAAAAAAGTTTATCATGTGCTTTAGTCTGATCTGTGCTGACACTGACAATAGAGGTTTGAAGAGAGATACGAGCAGCATAGAGCAACTATTGTAACCCTCCAATAAATGTACAAAAAATTAAATAAATTTGATAAATCATTTGAAAATCATTTTCATGCTTGATTTGACACAGATTCATTGAATCACTGCTTCTACTTAAATTCACAAATGCCTCTCACAGTGTTTTGTATAAATTTACACCAATATTGTAACTTTTGATCCTCAGTCTAATTCAAATTTAAAGCCACACATGCAGAAATACTGTGCAATTCAAATTTACCATATATCCAACAAAAACACTGATTAACTTTGTCCTCGTTTATCCTCACTATTGTAGTGCTGTATTACAGTTAATGCTATTTAGTCCTACCACATTCAGATACTGTATTGTAACAATTAAAATAACAAATCCACAGTTTGTGTAGCTGCTTGGCTTAAAAATATTATTAATTATTGAAAATATTTGAGGGTAGTTGAAGAGGTGGAAACAGTGAGATTAGATTTTTAAAAATTATGTTTTTATTTGATAAACAACAATAATAAAAAAAAACTAATGTGGGGATGAGGCCACCCAGGAAATTTTTGCCTGGTGAATTTGCACTCTTACCACTTGGTTGTCATGAAATAAAGTGAAAAATTCATCTATATTTCAGCTCATTTATGTAAACTCCTGCGCCTAAATCCTTTGGAAGGGATGCATCAACAGAAGATTTCTAGAGCTAGTGAAGTGTGTAATAATTTCACTGACTGACATGAAGTGTCTACTGTATTTCTTTGGCATTACAATATGTAGACTAATATTGAAGCTGTAACATTTCCTTGTAATTCTGCAATAAAACACTAAACAATGAGAAAATAGACAAACATACAGAATATATGTACTTTGCAGTACTTTAAGTTGTAGACTGGGTACTGAGTCAAAGGTGGAGAGCAGATTTTATTCAAGGTGAGACAATAAACAAAAGACTGTGCAGCTACGCTCACGACTCAATGCTAATTGAGTAACCACTTATGTCACTGTGCTGTACAACATCTCACCACTATTCTGCTAAATATGTCTGAATTTCCTCACCGTGCTTCTGTTCTGGGCTGTTGGATGGCATCACTGCTCTTACACTGTTACACAACTGGACGTGGCACAAACATGACCCACGAATCAAGTTGGAATTCTTGGTTAATTTTGGGAAGGGCTCAGATGAGTGTCTCCAATGTCTCCGAGAGACATATGGAGAAGATATAATGTCACTGCTGTGAGTCTTCAAGTCAGAAGAAACACCTAAAGAGCTGCATGGACGTGGAGGATGACCCCCAGTCAGGACAGCCTTGTACCACAGAGACAGTAGAGAACACTGACGCCACTGAACCAACAGGTGTGGAGTGATGGCAGACTGACAGCGCTGAACAGGGACTCAGTGAGGACCATCATGGAGCAGGAACTGCTTCACCACCAGAATGTGCCCCCACACACCACAGTCAAGTGGGAGAGAGTTCTTAGCCAACAAACACACCACAAATCTTATGCACTATTTTTATTCCCCAAATCTTGCACCAAACATTCCACTAAAAGGAATTGTTTTCACTTCTGTTGAAGGCCAATATAATGAAGGAGCAGAGGACTTTGCTAGTACTTCTGAGTCCGGGGTTCCACTCTTTACAGGACATTTTCAGCCACTACAGAAACAAGTTAACATGTCATAGACTAATCCATTTCCCTGTACCCTGTGTTGTTTGCTACAACATTTACCCAGATAGTTTCTATGTTTAGTACTCAGACATATAGTCTATGGCTAGAATTTATCTATGAAAACTAATAATGACAGCTGTATCATAGAATAATGCAAACAAACCCACAGATTACAGCAACACTTCAATAACCTAACAAACTTAAAAAATTAAACTGTTCAATTCCCAACTCAACTTCCTCTTCTCTCTTACTTTCTCTCCTACACTTCCTCTAAAAATATTTGTATATTTTCAACATATTACTGAAAAACAGTGTCCTCCTTTGTTTCATCTCAGTTTAGGCACACATAGTTACATGGTAGGGGGAGGATAAATAATTTTATGTTTCCAGGACATGTTTTCCATGACTGGAAAATTGGTCAATCATTTTCCAGGATGTGTGTGTGTGTGTGTGTGTGTGAAGGCAGTGACTTTGAGGGGAATAATGAGTAATTCTCATAAATTTGTAGTCATTTTGTAGAACATTCTTTTCTATTTTATTTTATAGCAAAAATAAGAAAAGTCTTGTTTCTTTATCGTCATTTAGCCTAGTTGATAAAACATTAAAACGTTTAATTTATAGTAGTTTAATTAAAAAAAAAAAAAAACATAATTGCAGCAAGAATTCATTCGCACAAGCTAACGGCTGAAAGAATATACAGCTGTATGGGAACTGTTGTGTCACAATCTAATGTTGAGTATCGTGTCTGTACATTTAAAGCATCTGCATTATCATCACTCACCCTCCTTTTTTTATCCATGCAGTCGTAATAAATGTTGACAAATTCTTCTGAATATCTGCATGACTGGTCTGCATGAGTCCTGAATTCCTAGGGCGACAGTAAATTATTAAATAAGACTGGAAACAATTTAAAAAGGAAAAAAAGGTAAATAGAGATGTTTGCTTCTTGTAAAAGATACTCAGTGGATACAGGCTAACGACCACAACACTGACTTAGCTTAAAAGTCCGACTAACACTTTAAAACTTACCAGTGTGGTTGCCATAATTGCAGATATATGTACGCAATCATATAAAAAATGTTGGCGAATCTATTCAACCATGAACTTTATGTTGCTTTTCTTTACCCACTGTGACTAAATGCTAACCATGCAAGCACTAGCTTAGCGTGCCAGTTTTCAACACATTACTTCCTCCATGCACCGGGACTGCCTACCAAAATAAAAGCATGTTCAAATAAAATAAGGAACAGTGATGGTCTAGTTGCATAAATGTACGTATTCCTGAAATACAGGCGATAAAAGAGGTCTTTTAAAATGTTGAAAGAAGTGAAAACGAATCAAGCGTGATGAAAATCCGCTGTTAATATCAGAAAAGATCTCACCTTTTTTTAATTTGAAGGGAAATTATGCAATTGTCTTTTTCTTCTTTTAACTTAATTTCCGGTTTTCAACTTGGGAAAAAAAGTGTATTACCGCCGCGACGTGGACTAGAATGGTAATAATTCATTACAAATTAATGCTTTTAAGACCAAAAGTGATTTTCAATAGAAATCCAATATAATGTTCCTTCGTATTACCACGTAATATTATGGATTTGGAATATTAATGTGTATACGTGCTGAATGTTTAATGGTTTTGGAAGAATACTAAACAAATGTTTAATCAGAACGACAGTGCGACTGCTGAGTCAGCAGGCACAAATATTTTGTAAGATATGATGTGGAAATTTTTTTTCTGCTGCTGGTGAATAATGAAATAAAGACTTCTGCCAGGCAACAAGTTGTTGTTTTTTTTTTTTTTTTTTAATTTCTTAGCAAAGAATGGTCAGTCTGGACATGAATGGTGATGGTAAAAAAAAGACCCTAAAGCTTCTGGCAGATCCACCTTTATATAATGGATTCCATCTCTCAGGTGACACCTACAGGGGGCTTCAAAGGGCCTTTTGATTCAGTGGTGGGCCCCGGGTTTTACAGGAAATGGCACACTTGCCTTTGTTGCTTCGTATTTACATGTGCAATAAAAATCAGTCAATTAATCCAATTTTATTTATATAGTGCCAAATCAAAACAAAGGTTATCTCAAGACACTTTGCATATAGAGGTGGTCAAAACAGACTCAACCCTATTTACAGACGACAGCTGAATCCTTAAGGAGCAAACGCTTATGACTGGTGACAGCGGCGAGAAAAAACTGCCTTTTAACAGGCAGAAACCTTGAGTAGACCCTGAGCCCTGGAGGCTGGCTGTCTGCCTTGACCTGGTGGGGTTAAAGAGAGAGGGTAAAGGGGATAGAGAGAGAGAGAGAGAGAGAGAGAGAGAGAGAGAGAGAGAGAGAGAGGGGTTGACACCTTCCTAGTCCTATCATTTTCCCATGTCTGTGTTTTTCCTTACATGTTCTGCGAGAACATAGACACCTCAGTAGGTTCCATAGAAAAGCAACAGTAACTGATGTTTGGGAAGGAGATGAGACAAAGAAGCTAAAACTTTATTACAGATAATTACTCTTCAAAATAGAGCTGATGTAGCTAACATTTATTAGTTCTAGAAATATATTTTTGCTTAAATGATGCAGTGTGTTGCAGTATAGATCTGAAATCTTTATATGATGTATTTGTAGGTTTCTGGAGGCTGTGGTTCGTCAGATATTTGTGATTTAACTAAAAAGGGGAATAGATTTTACACACAAAAAAGAAAGACCTTCATGTTTTTTTTGTTTTTTTTTTGCCTTGCATATAGAAAATAATCACATAAGTTAAATAAATGTGCAAACATGTGACTGTGAAACCATTAATGACAGCATAGCCTGTAAGTTTGTTCTCAGCTTATTACCAAAAACAAGAAAAAATAAATACTTATAGAATTATTAACCTTATAGAGGAAACCTTGACCCACTCTACTGACACATGACAGTGTGTGATATATGGAAGAACTATTCACCTGCAACTATTTTTATGAAGGTTTTGATACTTTGTGTTGGTTTACACAAATGAAATATATATTTATAGTTTGATATTTCATTATATTTACCGACACCCTTGTATTTCAACACTGACATCAGTCTGCTGTTGTCTTAAGTTAAACAAACAGGATAGAAACTGGACAGAATTTTACTGTTGTTTAGGTGTTAAAGATCTAGAGGAAATATTGACTTGTATTTTATTAACTACAAATGAATATGAATTACTTTTCTTGCAGTTTGCTCACATGACAAGATAATGTAATATGACCATCTATAACCATTTTATGATCAGGTAGATTAAAATTACGTGAACTCAGTTTATAGTTATGTAACATCACTGATCTATAATGATAGATTTTCTGCAAAACTCAAACTCAGTATATAATATGACCATATATATGTCACCATTACATGTTCATAAATGTTATATGTGTTTTTACCATTCTATGGTTTGTGCTTTTTCCTCTTTGTCCATATTTAACCACACCAAATATGAAAATGCAATTATACCTTTGACAGTTAAAACTATTTAATCATCATCTCAAGCTTATTTCTTTAGTTTTTGTGCCGAATTTCTAAAGTTTTCTGAATTTCTGTAGTTTGTGCCTTTTCCTGTTTGTCCCCCTCTCTCTGTGGTGTGTTTCTGCAGCTTTCTGTGAAAAGAGCTGTACATTCCTGATGTGTGGTTTCTGGCACCACACTTAATGTTATTTCCAGATAAATTATATTACATTTCCAGATATGAAATGAATGTTCTTTTCAGTTTTAGTGTCAGAGTGTCAAGACTGATCAAGAGACCCAATGCAGATTGAGAACAAAAGGTAGAAGTAGAACAGTGAAGAGTTTTTTAAACACTCGACAAAAAATATGTGTTGGGGAATATCCAAAGCTTGGTGGTCAGGTTCAGTCCAAGGTCTGGTTCCGGGAAATCAGTCAATTCGTAAAAAAGGGAGAAGGCAAACTCTGGTCAGGACAAAAAAGGGTCAAAATCCAAAAATGGCAAAAGTACAAAAAGGGTTAGACAGAGACGAAACACCGTGGATTTATGCAGGATTCTTAATCCAGGTGATCAGTTTAATCAGTAAAGGTATAGACAGGGATCAGGCAGGTACTCTGAGGTCCAGAACAAAACAGATCAAAGAACAGGTACTCACAGGGAAACCAAACACTGGTAAGTCAGACAGAAATCTATGACAAACTTTCAACGAGGCAAAGACACAGTGGGGTTTTTATACAAGAGGTGGAGGCGAAACAACAAGCAACAGGTGAGAGACATCAGGGGTAATTGGGGAAAGACACAGGTGGGGAGAAATGGGAACAGGAAGTAAAAATATATACAACACACAGGAGGGAAGGCTACAAAATTAAACAGGAAAACGCAGGAAAAGACTATAGACATGACAGAGAGGGGTCAAAGATTTGGCAACTTTGATCAAAGTTTAAAATAATAAGTTCTTCCCTTGAAAATGAACTAGAAAGTAAGTTTTCTATGTATTTTTTATATATCTTACATTTGGTAAGTCAGTAAGTTATAGAGTAATGAGGAAAACACGAGACACCCATTAGAGCTCCTTTGTTTGTTTGTTTTTTTCAGAATTTGAAGTGCATAAGTTTCAGGCCTTGTCATTGTGAGTCTCTATGACAGATATTAATGTGTTATTTTATAAGCCCACATCTGTCCTGGACAAGGTCTGTTAATAAAACATATGGATTTAACAGTTGTTTATGAAATAACTACATTAATGACACAGGATGTCACCAGCATGATGCACGCAGCAGTTTGAATGAATGCATATCCTTATGTTTTCATCTATACTCTTTATTAGTTTAATTCTCTTACATGTATGGATTGTACAAACAAAGAAGAAAAGATAAAGAATACACTGAAAGCACTTTGAAAGAGGTGGCATGAGATCAGCCCTGAGTGTTGTGTTTTTTCTTGTTCAGGTGAGAACATGTAGCAGGTGGAACTAATGTTACAGTGTTGGAGCACCCTGGACTCATTTTAGGGACGTACAACAGACAGATCTGCTGCCATGGTGATCTGCCACTGGACAAAGAGTTTAGGTTTGGAGAATGGACAAGGACTGGACTGGAAAAGAAAAATGTTCAATGTTTCTGTTTTTGCAGTTTATACAGTTTGTACTTTAATGTTCTGGAATGTGCATTGTAAACAGGCTCATTACAGCCACTGATATTGTTAAAAAAAATATGTTTGTTGTTCTAAAAAAAATTACCTTTATTGTCATACTTGTAAGATAATTGCACATTTCCTATTATTATGTGGAAAAATATTGTGTCAGGGAGCAGTTAAGTTGAGTTTATTTGTATAGTTTAAGCAAAAATGTACTTCATTTGGTAATAATAATAACAACCAATAATTCAAAGAAAAGTAAAAGGTATTAGAATATTTATGTTTCTTTCAATAAAAGTTACAATTGCACCACGTTTACAATGTTGTTGGAGTTGAAGGTGGCCTGCAGATTTTTTGTCCTCCAAAGGGGGGACTGACATAAAAAGACTGAGAACCACTGCAGTACGCTAATATCATATGAACCTAAAGAGTCTGTAGTAAAACAAAACCAGATAATGCTTATTCAGCAGTGCTTATTTTGGAACGACCAAGGTTTGTATTCACTGCATTAAGGTACAGGCTACGGGAAATGAAGAAAATATTCCAAGGTCACAGTCACATTGAAGAAATCTGTAATAACATGTGCTCTTATTTCTAATTTTCAGTCATATTTTGCTCATGTCATCCCTTTGAACAGTGTACAATAGTTTTTGCTGAAAGAAATTATACTCACTCCTTGTGCTAAGTTCTGAATGTGGAACAAAACATTTTCATTTGACATGACTCTGTTTTATCCTAAATGAAAAGCCTTAAACATGTTAAATCACTACATTGCTTTTATTTTATTTTATTTTTTTATTAACACTTTTCTTAACAGGGACTGACTATGGTTAACTCACCAAAATACTATTCAACTAAAGAGTGGATTCCAGAAATCATGCTGGTGAAAGAATTCAATAAGTATTATGGTTGGTTTTAAACTTTGTTTAAAAATAATGTAGTTTTTCACTGTAGTGGAGGTCTGTTGCTTTCATGGACATATATACAGAGACACACAGTCTTCTAAATTACAGTTCATACAGGACTTTAAAGATACAACAATACCACTGTCCAGTAGATGGCAGTGAAGCATTCTATTTGGAAGCTCACATTTTAGTAGGTAACTGTCATTACCATATTTATCTCAGGTATGAAAATATTGTTTTTACATTTGTGAATTAAATCTATTCGGTCATATGCTCAAGCTAATATCTCTAATTTTTGTGCGGAATGTCTAAAGTTTTTATCATTTGGTTCTAGGAGGTGCTGTAGAAAGAGGGAAGAAAACGAAAAGGCAGAAACAATGCAACATAGAACACAGAATACGATTGATATTGCACCGAAATGTATTAAAATGCCTGACAATTTAACATGAGTAAAAAAAAAAACACGTATACCAAGACTGTCCCTTTAAATATTATTCCGTTGTTTGGTCCATATACATGTGGAAGCGTCATTAAATATAGAATAAGTTTCACAAATAAATAAAAATGGTGATTAAATATATAATGAATTAATAACTACATAAAACGCAGTAAAATAATATGCAGTAGGAGTAAAGATTACGACAGACGTTTGTGACCTTGAATGTAGCTCGGAATGAAAGAAAAAAACTCCACTTCCCACAATGCAACGCAGCTGTTACGGACGTGACTTACCGCTGTTTCACGTTAGAAAACACGAGAGCACGAGGTTCCGCTTATAAAATCATCAACGCGTGTGTTTTAACTTCACCTTTAAGTATTTTAAGCCGCTGTCAGAGTGTCTGCATTCATTACTAAAGATTCTGGATCTCCTGTTTACTTCAAGGTACTTACGAGGCTTGATAACGTTGACCGTCATACGACGTGAACACGTTAGCTAACGTTAGCTAAGTTTATGTGGCAAGCTACTTGTTAAAATAATGTGAATAATCTGATTAAAAATAGTCTTACAAAGTTGCGAACGGGTCGTTGAGTCCAATTTTAAGACGTGTATCTCAAATTTGCTGTTGTAGTTGTAGTACTATATTTCTGTTTATAAACCTCATGTGAAATGTCAGTATTAATAATAATAAATTATTTGTCGTCATAGCTGGAGCATAAAATCAAAGGCCGTGTATAATGTCACAAGCTACTAAACGCAAACACGTTGTTAAGGAGGTTCTTGGAGACTTTGTCACTCCCACGGAGAACCAGCAAATTGTAAAGGTAAATAAATAATAAACATACTCCAAATATTCATAATCAGTCATATTAACATATTCTCTGACCTTTGACCTCTGGCTTTTTCCTCTGTACCTGCAGGTGATCAGTAGCCGTGGAAACAACCTCCATGAAACCATCACAGCTCAGGGTGACACGTTCCTCGTGAGCATGCCCACCAAGTTCCGTAAAAACATCTGGATCAAGAGAGGTTAGTGTTGAATGAGTAAAGTCAAATGAACCACAGAGTGTTTACAAAATAATTAATTTATAAAAACACATATCCACTTTAATCCACTTCACCATCTGAGTGTAGGATGTGAGAGTATGCTCAACCCCACTTCCATAAAACTTTGGACACGGTTTAAAATGTTCAGACCTTGTATAACATCTGTCATATGTTAATGAATACAGGTGCTCAGTTGTAACAGCAGCTGTTCAGGTGTGGAAAGAATCTTCTTTGTGTATTGAGTAACCAGGTCTGATTTCCCTACTAATAGGGAAAAAAAATGTATGTTGCACAGTTATTCATTCTGACAGTCATTGACATAGTATTGCAATCAAAGGCAAAATGCTTACGATTGTAGTTTGATTGATTTGTGGTGTGACTGCTGCTACTTTTTTTTTGGATCTAATTAATTTCCAAAACTGTCATTCCAGGTTGCTCTGGATTTTTTATTTATTTATTTTTTCATATTACATAAATGCCACTTTTGCAACAGATCAATCATTATCTTTGTTTCATTGGAGTCCAAGAGGATGGTGTGAACAGATGGATTTAATTCTTATATATTTACTTGTGACTGAGATTCAGCAGATTTAATCTTCATATGTGTCATCCTCATGTATATTACTAACATTATCATGCAGTGTGGCTGCTAATAAACGTATAAGACTGCTGAAATCTGTAGGAAAAATTTTTTAAAGGAGGATGTATTGTTGATCAGACTGCTAGAGGACATGGAGCACTTCTGGGTCCAGTCTGGGTGACTGGAGTTGAAAGCATCTTAAAAATATATGCTGAGATTGTTGAAACCTTGCATTAGAGTTGTCTGTGTGTGGTCATATTTTCCAGGACAAATGTTCATGGTCTGAACAGGGTCTGATGCTGTATTCTAGAGTCCTGGGAGGTAGAATATATCTCATTTGTAGTCAACTCCATCCCACCTCAAAGTATTCCAGGTGATCCATGTTGAACATAAACAACAAATATGGAGATGGCAGATCTAAGCTCCTGTTTGCTTTGTTACTGAACAGGCGTTTTGACTGTGGACAGTCCAGTGTTCTTTATGCAAATGAGATGGAAGAGGCAAAAATGATGGACGAGCTAATTTTACATTGTGAAGTTTCTTTTCATTACAAACTTTCACACTATGCGTCGACATTTTTGTGTTGATGTCACATTGGAGTGTACAGTGAGGTCGGGGTACTTCGATCTGGCCTGACTTTGCAACTAGAACATCTGGCTCGTACATGCATTTTACCCCAGTTGGACGTCGGAAACTTCCCATCTCCCAGAACTCTGGAATGCAGCATTAGTACCACCTATTGATTGTGGAACAGAAGAGACAAAGTTAATAGTGGCTCTAATGGGGTCCATTTGTGTTTTGTTTTTTTTTCGCTACAGTAGAAGAGGGGGAGGGAAATGCAACATCACAACTAGATTCAAGTAAAGGTTACACAGTCAATGTTTAATGTTGACAATAATGGTTTGCCAAAGCTGTAGATGTATAAAGTATTAAATAACATAAATATATGATTCACATTGAAATCGTGTTGTTTTGTTTTTTTTATACCTAAGGTGATTATGTGATCGTGGACCCAATTGAAGAAGGAGAAAAGGTGAAGGCGGAGATCAGTTTCATCCTTTACAAAGATCACATTCAGTATCTGCAAAAACAACAGCTCTGGTGAGTTACACAGATAACGGTAATACAGACAAACACCGCCGTCATTTCATAACTGTAACCTTGTGGTTTTACCTGCAGGCCTGAGGGGTTTAAGGAGGAGGCATCACAGGACAACACACAGAAGCAGCATGGAAAGGAGGAGGAGAAAGAGGAGGAGGAGGGTAGTGATTCTGAGGACGACGAGAGCGACCTCTTTGTGAACACCAACCGTCGTGGCTACCAGTACAGCGAGAGTGAGGAGGAGGACAGTGAGGAGGAAGATGAGGATGATGATGAAGAAGAAAGGACAGAAAAGTGAGAACACTGACTGGATGGACTTTGAACAGACTCAGGAGGTCACCTCAGTCCGTGGATGAGGGTGTGATACGAAGGCTCTCTGCGCTCAGTGTGCTCATCTACGGAAATAAAACATTTGCGTGAAGGAGCAGTCTGCGCCTCCTGCACTGGGCTTCATGCACCAAGAGAAGTTCTGCATGTGAAGCTGATTCCATAACTTTGATCCTGTCGGAACTTGACAGAAATGAAATGCAAAACAAGTTATTTTCTTCAGGATAACTTCCACTTCCAATGTGTTAAAGGACTTTTCCTGTTTTAGAGCCTGGTTTTAGCGCCCTCTCTACTTCTGCGGGAATGTGATTATGAAATATCAGACAAACTACAGCACAAAATGATGTTTAAATTCCCTTTGTTCAATTATATTTGTCATATTCAGATACATAGTCAAATATTTGAATAATAAATAATTTGGTCTTTTCCTCATTTCTGTGCTTATAGGATATTATTAGTGATGTGTAAACAGTTTGGCTTTGGGCTGGACAGTGGTGACCACAGAATAAAGCAGCCGCATCAGAGATGAGATATTTGATTAAAAAAATAAATAACACTATGAATTGTTGAAATGCTGAATGTCAGATGCAGTAACAGATCAGGCCCAGTAAGGTCCAGTCCTCCTCCAGTTCCCTGTGGTCATACTGGACAGCTGACCGCTTTGGTCCACAGTATTTTAATGACATTCCTTTTCAGTTTTTGATTTATACCATTTTTTGTGGAAGGGTAATTTATTCATTCTTGAAATGTTTTTTTTTTTCACTGTAAAGAAAGTGTCTTATTTTAGTCGCTGCCTTCACATTGGAAAGTTAATTCTAAAATGAAAATTTAAAAAAAGCTGAAAAATAAAGTCCTCCTTTCAAGAACAGGTTTCTGTTATTGTTCATTCTCATAGACGTTTGATTTATACTGAACAGGTCGATGTTTAGTCTGAGTAAAAATGCCTAATGTTCATCTGTTGAAGGAGGAAACGTCTGTTCTCACCTCAGATTAACTTCCATCAGTGAAAATAGAGGCAGGTTTTGTGAGTGTGAGCCCAGTCTGTCAGATCTGCACAAGTGACATGATATATTTTAAGATATTTCAGTAAGTCAAAGTATGTTGTATACAAAGAATGGGTTAGCATGTCTATATATACATTTGTGTTTTGTTCTAAACAGGCTGTTTCAGTGTCTGTCTAAAGACCTTGAACTGTTTATGTGGCGACTTATAAATGAACCATTGTTAAATGATTTATCACCATTATATTATTATTCTCTGCATTTTGTGTTTTTCTGTTAAAAATGTTATAATTTTATATATATTATATTTACTGATCATGTAGATAAAGGGTGTCAAACATGTGGCCCGGGGGCCAAATCCGGCTCGCCAAAGGGTCCAGTCCGGCCCTTGTGATGACTTGTGAAATGTTAAAATTAATCTAAAATATTAACAATCATTTAGTTCAGGGGCCATAGACAGAACAATTAAAGTGGGTCAAAATAGGTAAAATACTACTATAACATCTAATAAATACTCACAATTCTGTAAACATTTACATGTATTTACACCAAAACAAAGTATAATTTTGCAAAATGTGAATAATGTGAGGAAATATGAACCTGAAAAGTTTTAAGTGTAATTTTAACAATATTATTATCTGTTATTGAATGTTTTGTGTATTTGTAGATCCACTGTGATCTATAACTTATAAAGTATATGTGAAAATGATAAACTGAAGCAGAATATCGTTAAAATTACACTTATTTTTTCAGTGTGTTCATATTATTCACATTGTTTTAAAGCATAGTTTGTAGATGTAAACATTTTCATAACATAATTTTACTTTTTTCACTTTAACATATAGAAAAAAGTTTGGAGTTGACATTATTTATATATTATTATCTTATTATTTCACTGGTCCGGCCCACTTCAGATCAAATTTGGTTGAATGTGGAACTGAACTAAAATGTGTTTGACACATTTGATGTAGGTCATAACTGTCAACACTGGCCCATAAAATGAATTTGTGGAATGTAACAATTACTCTGAAGATGTCAGTCAAGGAAGTTAAAATCATTTTAGTTCAGGATCCACATACAAAGCAATATGATCTCAAGTGGGTCAGACCAGTAAAATATTATTATAATCACTTATAAATAAGACCAATTCCAAATTCTTCTCTGTTTTAGTTTAAAAAAAGGAAATAACATGAAAATGTTTACATTTATAAACTATCCTTTAAAAAAAAAAAATGATGAAACAAATCTAAACAAATATGAACAGCCTGAAATATTTAAGTGAAATAAGTAATTTTAACAATTACGTGTTACTAAATGTTTTGTGTATTTGTAATTGTGTATATGTAAGCTGTAATACACATGTGTAAATGACAAACTGAGACATAATATTGTTAAAATTGCAATTATTTTTCTTTTTTTTTTTTCAGGTTGTTCATATTATTCACATTTTAAGGAAACTTCATATAGGTAAACATACTGGTCCGGCCCAGTTGAGATCATATTTGGTAGAAAATGGCCCCTGAACTAACATGAGTTTGACCTGATGTAGATCTTTATAAAAGCTCAGTATTATTTCAAAAACTTCTGAACCACTAGATTTATTAATATTTTGAAATAATTAGTGTAAAATACAGTTTATCATCTTTTCATGTTCATCAGATATGACGTATTTGGGCGTTCAGAGGCTCTGTAGTTACCGTGGAAACACTGTCATCTTCTACAACATTGATTCGCCAGTAAAATCCATGGAGTTGGATCAATAACTGTGGATGGACACACTCAGTTTATGTTCAGCTAATGATATCTTTTACTTTTTTTTTTCAGTTTTGTGTGTTTCTGTTACAATAACCCTCATCTTTAATCTTCATTTTAATTAACTTCTACATGATCAATAAATTAAATGTAGAAAAATACCTGATTTCCACTGAAAAAATGCAAAAATACAGAAGATGATATTATAATAAATGGTGATAAATCACTTAGAAAATGTTAAATATAGAGAAAAATTGCCACAAAATTGCTAACTGAACTGGGTCTTTATGGGTTAAGCCACAAGGTTTGTAATTTTAATAAGATAATAATAATAATAATAATAATAATAATAATAATAATGATAATAATAATAATCATGACAAGATCACTAATATAATTGTGTTTTACAGGTTACATTTAACATTTTTTTTTTTTTAAATACTGAAAGATACCTGTATAAGACATTCAGTTAGAATTTTTATATTCTGTTCCAATAAAGAGGATGATAAATAGATATTATGCTTATTACAACTCTGTGAAAACAACATAAGACAACAAACATAACAATATAAAATAACATGTACCATATTCTATAGTAGTATCAAATATTGTACGTTAATTAATTGTATTTTGTTCCGTCACCACCTCCACTCAGGTCAGGCCCATTAAATGTTAGACAAGGGAAATACTGCCATCTAGTGTTCTTACCCTGGAACTTCTCTTTCCATGACCCCTGCGCCTGTTCATGTATTACCAGGAGGTTTGATATGTCAAATGCAGGATGTTAAAAAAATATATATATATATAAAAAAATACCAGGATGTCTTTCTGCAGCCGATCACATGTTGCAGTATCTAAACCAGCATGCCTTTGTGGTTATGTGAAACTAGGACAGTCCAGTAGGTGGCAGTGGGGGGGTCAAAGTTCAACACATAATGTGATGTGGTTTTCTGTTCCAAACTTCTAAAACAAGAGAAAACAGCGTTAGTGACAAAGATGACAGGACTGTTTCAAAATGGTAGGAATAAAGTTTTATTTTTCATATGAAGGGGTGGTTTTGGATTTTTCTTCTTTTACAAGTAGTATGTTTTTGATAAAACTTGCAAAAAATCTGCTAGCATATTCCAAGAATGATGGACATGAGATAAGGGGATTTTTATTGCTGAATGTTAAAATGAGGACACATTTTTATTTTTTTTTCACCGAGTGAAAAAAAACAAAACGATTTGCTTGCTGCTTTTTCCATGCACCCAACTACCAGTACCACTAGGACATGCAGGGGTTGGGGGGGTGAGAGAAGGCAGGGAAGGAGGAGGGGAAA
>JAPSES010000002.1:1038178-1068755 GCA_029822895.1 Maxillicosta whitleyi
GGGTTGCTGCAGTATTATTTATGCTTGGTGTGTTCGTTTTATGAAATGCTGCTCCTTTTTTTTTTTTTTTAAACAAACATGCCTTTTCTGATTGTGGCCAAAGAGTTCTGTCTTAACTTTATCAGCCCACACCACTTGTTTCCTAAACGCATCAGGCTTCTGTAGATATTCTGTTGCATACTTCTGACATTGGATTTTATAATGGGGATGCAGGTAAGGATTTCTTCTGGTGACTCTTGCATGAAGGTCACAGTGGAACAGCGCACCACCACTGGGTCTGCTGAAGCCTCCTGTAGGTTTTTTGCAGTCAGATGGGGGTTTTGATTTGTCTTTCTGAACAGTATATGAGCAGTTCTTTCTGAGACTTTTCTCATTCTTCCAGATCTCATCTTGACCTCCACAGTTCCAAGCTGACGATGCTTTCCTATCTTCTTGTAGCCTTCTCTTGCATTATGGACATCAGTAACTTCGATTTTCAGTCTTACACAGCTGCTTAGAGGAACCCATTGTTTTTGAGTGTCCACAAGGTTTGAAGAGTCAAAGTATTTGTAAAGCTTCGAAATTGATATTAACTAATGACAGCTGTTGCCACACATCAGATCTAATGAGTGGATTAAGGTGTGAAAAAGAATCTAAGACTCTGGAACTCAGGGTGCCCAAACATTTGCACGGTATCACAAAAATGTTTTTATTTTTTAAATCTTTGTTCACTTCATTACATAAATACTAACTATGCATCAATATTTGCTGAAAATATTGTTCATTTTTTTTCCATTTCCCAGACAAACTGTGATAAAAAAAAATAATAATAAAAAATCACCGAAATCTGTTATTTATCAAGGGGTGCCCAAACTTTTGCACAAAACTCTTTACACAGGTGGGAGTGAAAATAAGCACATGTCACATCTACATGTACATTTGAGATTGCGGGACAGCCATAGCTCAGGAGGACCAAAGGGTAACCAAAGGGTTGGCGGTTCGAATGCCTACGGTGGTGGTCGAAGTGGCCGTTAGGCAGGAGTTGTCAGCCATGTTTCCATCAGCCTGATCATTACTACCACCAGAGTGTGAATGTGAGAGTAAATGAAATAATGTAAAGTAAATATCAATAATATAAAAGTGCTTTGGGTGTCAGAAATGGTGAAGTAAAACATATATGTCTAGATTTCCAGTAGTACTTGTCATAATGTTAAATAATTTGTGTAGTTTCTATTGTAATTTGTATTACGTGCTGTTGTAGTACCGCAGCCGTAGTGGAACTGTGAGCTGAGACGCCACACTGAGTTCACTCAGTCTCTACCCAAGTGGACTGTGTTTAAAGGTGCAGTTACATGTTATGTGTGTCTTTCCAGGCTTCTTGGACCCCTCTTCATATTGCAGCATCTGCAGGCAGAGAAGACATAGTGAGGTCTCTGATATGCAAAGGAGCTCAGCTGAACTCCGTTAATCAAAACGGATGCACCCCTCTTCACTACGCAGCCTCTAAAGACAGATATGAGGTGAAATTCCCAATGTGCAGTGACATTCAATGATAGTCTGACATGCACACACAGGGATTCCACTGTGGTTGAAAGTGAAAATCTCATTTCCATAAGCACTGTGTTAGTTTTGTGTAGGTGTTGTGGTGTACTTTCCTCATACTGGGGAAACAGGATCTGAAAACAAAAGCAATTAAACATTTAATACTGTACCCGTGATTTATGACACTTTTTTTTATTTCCCTGTGTAGATTGCTCTGCTGTTGCTAGAAAATGGAGCGGACCCAAATGCCACAGATAAGCATTCTTCCACTCCCCTTCATAGAGCATCTGCCAAAGGCAACTACCGCCTCATCCAGCTGCTTCTCAAACAGAGCGCCTCAACCAACATCCAGGACTCACAAGGGAACACAGCACTGTACGTTTGTTTCAGTTCATGCTTTTCTTCCCATTCAGTGGTTCCCTACTATTTCATTGATGGCCGAAACAGCAGTAATTGTGAATTGTGTAGGCTGATATGAACAGAGGCACCATTTATTCATCCTAAAAGTATTTTATACTGTTAATGAATATGAGGGGAATACTGCGTTTTCCACATTTCCAAGCTTCCTTCAAATTCTGAAGAAGAAAAAAACATAACTTTGTATTCATAATTAATAATAATAAAAAATAATAATGCATTTTGTTTATATTGCCCTTTTACATCCAAAGATCTCAAAGGGCTACAGGTTAAAAAGAGACTAAAAAGTAAAACAAATATAATATTAAAAGAAATTGTCTAAAAGGAGTCTAAAAAGAGAGAATACTAAAAAGAGAAACTGCTAAAAAAAAATGGGACCAATTGTGTATGTCTTGTTGACCAGGCACCTGGCATGTGATGAGGAGCGTGTGGAGGCCGCCAAGTTGCTGGTGGAATATGGAGCCAGCATCTACATTGAGAACAAGGAGGAGAAGACCCCTCTCCAAATTGCCAAGGGGAGTCTGGGTACCATACTACGTCGGATAGTAGAAGGATGATGCATTCACTGACACATGTTGCATTCCCACTAGAATCTACAGTGTCGCTGAGTTACATAAAGAGAATTCTCTTCCCCTGTCGTCCTACTTGGTGATAGGCACACATTTGAGTGTGTGACAGGTGGAAGATGATGAGACTGTTAAGAGGAGAGTCGGAGTGGTCCGTATCGTTTCCACCTCGTCAGATGTAACGCTTAGACTGTTACGACGTTAGATTTCTGATCAAAAACACACTCCTGCACTATGCGCAGTCTGTCAACTACTGCAAATTGTTTTCTATGGTATTTTCAATTGCTATAACAATGGTGAAATAAAAATTCTTGTTTAATCTGCTGAAAAGTATGTTGGAAATGTATTCATTTTGTATTTACTGTAGGCATTTCTTGGACAACTGTGAGTTGAGTCTAATTGCTTGGAAAATCTATTAATCGACTGATCTTTTCACACCCTTGAGTTAATATTGAAGAGTTACAAAAACACACATCACAATCTCATATGCCACCAGTTTGAGAACGGACCTCATTTTTTCATCCTGATATGATTGTGATTCAGTTGTGTGGCTTAAGTTTTTTATTTCAACTTTTTTTAAGGAAAATTTTGGTTCTTGTAAAAGAAAAATGAAAAATAGAAAAGCATTGTAACAGATATTTAGAGTAGAAGTAAGTAATGATTTGAAGTATAGAGATACCAACTTATCTTTCTCCCAAAGTATACAGATAATTTCTTCATAACATCTTGACATCAAAATGGTTCCAGAAACACAGAACTGGAGTTGATATTGTATAACCTGATTTTTGCAGCTCTTATTAGTCATACATGAGCACTGTTGATCATGTCTTCTACAAGTTTAGTATGTGTCTTGTATCTTAAATAATTACTTACTACATCTCAAATAAATAGATGCACATTTTCGGTGAACTCTACATGAGGCAACAGAGATAGAAACTGAACTTTCAGTGCTTTTCTGATCATTTACTAGTGAAAGGCCAATTACACACAGACGCTGACCAATCTGAGAGAAAATCCACGACATTAAATGACTGAAAGTTCCAATTTTTTCAAGCCCTTCACAGCTGACAATGCTATATCCACTGCACTGCTACATAAGAGATGAAAACCTGAAAATAACATTACTCTGGAACAGCAGAACGCAGGTGGAAGACACTCCAGGTGCTCCTTGAATCAGAACAGCACCTTAAAAATAGATTGATGTTTCTGTGAAGTGAAGCTGTAATCACAATAACACAATGACCTCCGAGTCTGTGGTGGACAAAGCAATTGAGTTTGAAACTATGAACAGAGCAAAAGTAAGGAGTGTCTGTAAAGCATCAAAACATATTTCTTCCCAGCTGTTTAAATAGTCAAATATTTTTTAGACGAAGCAACTAAGCCCCTGTGGACATCGCCTAAATTTTTTTAATGGATGTAGCTTTGAAAGTTTTGTTTTAAACTTTTCAGTATTTCTTAATCCCTATTCTCCTTAAACATTTGCACACAGTATGATAAAAAAAAAAAGTTTAAAGGAATGTATACATAAAGCAATTTCTATTTAAGACTTACATTTTCTTGACACTCACCCAAGTAAGTGTTAGATGAATTAGGAAACTACTACTACTATTATCAACCTAGAAGAACCTAGAGAAAACCAGGATGGAGCTGAAAAACATAAATTAGACATTAGTACACATGCTTAATCTCACATAAATAAATAAATAAATAAAGTATTATATATATATATCCTTTCCCTCCAAAAGAAGGTCATGGGGAAATATGTATTGTACGTGTTTTAAACGAGATTAGTTGGTGGGGTTTTTTTTTAAATAAACTTTATAGTTGGTGGGGGTGTGTGGGTGGTTCCCCAGTGAAATTTCTAGCATTCTTGACGTCATGGTGGTGGTCAACTGAGGAGCGCACACCGACATGCGCAGAAGTCTACAGCGCAGCTTTCACTTCCTGGAGCGAGGTCATAACTACTGCGCTCAGAGCTATTCAACGATCGATTCCTCCGTAGGTGTTGTCCCTATGAGGTGTGGTGGAAGGTAAAGGCAGCAGACCTGAATCGAACGCGTTAAAAGGTAACTATTCGCCCTGAACAGTATTAGTTAAGGAAGGAATCTTTTAACCTTACGAAGTAGGCTAGCTAGGCTAACGCACCTAGCCGAGAGCTAACTACTAAACAGACATCACATATCAAGAATCCTGGTCAGAGTCCAAACGGTCTGTGTTTACATCCTGTATGCTTTTTGCTCATTCGATGGCTCTAGCTAGTCATCTTACTGCTCAACAAATGCAATGTGTGCATGTGTATGTGTGTTTAACGTATGTAAGGTGTCAGTCTGAAGTCACAGTTTGCTCTCAGCATCAACTCTGTGTGTTTGTGTTGATTTTGTCGAACAAAGCTGCGATGTTTCTAGAGTTAGCTGATCCACTGATTAATGTACAACCCTTTTCAAAAGTGTGAATGTACGTGGGATGAGTTATGAGCTGTCATCACATGGTAAACACCATGTGCATTACTTCCTATGCCAAGAAGTTTACGTCAAACTTTTATCACAGCTGTTTTAGATGATTTAAACGCTCAGTCGTAGAATATAAAGCTTTACTTAAATTTTGTAAATGGATGTTTGGGTTCTTGAAGAATCCCGGCAGGTCATAGATCACAAGCTACCTTGGTCAGTAATGCATTGATCTACCATCTACTGTTCGGCTGATTTGCAGATCAATAAATAACAAGGTGTTGAGTCAGTGTGTTTAAAAGGACATGTTTACATAGATGTGCAGACTTAATGCTGTGTTAAAATGTATAGAGGTGTTAAGTCAAATGTATAGAGTTAAAAGTATAGAGATGTTAAGCTGTTTAAGAGATGAGTTGTTATGTCTTTTTGGACATAATTTAACATAATGTTGGTAAATACACAGTACAGATTATAGCATGTCCTTTTTAAAGGATTTTAAAAAATGAGGATTAAAGCATTAAATGTGACAACATCACAGAGAGAGAAAGTTCACACATCAGGAAAATATTTGCAGCAGAAGTGTGGCATGCGTCCTGCTATGTGGTGTAACATAACTTGTCCTACTATTAACAAACTCTATCCTTAGATTTTCTTTAAAATATAATTCCACGTTTCCATAATCAGTGGTGTCACACCTGCTCCTTCTTTGTTGTGTGCCTCTTTACTGTTTGTCATCCTCAGTAATGAGGTGTTGGTTCCCTCTGAAGTTTTTGTTTTTGATTCCAGTGGGATACACCCATTGCAGTGCTTTAGTGTATTGCAGTGTACTGAACTTGCACAGTGTGCCTCTGTGGTTCCCATCCCTCACATGGAATATTCACCGCCTCCATGTGATTACAGAATGCCTCTTTCTCTTAAAGGCACAGCGACCATTTAGAGACCCGCGGATCGGCTCTCTAGTGCCAGATACAGAAATCTGGTGAAGCAGAGAACTGTCTGTTTTAGTGTTGCATTTGCTTTTTTTTTATAAATATAAAATGCCCTTCAATACCCTCCCTAAGTGATTTTTGTTTTGCTTGTTATTTTATCTGCAGATATCCTGTCCATCCTTATCTTATCATGTCTGATCAGAGACGAGACAGCGAGTTGGAAGATGACCATGGTGTTGATTTTTCCCAGATGAATAGTCGTCTGGACTCGTTCCGTGACTCCAGCCTGGCACAGAGGGTGCCAGCAGAAAGACTGGCCCGAGCTGGCTTTTACTTCACGGGTGATGCTGACCGTGTCCAATGTTTCAGTTGTAAGAAGACTGTGGAAAACTGGTGCAGGGGAGACACACCTGTAGAGAGACACAAAGAGGTATTAGTAACACTAATGAAGAAAATATGTGGTAGGCATCAAAGTTGTCACAGAAGCTGAATTTCCATCCAAATGTATCTCTAATTTAAGCTGTATTTTCAGGAAATCAGCAAAAATATAAATTTTTGTACATTCCCATCCACTAATGTTCCAAAAATATGAGGTGCTTCATCATCATCATGGTTCAAAACTTTTACAGTTAGATGCTAGTAGTATTTCATACAACATTGTACATTTTGATTTAGGAGATGTCAGATCTACAGTGGAGGAAATAAGTATTTGATCCCCTGCTGATTTTAGCAGTTGTCATACTAAGAAATAAATTAACAGTCTCGGATTTTTATGGCAGTTTTATTTTAACCATTATAGAAAGTTTTTTTTTTAAAAAATATTGAGAAAATTACATGAAAAACAAAAAAATATTTTGCATGTCATTGTGCAAAATAACTATTTGATCCCCTAGCAAAACATGATCTAATACTTGGTGGCAAAACCCTTGTTGGAAGCACAGCTGTCAGATGTTTCTTGTAGTTGCTTACTAGGTTTGCACACACATCAGGAGTCATTTTCGTCCACTCCTCTCTGCAGATCATCTCCAAGTCCTAAAGGTTTTGAGGCTGGCACTTGGAAACTGGAAGCTTCAGCTCTCTCCATAGATTTTCAATAAGATTAAGGTTAGGAGATTGGCTGTGCCATTCCATGACCTTGATGGGCTTCTTATGGAGCCACTCCTTGGTTCCTTTGTTGTATGTTTTGGGTCCTTGTCATGCTGGAAGACCCACCCATGACCCGTTTTTTGTGTCCTGGCGAACGCAAGGAGGTTATCACCCTAGATTTTGCGGTACGTGGCCCCGTCCCGTCTTCCCATCGATGCAGTGAAGTCGACCTGTCCCCTTAGAAGAAAAACACCCCCAAAGCATAAGGCTTCCACCACCATGCTTCACAGAAGAGATGGTGTTTTTGGGGTCATATTCAGCATTTCTCTTCCTCCAAACACGTCGAGTTGAGTTGAGAGTTCCATTTTGGTGTCATCTGACCACAGTATCTTCTCCAAGTCTCCTTCTGAGTCATTAATATGTTTGTTGTTAAACTTGAGTTGGGCCTGGATGTGATCAAATTTCCCTCAATGACATGCAAATTAATTTTTATTTTTCATTTCATGTAATTTTCTCAATATTTTGATTAATATTCTTTCTATAACTCTTAAAATAAAACTGCCATATAAATCAGAGACTGTTAATTTATTTCTTAGTATAACACCTGCCAAAATCAGTGGGGAGATCAAATACTTATTTCCTCCACTGTATGCTGTCTAAAAATCTGAAACCAATTTTATCTTACTTCCCCAAACTGCTGCTCTGTATCATGGAACATTGTCCTGGACTCCTCTACTTCCCTATGTTTGATGGTATTTTGTTGCTGTTTCTTATCTAAAATGACATTTATTTTTTGTATTAAATGAAGAATGTGGCGGTCCACACATACTGACGCACATAATTACTACATTATTTTCCATTGCACTATCCACACACTATATTTTCTTCCTCATAAAAATAAAAACTTTTAAGCAATATTTATTTATTTTTTTAAATTTAGAGTTTCCACTTGGTAAAGGGCAGATCAGATAAACACAGCTGGACCTGCTGTCTAAAGATATACCTGCTAAATCAGATCTCTTCTGTCTTGCAGATTTCTCCACTGTGCACATTTCTCACCTGCGCCCACCGTGCCAGTTTCATTCCAAACCTCGATACTACATTAAGGAACGGCTACAATGAGGAAGAAGAAGACCGTCAGTTTCGTTTGAGTAGAGGTGAGGTGGAAGACGAGTCGCCCTACCCCAAGGTCCCTCATATGAAAAGTGAAGAAGCCCGGCTTCAGACCTTCTCTTCCTGGCCCACCACTGCCCCTGTGAGACCCAGAGACCTGGCTGAAGCTGGCCTATACTACTTGGGGGAGCATGACCAGGTGCAGTGCTTCTCCTGCGGGGGCAGGTTAGAGGGCTGGGAGGTAGGGGACGAAGCCTGGGGAGAACACAGCAAACACTGGCCCAACTGCTTCTTCATCCTCGGGCATGATGTTGGCAACATCCCATTCCAGAGGGGTGCAGAGGAGGGGAGTGGCAGTAGTCAACATGCAAACAGTCACGTGTCTATGGGGAGCTATGAGGAGAGGCTCGGCAGCTTTGCGGGTGTCCAGCACCCTATTAACCCTGAGAGTCTTGCCACAGCTGGTTTCTACAGCACAGGTACTGCAGACTTACCTAACTAAAGAAAACAGACATAGACAGGGGGAGGGGAAAAAAAATCTCAATTTTTTTTTTTTTTTTTTGGAAGTTTTATACATTGTACGTCCTCTTGCAGGTACAGGAGACAGGGTGTTGTGTTTCTGCTGTGGTGGTGGTTTGAAAGGATGGCAGCCTGAAGAAGACCCCTGGGAAGAACATGCCAAACACTACCCTGGGTAAGAGCAACAATGATATTCTGTACTGTAAAATACTTACGTTTTCAGTAAGTAGTTTATAGCAAGTTCTGAGTTTAATTAAAAATGCAATGATATGCCTCATTTAAACAGATGCCGCTTCCTGTTAAATGAAAAGGGACAAGAGTTTGTCAATAATGTTCAGCTACAAGACCCTCAACGAAATAGAGCTGTGAGTGTTCAACACGTTAATGCATCTGGTAGTCTGATTTTCAAAACCCTCATTTTAATAAGATAAACGCAGAGTTTCTTGATGAGAAAAACGGCTGAACAAACCTTTTTTTTTTTTTTAATGTCCATGCCTTTTTGGTTTCCAATGTAGCTGTGGGAGTGGGACTAAATACATTTTCTTCTTCCCACTCCTTTTCAAGCATCAATGAAAGACTTGAAATATTGAATATATGTGTATTCTGCTGAATGTTTTTGCACTATCATATACTGTTGTATACAGGTCATTTGTGTTGTAAAATGCTTACTTTCTCAAAATAAATGGAGTAAATGAAATGAAAATTAAATAAATCCTGCCATTTAGATGCAATGTTATATGCAGGGCTGTTGTGATCTTATGACTTTGATTACGCTGAAAACAACCGTAACATTTTTGTTTTTGTTTTCAGACTTCAAGTCATCAGAATGGATTTTCCAGACACAGTAATGGTAAACTTTTTTTTTTTTTTTAATTTGAAGATCTTTTCAGGAATACTTTCAAAGATCTCCTTAACATAACTCCCTTTACACTGATGTATTCTTTTGGTCTTCAGAAGTGTTGCGGTCTACCGTGGCTCAGAAGGCCATAGAGATGGGTCTTGAACCCAGCATGGTGGAGCAGACCATCCTAGATAAAATGAGCAGGACCGGATCAGGATACTCGAGCGTTGAGGAACTGATGGAGGATTGCCTGAGTAACATCCCCCAGAGTGAAGCCTCCAACAAAGAGTTAAAAGGTACTTCAGCTCCCATGCGTTGAACCAGGATTCAAACACAAGCGATAACTTCAATGCAACATATCATAGAACAAATCCTGGCCAACAAATTTGTCTTTAATTATATTTTGTTCTTTCTTCCAGACGAGGACCCACTAGAGAAACTACGGAAGCTGCAGAACGAAAAACAGTGCAAAATATGCATGGACAGGGATACTTGTATGGTGTTCATCCCATGCGGTCATCTGGTCACTTGCAAGGAATGTTCTGAGTCACTCACCAAGTGCCCTATCTGCTGTGGCACCATACTGCAGAAGGTCAAGACCTATAGCGCCTAAAGGGAATTGCAGACTCCTGCCAAACGTCAAAGCTGCTTCCTGCATTTTTTTTTAATCATAATATATTGTTAACTTAATTGTAGATGGATTGTAATATATTTAAATACCATGTTGTATGTGTGATGAATAAATGTAAAAATTAAAACACTACTTTCACAATCACAGAGATGGTATACAGCTGTAAATAAGAGATGAGATGATGTAAATAGTTGATCTTATTTGTTCTCCATGAGTAGATACTGAAGCCTGTGACTAGATGTTAAAGGACAATTTGCTTATTGCAACACTGTTCTATGCCAGTGGTGCCTTCAAGGGTTGTGTATTTGGGTGTATTTTTTTTAATGTTTGTTGTGGACATTATGAAATGGAGATCAAAAGCAATATTTCTCAGTTTATATTATGTTCTCCATTAATCTGGTTTATGATTAATTTTGTTGAAGAAAGGCATTGGCTGCATATTTGCTCCAAACCAAGTTTGCAGGTGTTCCTTTTTTTCTTCATGCTGTGTTTTGAAATCAGTAATATGTGTAATTACTTCAGTTTAACTTTTTTTTTTTTTTTTTTGCTGTATAGGGGTGTTGAATTTACTTTATTTTTTAAAAAATAAAAATAAATAACACAATCCATAGTGACTTTACATGTATATTTAATTAAATCAAATCTAGGTTAGGGTTGCAGTTAATCAGTGTGGCCTGAAATGACCTTACATTCCAACATACAACCTGTTTGAGTGAATAAATTTTAATGATTGGACTTTGCATGATTTTCTTATTTCATCTGTTGATTTGATGTGGTATTTATAAGACCCAAAGTGAACCATGGCATATGTCAACATACATTATAGAGGTGCTTTGTGTTGACATTTACAAGTGATCCCCTCTCATGTGAGTTTTTGTTCACATGCTTTTTCCTCTGAGAACACCTGGAGTAATGGGTTCTCTGTGTGGGACACACATGATAACGCACGTTCGTATTGCGTTATCATGTTGAATGTTGCTTTTCTCGACACCTCTAAGCAAATAAATGTGAGTGGATATAAAACCAGTATCTCATCTCTGAGTCTGCAGGCTGCATGGACTGGAGTTGCAGATAAGGCTGAAGTTGCAGCACTTCGAACCCAAGTCAGGAAGCGTCATTCTCAAAGTGTAGTACCTCCAATGTACCGCTAGGTGTCAGATCATCCGCGGAATATCTTCAATGGGTTTTGTTGCGGCCGCTAGGTGGTAGCTCTGCACCAGGATTTCCTCCTCTTAGGTCGTCGAAACAACAAACCGAACTACGGAGCAAGCGGGGTGAGAGAACGTCCGAAACCGCCTCTGACCGCGACTTTTAAACTCTTTTTACTGAATTGTAGTGGATTTCAGGGGGAGGCTATAAAAGACTAGTAGAAGTTACGATTGAGCCGCTGCTACATTTCACAACAAGGTAAGTTAGCTGTAAAATGGCGGAGAGCTATCTGGAAGTTAGTTGAATTGTATTTTGCTAGCCGTCTCGCTAGCCGAGCTAGCGCTAGATGAGCTCTGAGCGCGGATGTCTGCCTGAACCAAGTCGCTTCGCTAGCTCGCGGTACATGGCTACTTCGGTAGTTAGCAGGCTAAGGAACTGTATTTTGGTCACAGTAGTGCAAATTGTTCGGTTCATATGCGAAAGGTATCGTTTATTGTTTCAAGTGAGTTAGTTGCACTTTATATATTTGTAAACAAAGTGTTTGTTGCTTATGCAATACGGCACTGGAACTCCCGAGGCAAGATGGAGGACGCAAGGACGTGATGTTTTTTTAGGCAACGTTAGCGGTAGCTGTTAGCAAGCTAACTAGTGGCACTTGTTCTTTGCTCGGTATTTGCAGTATATTTACCTTGGATATAGGCGCTATGCTTGGACGAGCACTGGGAATGGTATGTAGATAAATAGACATTATTGTCTTTGTTAACCTTAAGTTAGTGGGAATCCTTATTGTGTAGCGGTACTAGCTAACATTAGCTTGCGCTAGTACAGTAGGGCTTGCGTTGTTTTGTTATTAAGAGTCCAACTACGATAGCATTAGTCTACGCCTGCGTGTTCCTGATATATTGCCACGATGCGTTGTACAATACTTTGTAACATGTAATTTGAGAAGACGCTGCCCATTTGCACTCAATATTTAGCCTTAGTTTAATTATTTTGAACTGTGTCGTTGCGAGAAAAATCACCAGTTTGCTTGGCTAGTGGCGCTAGCACCAGCAGCGCACCGGTGTCAATTTTGACAGGAGCCGAGGAAGAGTGTAACCGCGTCGGCGTTGTTGGAGGGAACTGAGCCGGTAGTTTGTGACACGAGTGACTTACAGGGATCGACACAATTTGGCTTCAGAGTTTGGTTTTATGCAAGAACGACTAGCATCTCCTCTGAGTAACAAGTTTATGAGATACGCTGACCAATTTGGCGCCACTTTTTCAGTCAACACCCATAGATTCCCGTCGCCTTGTAATATCTAGGAAATGAGCACGTAAAGAGCCTCTTCAAACAATGGTAACAGATTTGTTGAGATAGTCCCCGCGAATGCAACATATCCCACACGTTGTGCACGTTTACACGATTATACGGTGACTGTGAGTCTTTATTGTATGCAGTTTTAAGAGCAATATTGAATTTTGACTAATAATATGTTTGACGTGATCTGAACATTGGTGAAAGTAGGTCATTTGTATGACACTTTGATATTAGTTTTTTCTAGCATTTAATTGCATTAAAACTGAAAATATTTCGGAAGTCTAGTCAGGGGGCTGTTGTAATAAATGCTGACCACTGGCCTGTCATCACATGTATAGCGTAGTAGGACTGAAAGACACACGTAGAGCACACACATGATGGGTGGAGTTTGTATTCTGCTTTTTGTAGACAAAACATTCGTCAGTGGAATATTAATTCTCACTTTCAACGTTTTGAATGACCTTTTACACGTACAAGTCACAAACTACATTTCTTACTTGTGCTTTCAATTGTGATATCTGTGCCACTAATATACACATCAAAACCATGCAATAGTTTCTCTGTGGCCTGCGGTATCTTGTTGATGTTGATACCGTCTTTTCATTGGTTGAGATGTACGTGGGGCGGATATGACAGTGCCATATATGGACGTTGAGGAAGACACGGAGTCTGCCTTGTGTGACGTTGACTGTAAACCAAGGGAAACTGAGAAAGAGAGGGAGCCAATGGCTAGAAGGCTGAGCGTGACAGGAGCATTTGTGTCCGCCCCCTGTTACCATGTGAAACTGTTTTTTTTTCTCTCACTGAATGGTATAAAAAAAAACGGCATACTCCCATAAAGATTGTGTTTTCTGTGGATATATACGTGTTTGCTGTTATTGGGCTCTGGTTTCTGTTGTGTTTGAATGCATAATAGGCATGTTTTGAGCTCTCTGTCTTCTCCTGTTTCACAGTGTAGGTCACATGCAACCTCACCTAACGTGTATTTACTGAGGATCTGAAGCCAATCATAAGTTGAAGTTGTCCAGAAGATGTTACAGAAATGATAGCAGCACCAGAAATACCATCAGAGTTCCCCTATGCTCAGTAAGTGCTGTCTCCTGCTATGTATTTGTTTTCAGGGTTTAGGTTGGTGTGAATTTTCATCTCTATGTCTTTGTCTTTACCAGGGATACAGACACTCGATTCTCCTCAGACACAGATTTCTCTGAGGATCCTGATGGAAGGAATGCAATCTCAGCTAAAGGAAAGGTATAGAAGGCAATCACGTCTGTCCTCAGTCTGTGTCAGGTTGTCTTGTTGGATGACAACGCTGAAGTAATAGATTTTTTTGTGATGTGTATAAAAACATGTTTATCTTATTTCAGTCTGCTTTATTTTTACTGTAGTTCTTTCAATGAGCTTCTGTTTTGTTTTTTGTTTTTTCTTAGGGTGGTAAGAAGGGGAAGAAAATGGCAGGGGAAAAAGGTAAAGGAGGAAAGGGAGCAGGCCGAATAAACGGCCATCACCAGGAGAATGGCATGGAAAACATGATGCTGTTTGAGGTGGTGAAGTTGGGCAGGAGTGCAATGCAGGTATGGAAGGCAACATTTGTCATACTATCCAAAACCTAATTTTTTAATTAAAAAAAAAAAAGAATGAAACTAAGAGGTGCACTTTTGTCTTGTAGTCTGTTGTAGATGACTGGATTGAGTCTTACAAACATGACAGAGATGTCGCACTACTAGACCTCATAAATTTCTTCATCCAATGCTCGGGATGTAAAGGTATGATGGTGACTGTTCTTTAAGAGATTGAAAAAGTGTTTCATCCTTTGTGTGACTCACTGTAGGGCTTTTTTCTTTCTGTCAATAAATTGACAATGCACTAAATCTTTGTGTGCTATCATTTTGTGTTAATCAGGTGTGGTCAGTGGAGAAATGTTCCGCAACATGCAGAACTCTGAGATCATCCGGCGAATGACAGAGGAATTTGATGAGGTAAGTTCATTTTGTACACTGTAATTGTAACCATATTCACCATAAACTTTCCAATTGTTGTCAATGTATTTTATTTTTGCACTTAATATTTCTCTTGTTTTTTTTCCCCCCTCTAGGACAGTGGCGACTACCCTCTAACTATAGCAGGGCCTCAGTGGAAAAAGTTCAAATCAAGCTTTTGTGAATTCATTTCGGTGCTTGTGCGCCAATGTCAATACAGTATCATCTATGATGAGTACATGATGGACACAGTCATCTCCCTTCTCACCGGACTATCAGACTCCCAAGTCCGAGCCTTCAGACACACCTCAACACTGGCAGGTGTGATTTGGCACTTTTGTTTTTGCATGTCTTTTCCTTATTTGTGCTTTTCTGCTATAAATTTGGAACTGGTCCTCTTATGGGATCAATAAATAAATTGCAGTGTTTTCCTAATGAATACAGAGTTAGTTATGAAAAACAAACGGATTAGCGTTAGGGATTGTTCAGTACATTTGTAACTGAACAGCTGGAAGATGTCTAAAGTTTACCCTTCCATTTGTGTCATTTTATAACACAAATGGAGGCTACTGAAAAAGACTGTTTTGCTGTGCCATAAGCAAATGATATAGCCACCAGTAAAGTCACTAAATGTATTTGCCACACCTACATTAGCGTTTTTCATTTATTTTTGTCTGATCAGAGATTCCTATATTGTCATGAATCTTTAACAATAACATGCCCCTTTTGTTTAGGCCTATATATACACATCAGTGTTCAGGTATTGTCTAAGCAACCAAGCTGAGATTCATCTAATATGTCATCCTGGTGCTGGTTTTCAGTGCCCTATAAACAAAGAGAACTAAAGTTGTTTTAAGTTATAAATTTAATAAACATGTTTTCAATAAGGAGTACTCTTGGCAGGATGCATTTATTCATGGATGATGTCTGTGTTTCTGACAGCCATGAAGCTGATGACAGCCCTGGTGAATGTAGCTCTAAACCTGAGCATCAACATGGACAACACCCAGCGCCAGTATGAGGCTGAACGAAATAAAATGGTGGCCAAAAGGGCCAATGACAAGCTGGAGCTACTCCTGCAAAAGCGCAAAGAGGTAGGATGGATAAACTGTAATTACCTTTCCAGGTACATGGTCACACCCACTGACTTGGTTGTTTCAAATTCTGGGGGTGCATAGCTCAGAGTAGGATGTGAACATGTGTCATATGCGGGTTGTTGGAAGTGGGCTGTTGACTTGTTAAATTTGCTCAATAAGTAGAGAACTACTTCTCCTACTTGTGGAAAAATTAACTAGAGTATGGTTGTTTCAAATGATAGAATGTGGTAGTGAACAGTTATCCCAAAAAGTGGTTATTCGAAATTACACCATCTTGTCTAGTATAACTGCCTCATATTCTTGGTGACTGATTAGAGAATAGAGGTGGAGAATTTCCTCTTGAGCACGAGCTGAATGCTGGAATAGCGGTTTGTCTAATGACTTGTCAGTTCATTCCTTTCAACTCCCATCTTCTCCTTTGTGAGTTTCTTATCTGGTACTTAGCCTCATGACACAATATAAAAGTCCCTCAGGAAATCCTCAGAACATAAGTAACAGTTTAATCACAACATCATGCAGCTTTAATGACAGTATTTAATTGAGAAGTGCTTGTGCCAAACCTCCATAAGGACAATCAACAAACACTCATAATCTAGCATTTTCCTTCATGCTATTTTTCTTGCAACTTCTCCCATTCATGAAAACCAAATAAACTACAAAAGTAATAAACACTGTATTATTATAACTCGGTCGTACTATGTTTTCCATTTTTAGAAATGCAGCCCTTCTGTAGGTGGTGGTCCTGCAGTGACTGTGCTGAGCGTTATTCAGCTATAATTGTCAGTTTATTGGGTTATATAAT
The DNA here is from genome assembly GCA_029822895.1 of Maxillicosta whitleyi. Classification (NCBI taxonomy): domain Eukaryota; kingdom Metazoa; phylum Chordata; class Actinopteri; order Perciformes; family Neosebastidae; genus Maxillicosta; species Maxillicosta whitleyi. The sequence goes on from JAPSES010000002.1 coordinate 1,054,576, forward strand.
GCTCAGTCCCACCGGGCATCCATCTGCTACTTCAGTGTGCAGCCACACCATGGCGTGGTGGCATAGTTGGCTGTCACACATGTCTCGTTATGTTAACAATGCCTCCCAGTCATCTCTAAGTTAAGCTTTAAAATTGACCAGACAAAGGTGCATCTGCTTAAATTTGTTCTGCTGTTCATTTCAGCTCCAAGAAAATCAGGATGAGATTGAAAACATGATGAATGCAATATTCAAAGGAGTATTTGTTCACCGATATCGGTATGTTTCCACGTAATTATTTTACACTTAATTGAAACATAGTATTAAAACACATTTAACTCCTGTTTGTTTTTATATGGTGTGTTTGTTTTACAGTGATTCAATAGCAGAAATCAGGGCAATCTGTATAGAAGAGATTGGAGTATGGATGAAACTCTATAGTGATGCCTTCCTCAATGACAGCTATCTGAAGTATGTGGGATGGACGATGCATGATAAGGTGGGTATTGGTGGGGTTTGTTATGCTGTAGCATGCAAGCCCTTTTTCTGTGGTTTGTTTTCCCTCATTAGAGTTTTGGACAGTTTGGGTATATAAAGAGTTAAAAGTTTTGTTCATCAATGTAAATGACACAAGTCAAATCTTGATTCCATTATTACATGATGTCACATCTACTTCTGATGGCTGCAGACTGGATAAATTACTCATTTTGAATTCTCTATTCCAGCAAGGTGAGGTACGTCTGAAGTGTCTGACAGCTCTGCAGGGTCTGTACCACAACAGAGAGCTCAATGCAAGACTGGAGCTCTTCACCAGTCGCTTCAAGGTTGGCACCACCTCCTGGACACTTGAAACACTACAGCTCTAAATTCAGTTTCACATATGTCTGTGTACACAATGGTTTGAATGAAAGGGCAGAATCTGAATTAGTAACAGAGCAACAGCGTCCAATAACTCATTGACATTGCCATTTTTCTTTTTTCATAGGACCGAATTGTCTCCATGACTCTTGATAAAGAGTATGACGTTGCAGTACAAGCAATCAAACTGCTGACTCTTGTGTTGAAGTAAGTAGCAGGGATTGTGACAGTATATTTTTAGTGCCTCTGATGTCACACTACCACGTACATATCCTTATATATAGTTTGTATGCGAAGGGGAAACCCTTGTATACACTTTTCATATATTTTTTTCAAGAGCTGAAAGTGACTGACGCTTCTTGGTTTTTCTCTGCAGTAGCACAGATGAAGTGTTGACCCCCGAGGACTGTGAGAGTGTTTATCACCTGGTCTATTCGGCACACAGGCCTGTTGCTGTTGCAGCTGGAGAATTCCTCTTCAAGAAGTATGTTGGACACAAATCAAACTTGCCTCTGAACAAAAGCCAAATCTTTGTTTATCACCACAAAGAGGGATAAATATTGTTTAGAAAATTCAGAATTGGGTTTGGGAGGGAGGAGGAATAAAAATGAGAGGTTTACCATGGTTTAATGAAATCTTTATTAGCAACAAGTAAACATTTATGTCATAGTTCTTCTAACTGAAATCAGGGGACAGTCAGCGTTTCTGGTTCTTGACTTGTAAGAAATGCAACTGTGTGATTATGCTGTTTTTGTTTGATGCTCACAGGTTGTTCAGCCAGCGGGAACCAGAGGAGGAAGGTGCCCCTAAAAGGAGAGGTAGACAAAGCCCCAACGCCAACCTCATTAAGACGACTGTCTTCTTCTTCCTGGAGAGCGAGGTAGTCAACCGTATTTTGCACAGGCTGCCCATCATTTTGCTTTCATTAGCAGTATACAGGCAGCTGCATCATCTGTGTTTTGCTTGTGCTTTGTCATTAGCTCCACGAGCATGCAGCTTACCTTGTGGACTCCCTGTGGGAATGTGGTGCAGAGCTACTGAAGGATTGGGAGTGTATGATTAGCTTACTGCTAGATGATCCATTGCCAGGAGAGGAAGGTATGACAGTCTTTTTTTTTTTTTTTTTGCAAGTTTACCTGTTATTAATGGGTTCTGGAGCTCAGACTGACATGAATATATAAGGAGTTGTCTTTTTGTATTTCTTTTTCCACCAGCTCTTACAGACAGACAAGAGACAGCATTGATTGAAATTATGCTGTGCACTGTACGGCAGGCTGCAGAATGCCACCCACCTGTTGGAAGAGGCACTGGGAAGAGGGTAAAATGACCAACTATTCTCAGTTGTTCAACAAGAACGTTTAAAGGATGCTGTTTAAAGTTACATTTTAACCTTCAGGTAGTCATCATGTCTCCTGAAATTAAAAAAAAAATATCTGACGTTTAATTGTGGCTGAAGACAAGAGTAAAATTTACAAAAAGTTAAAAAAAAAATCTAATAAGGTCTTTTGCATTTGTAATTGCAAACTTTAAAAGAAACCGTTTTGCATTTATGATCAGGTAATGACAGCAAAAGAGAAAAAGACACAACTGGATGACAGAACCAGAATGACAGAGTTGTTTGCTGTGGCTTTGCCCCCTCTACTGGCCAAGGTAGGTTATATCATGATGTAGTCTTCGATGCTTAACAGAATGAGAGCTGGTGGCTTAAGTGGTGTATTTATCAATGTAAATAATGTTTGTTTGAACTGCTGTTTTTCAGTACGCTGTTGATGCAGAGAAGGTGACCAACTTATTGCAGTTGCCACAATTCTTTGACCTGGAAATTTATACCACAGGACGCCTGGAAAAGGTCAGACTGCCTGTTGGAGAAGCAGCTTTCTTTGGTCTTCAGAGTTAATTTTATTTATTTACTATTGTTGGTTAGTGAAAGGTGGTCATAGATTCTTTCACCATATGATAATTTTTTTTCTCATCTATTTCTTCACAGCACCTCGAGTCCCTGCTGCGTCAGATCAGGGAGATAGTGGAGAAGCACACAGACACTGAAGTTTTGGAAGTATGTTCCAAAACTTACCATGCCCTCTGCAATGAGGAGTTCACAATCTTTAACAGGGTGGACATCGCCCGCTCTCAGCTACTGGATGAGCTGGTAGACAAGTTCAACAGGCTACTAGAGGATTTTCTACAAGAGGTAAGAGTAACTCAGGGTGCTTGCACAGGTCTTGAAAGTCTTTAAATGTATGGAAATTTGGAATGCTATTTTACAGACCTTGAAAAGTCTGTAATTTTGTCTTAAAATATGGAAAAACATTTGTCTCATAGTTGAATTTTAGAGTATGGCACAAAGGCACACAATTTTGTAAGAAAAGAATTGCATGAGGAAAGCATCTTAAAAAAAAAACAAGAAACCTTTTGATTTCACTAACTGGTTGGTACTGCAATCATTGTAGGGAAACTTGTTTGTGTGTTACCTACTTTTGTGATTTTAATATGTGTTGAAAATGTCTGTCAGTAAAACATAATTTACTGCAAATTATTCATCCATTCATTTATTAAGATGAACTTATCCACTACACGCAAAATACAATCTCAACCAAAAGAGAAGACACACAAGTATAAAAGTACATCAAGTCAAGGTCTTGGGATAGCAGTTTTAAAATAGTGTAGAATTTTGGTAAGAGGATGCACACACTTCATTGCTTCTGATTACCCTTTGGCAAAAGTGCCATTTTTGCTGGTGTTGTTCTTTACTGTTGGAGAAACATTTCATTTGTTGCTGTAAAATTAAACGTTTGTTTGCCAAGAAAACAGGCCTAGGTGACTTAACCTGTTACAATTTTGTCAACTGTTTATAAAACAAACCTTTTCCAGGGTGCTTAGGCTCAAAGCAGCTTGTTTGTTGTGATAGTATTTACAGGACAAACAAGAGTTAGTTCATAGAGAACTGTCACCTCTAACTTTTTTTTCTTTGTCATTATTGCTGAACAGATTCGGATTCAGACTACTTTGTTAATCCCCAAAGGGCGATTTAGTTCAGTTACCTGCTTTATTGAACATCCAAACAATTAGGGACAAACAAATGCAAAACATTCATATCAACACATGCTGGACACATACACATTCTCCTGTCAGAACCCATGGAACAGTAACTGGTTGATAAGTTAAGCAGTGAAATGACTAAGATGATAAGAAAGAATAAAAACACAATAAATAGCAATTGGCTTCAGTCATTTCCCAGCGTTTAGCAGCCTGATAGCTGAAGGAATAAATGAGTGGGAATATGTTAGTTTTCCTAGGGGGTGCATAGCAGCGCCTCCCAGAGGGCACGAGAGAAAAGTCAGGGAAGAAAATATGTCCAGGCTGATTTAGAATTCTGGTATTCTGGACCATTCGTTTCTCCCAGAGGGAGCTCAGATCCATCAGCTGAACTCCAATAATCTTTGAGCAGATTTTAATAATCTGGTTCAAGCTGTTTCTATCCTTTTACCAAGAGTCCATGGACCCAGCAAAAAAATGAAAATGTTAAGACTTTCAATAAAAGAATGATAAAAACAAGATGAAATGCCTCAGAAACACTAAAAGATTTCAGCCTGTGCAATAAGTAGATCCTTTTTTGACCTTGTTCTGAGCAAAATTTAGGTCAGAGTCAAACATAGTTCCAAGATACTTGTAAGAGTCCACGATTTGTACATCTTCACCATGGATGATGTTCACTTGATGATCATGAATAATCACATGATCTTCACTCCAGGTGAAGGCTCCGGGCCAGTTCTTCTAAAGTCAATTACCAGTTCCTTGGTTTTTGTACATTAACACTCAACACAGTTATTTTCAACAGTATTTATTTACGTTTACGTAGATTGTCAGGTGATCTTGTGACTAATAGAGGAGAATCTTGGAAATACTGACATGTTAACCATAAGTTTTAATAAATATTAACTGAATTGCAACTGACTCTTAAAGGTGTCCAACAGACAAAAGGGAGCATAGTGCATTCCTCTACATTAAAACACAGTCTATGGAAGCACAGAGAAGAGGAGGGAACCGAACAAAGGTGTAACAGCTGACACTGTATTCGGCTCTGTCTGCAACCTTTAACCTTTTTCTGCCACTTTTACCACTTTAAAAATGTCAGTATAATGATTGTTTTCATTACATTGCAACTTCCTCTACATTGATTTTTGTCTAATGAGCCTAGTGCAGTAATCAAGATGGGCATGGCTGTGTCCCATTCGTCAGTAGATCTTGGCAACTTAAATAGAATGATATTATGTTCTGCAGGTGCTTTTACTTTTACAACGGGGTTATCTGTAACAGTGTGGTTCCAACCTTAAGACTTAAATTGAATTGGAAAATAATCTTGTCGGCAGCTTCTCAGCCAGAATTGAAAAGTAATTCAATGTCATGTATCGATACGCGGCTCTAGTGTGTAGTTGTTTGTATTTTGACATATTTTTTTGAATAGCAAGAATCTTACAGGGGTGTTTACAAGGTTGTTTGGCAGAAAGCAGCCTTTCAGTTTTGGCCTCATGAAATTACAATAGGTAAAAACAGATTCTTGTACTATGTTCAAAGCAGTCTTTTTTTTTTTTTTTCATCTGGCTATACACATTACAACACAGAGAGCATACCTAAACATAATTCGTTTAATAACACACCAGCAAAGCAGCATATTATTTTCAGTTGTGTGTAACTAGTATATGTCACAAGTCTCACATACAAAATTTTAATAAAACTTAAAGTGTATTGGTTGAATGTATCTAGATGTGATTGGAATTTTGTTAAGCTTAAGAATTAGTAAAACAATTTGTACATAGTATAAGAGATGGATTTTTTTTTTTTTCCCTGCGGGATTTTGTGTCCCATCCGATGCTTGTAACAATGGGTTTTTCAAAACTAGTACTCCACACATTAGTGGCAAGCACATGCTCGAATTACACACTGCAGATGCAAAACGGCAACTGATAACACTTTGGACATAAAGACAATTGAGACTCTTTCGGCTTTTATGGAAGTGTCTCTCAGGAACATGAGACGTTGCATTTGTATCAGGTCTAGATCCATCCAATCCATTCTGTTTGTTTTCAGGGGGAAGATGCAGATGAAGATGATGCTTATCAGGTTTTGTCAACTCTAAAGAGGATCACAGCATTTCACAAGTATGGAATTTATTCTTTCACAAATGTGTAATTTTTTTAATGATGTATCCTTCTAACTCTGAGATGATGCGTTACAGTGCACATGACCTGTCTGGGTGGGACCTCTTCACCAGCAACTTCAAGCTCCTAAACACAGGCATTGAAAATGGAGACATGCCTGAGCAGGTTATTAAACTTCAGTGTTATTCATTTCAAACACACCACAAATTGCAGTTTTGGTAAATGCTAACAAATGTGATGTTTTGGGCCTTTTTTGTGTGAGCAGATAGTCATCCATTCACTGCAGTGCACTCACTACGTGATCTTGTGGCACCTGGCGAAGTTATCCGAGGGCAGCTCCAGAAAGGTGAAGTTGACTGGATTCTATTCTGTGCTGCTTTGAAAAGTATCCCATCAATGTACAGTGAATGTTTGATTCTAATATTATTCATTATATTTGTGTATCAGGATGACATGGTGACCCTGAGGAAGCAGATGAGGGCATTCTGTATGATGTGTCAGCGCTACCTCACCAATGTCAACACAGCTGTCAAAGAACAGGTGAGGCAGCCACATAGAATTACACATGTGGATCTTAACCACCATTCTAACAGAAATGGAACGTAAAATGAAAAGCATTAGACTTTAGACAAGGTGATTTTGCATGTGGTTTGGCCCAATGGCAGTAGATTTTTTTTGGCCACTCAGTGTTGGAATGAACTGAAAGAAGGTAATGCATTAAAAGCAAACCCTATGTTTTCCTTGTTCGTTTTCCATAAAGTATAACTTTTTGAGTGAGTCCTGAAGCCTCCTGTGCTTCATTCATTTCCATAAACTTCTTGTTTCTTTTCTGTATAATGATTCTTAAAAAGTTATTTTGTTGCATCCACTGACCTTTAACCTTTTGTCCTCCTTCTTTCCTCTGCAGGCATTCACCATCCTGTGTGATCTCTTGCTCATCTTCAGCCACCAGATGGTGTCCGGAGGCAGAGAACACCTGGAGCCTCTGGTCTATTCCCCAGAGGACTCGCTGCAGTCGGAACTGCTCTCCTTCATCCTGAACCACGTCTTCATAGACCAGGACGATGACACAAATAGCACAGGTACAGATGTAAATGTAGTGCTCTGGGAGTTTGTTTACTTTCTGGAGGAACAAGTAAGGACACTTATTCAACTTTTACAAAATGCTCCCACTAACGTCTGCTGTTCTGTTCATGTGCACTCAGATGGTCAGCAGGACGATGAAGCGGTAAAGATTGAAGCTCTGCACAAGAGAAGAAACCTCCTGGCTGCCTACTGTAAACTGATCATTTATTGTGTAGTAGAAATGAAGACAGGAGCTGACATCTTCAAACAGTACATGAGGGTAAGATTCACTACTTTGTACGTGCTACAATTTTTGCTACTTTTAATTTGATGTTTCAGTTTTTTTGTTTTATTATTCAAAACTTTATTTAACCGGATAAAATCACTCTCTTTTTAGCGTCAGATCTCTTTTACGAAGGTGACCTGGTTAAGAGGTCAAGCAGCACACACAATACCATAATGAAAAACAGGCTAAAAGATTGTTAACGATGCTTTTTTTTTTTTTTTGTCTAAAGAAAAAGGGCAGTAATTATAAAACAAATCAAGGATTTCTAGTGCAATGTAGTTTAGGACACCAACAATTTTTTTTTAAAAGTGCAGGATATGATTGAGGTCAGCAAACAAGTTGGAGACACAGGCACTGCTGTTGATGATTGTCCATGTACAAATGCACTGTTAGTTGTGAATGGATGTTATTGGAGCCACAGCAAACAGTCATAATTCTTGTGCTTCGTGTTTGCTTTCAGTATTACAATGACTATGGTGACATCATCAAAGAGACGATGAGTAAAACCCGGCAAATCGACAAGATTCAATGTGCCAAGACGCTCATCCTCAGTCTGCAGCAGGTCAGTGTGAACCCTTCATTTTTATTCATTAGTACATCCATTAACTCTTACTTTTGATTTGTGCATTTGTCCCATTTTTAATTGTTGATGTTGCGTATTTCTGCTCCTACTAGCTGTTCAATGAGATGCTGTCTGAGCTGGGCCATGGGTTTGACCGCTCCTCATCTGCATTCTGCGGAATCAAAGAGTTGGCTCGCCGTTTCTCCTTAACCTTCGGTCTCGACCAAGTTAAAACTAGAGATGCCATTGCTATGCTGCACAAGTAAGTCTTCATTCTGGCCTTTTTTTGCATTCAACTGCGCTTTTTACATGTTTGGCCTTGAATTCTGGAACTGTCATGTTAGACAAATGACTCCTTCAGTACTGTGTTTCCTCTTGCCATGTTATTTTTTCCTCTGGCTTTGGAGAGGCTTAGGTAGTAAAATGTTTCAGTTACTTTTCCCCCTATTTCCCATGCTCTTAGTTTCACTCTTTCCCATGCACAGACAGTAATGCGGGAAAAGTACAGTTGAGGTTGGAAATCAGCATAGCTTGTCTAAATGCATTCAAATGTAGGTCTTCACAATTCACGAAACTTGAATTTTAATATAAATGTTCCGTCTGTTACTTCACTTAGCCCACCTACTTTATGTTGATGTGGAATTTCAGAATAATGAATATATGTCTAAAACCTGAAATTGAAAAATGAAAACTGAAGTAGTTGGGTTTTAAGCAAGGGAATGTATATTCATTAAAAGATGTTTAGAATCGTTTCAGTGCATTTAGCTAATGTGTATTTCAGCTTTCACCTTTTTATATCTAAAAAAAACCCAGACGTGTCATTCAATAACACGAAGGAACAACAGTGCTAAGCAAGTGTTGGTTTTGTGTGGACTTGTTTTCAATATCAAACGTGCACAGCATAGTGCTCTTGCAACAACTGTGGATTCAAGAACTTACAACACAGCATATATTTGTGCTGAAAGTGTAATGCGTTTGCAGAAGACAAAAATATTTGGAACAATATGATATTCTTACAAAGTGATGTAGACAGCCAGGATTTCAGTACATATTCCAATTTCTATGACAATTATTTTGGTTTTTTTTCTGTTGTGTTGAAAGTACATGTGTTGTCATCAACAGCTCGTGTATGTACATGTACAGGGAACTTGATCCTGACTATCCCTACAGTTGTGCAACATATGGGCATAACTGTGGAAGGGGATATACAGGCTGTGCAGTTGGCACTGAACCAATGAAACACTGGTTAAATGTTGAGTTTTTAACATGCACATATTTTAAATTTTTTTAAAGGTTTAGAATTGCACCAAGCTATAATGTGACATGACTATTGTAGTCTTGCGTAATGAACACAATCATGATCAACATGTTAGGACTGTGACAGAGGTAGGGATTAATGATGCCTATAGGCACCAGGAAAACACATTTTATTGTATTATTGTAAGTCTCAATTTGCTTGTGCTTTAATGATCACACTGTTGACATTGATTTATAGTGTAAATGTAAGTATTATATTTCCTGTCAGGAGCTAACCCTAACAAAAAATGTAATATTCCAACCAAGGCATAGCAAGTATCAGGCAAAATACCATGACTCCAAGTATGTAGTAAATTGGTTGATTAAAGTCATGTAACTGAACCACAGTTTTTCCTGTTTTACTCTTCCAGATGTTTCTGCTGCAAAGTTTGGATCAGATTTTTTTTGTTGCTTGTACATGAAAGATTTCCTTCTCTTGTTTCTCTTTTTCTCACATCGTTTTTTTCTTTTTTGTCTTTGTGCATCTTTAAGAGATGGCATTGAGTTTGCTTTTAAGGATCCCAGTCCTCAGGGAGAAGGAGGCCCCCCTCTCAACTTGGCTTTCTTGGACATCCTTAGCGAGTTCTCGTCTAAGCTTATGAGACAAGACAAGAGGACTGTGTAAGTTGTTTTTTTTTTTTCTGTTCAGCTGACTGTTGGGAGTTTTCAGTGTCTTAGCACAACAGGTGTTTGTGACAACTGGTGCAACTGGTGTTCCTCATGCATGAGGGGTTGATTTTTGTGGCGTCTTTTTATACCCGTCACTTGGAATGTGCACCTGGTTATGTGTGTAAAGTTTGTTCTGTCTATGTGTGAGTTTGCTCATCTTGTCTACACGACCTTGCGCTTCTCCCCAGCCACATGTACCTGGAGCGCTTCATGACGTTCCAGATGGCGCTGCAGCGAGAGGACTGCTGGCTCCCACTCATCTCCTACAGGAACTCTCTGCAGGCCGGCGGCGATGACGACACTATGTCAGTGATGAGTGGTTACTCCAGTAGAGGTTCTTCTGTCCGATCCAAGAAGACCAAGCCTCCTGCTGTTGCAGCTGGAACTTCAGCAGTAAAGAGAAAGCTGCCAGAAGGTATCACATATTCGATGAGTCCTAAAATCATCAGTAATCACCATCAACTGTTGTACAGGCAGCGTCAGTAGTTTAAAACTAACTTTCTTACCGCACATTAATATGTCTGTCGTAATCACTTCAAATTTTTCACTCCCCTGTCAGCACGAAGAAGCCGAGAATAGATCCACAAGAGAATTGCATGCATACATACATTCATAATAAATCAGCCTGGCTTTGATGTTACAAATGCAGAGTTGGAGCTCAGATTAACCCAAATGCAGCTGTAACAGCCTGGCTCAACCATCTGAGCTGATGGGTGAGGAGATTAAACAGCAGATGGTGGAAGAGAGCTAAAAGAGTCAAACTATACCTTCTAATCACACAGTCACTTAAAACCATAGTATCTGCACACATGTGGTATTCCATATAGTCAAGACAACCTGTCATAAAGTACACAGAAGATTAAACTCTGCCTCAATGTGCATTAGTAGGTCACTGTTCAGCATCACCGTTTTAATGGCACACTGCCTGATTTAGTCTTTTGTCACTACCAATAATCTCTTTCAATGTGAATAGTGCTGGATAGTTCATGATAACATTTGTTGTCTTCCTAGGAAAGTTCTTTTGTTATTGTCTTTCAGGTTCCACATTCAGTTCAATTTAAGCTGAAGTGGGCTGGACCATTTAAGTAAAAGCATAATAACAGCTTTTCTACTTCAGTACCAAATAAAAGCCACATTAAATTAGGAAAATGTTGACATTTACAAGCTACACATTCACAAAAGGAGATGTGAATAACCTGAAAAAAACTGAATAGCACTTGTGAAAAAGTCTGGAACATTTATTTGGATAAAGAGCAGCACCCTGATATAAAAAGCCCTTAAAAATTTTCCAGGAATGTAAACAAGAAGACACAAAGACACTGCTTCCCTTAGTCGTTCTGTCATTTTTCCATTGTTATTTACCTACTTCTAATGTATAGATGGATATATTGAACCTTAAATACAATGTCGCATAAATGGGGGATGAATTTGGTTTGGTATTTTGAGTCTCTAACACCTTGGCCCTGTTCCTCCAGAGGAGAGCAGCAGCAGTGAGATGTGGCAACAGAGCATGCAGACCCCAGTCATGATGCCGTCCCCCCACCTCACCTCCACTGCCATGCGAGACCCTAAGAGGGCCCGCGATGACAGCTTCATGGGAGTCTACCCCATCCCTCACGACCAGCAGCAGCCCCACCAACACCCACAACACCATCAGCAGACGCCCCAGCACCACCAGACACCCATGGACTACAAGTACGCAATGCACGCCATAGTTTTAGTTGGTGATCTTGAAAGCAGTCAGCACACAGAAGGTCCCAAAAAAGCACTTTAAATCATGTCATAAGAATTTTCTCTTAATACCTACAGAGAATGTAAACATCTTAATGTTTTCAAACTGCAGTTCAGTATATGGCATTAAACTGTGCACTCTTGCATTTAATTTTATCTCTTAAAACACTTAAGGTTGTCATAATGAATGTGGCTGATCTTTCTGCTCAATAAGCACATCGCCGTACCTCTGTATAATGGTGTGTTGCATATTGTTTCGATCATTAAATCCATTACTTTCCATTGGTTTTGACTGCCTAGCATTTAGGAAACTTCTTTAGTGTCCATTTTCATTTTAATTATGTTATCCCCCTCATTTGTTACTACATGATTTCATAATATAGTTAGGCTCATATCCAGGCCCATCTTATTCTGTGAGAATGAGATCAGAGGACTGGAATTTGAGCCAAAATACATTAGTACAGGGTTCAATGTAATTTCCCATTTGTGTGCTATTAATTATGAGGGCAAATGGTAGAAAAACACTTGCATTTTAACAGCCTGCCAAATGCCGGCCCTACTGGGACACCAAATGACAGATTTATTTATCCAACATGACTTTCAGAGGCACCAGGCCAGTGCGTCATCCATACAATCATAGTCAACACCCTCATGTTATCTCCAGTCAAATCGCCAAACATGTAGATAAAAACAGCCTTAATTAATCCTCGCTTGTGCGTTTAGTTCCCAGGTGACGTGGATGCTGGCCCAGAGGCAGCAGGAGGAGGCCCGCCAGCAGCAGGAAAGAGCCATGAACTACGCCAAGCTCAGGACCAATCTGCAGCATGCTATGTACGACACAGACCCACACTACGCACGCACGCACACACACACACCTGTCACACTCCGTACAAGTGCACATCTTAAACTCTTCTGTTGTACTTTCAGTCGTCGAGGCACTGGGCTTATGGAGGAAGATGAAGAGCCCATTGTGGAGGATGTGATGATGTCGTCTGAGGGTCGTATGGATGACCTCAATGAAGGCATGGACTTCGACACCATGGATATCGATCTGGTGAGATGCATGAACCAAATTTTGGAGTTTACATATTTAGCTTTAAACTGAAGTAATATGATACAATGTTGTAGGATACAGGTGTCGAATATATATACGGCCAGTGGACCAAAACCAGTCCATCCAAGGGTCCAGTCCAGCCTGTGAGATTAAGTTGTGACATGAAAAAAATTACACTGAGGATATTATCAAGGATGTCAAAACAATTACAGACCAATATGATATAAAGTGCATCAGACCCATAAAATACTGTCATGGCAGATCCATTTTGTTTTAGTGTGAAATATGGAAAATTACATGAAAATATTTCCAGTCAAAACTATCCTTTCAACAAAATGCGAATAACCCGAAGAAATATAAACACGCTGAAATGTCTGAAGAGAAGTACAATTTTAATAATATTATTCCTGTTACTAAATGTTGTGTGTTTGTAGAGCCACTGTGATCTACAAACACGTGTAAATGAAAGAATTATCAAGAAATTTCACTTTGTTCAAGTTATTCCTGTTTTGTTTTTTTTTTTACAGATAGTTTCTAGATGTAAAAATAAATAAATAAAAATCATTATGTAATTTCACTTTTTTTTCAGTCAGAAGTACAGACAAATGTTTGTGGTTCACATTATTTATAGGTTTTATGTTATTTTACTGGTCTGGGCAATTTGAGATCATTTTGTGCTGTGTGTGACACCGCTGCTCTAGGGCTTGTAGGGATAAAAAAAAATTACATACAAGTTTATGGGTCTGTAACTATTTATTCATTGTAGATGAAAGATGGTATTTGAGTACCACATAAAATTTACTTTGTGTCAGTAGGAACATTTACAAATTCAGTTAATTCAGATTTCACTTAAGAATTTTAAATCTAGATGATTCTGTTTCACTTTCAAAAAAAAAAGAAGTCGAATACAGGGTTTTTTCGAGGGTCTTGGATACTGTGTTTGCAGCTGGTTTGTGGTCTCTGGACTTCCCCACTGGTGGTCTTTGGGGTCCTTCCCCATTACATTTTATTTTCAAATAACTTTAAACTATTACAGTGTTTCCCCAAGTTCGTGAAAAAATGCAGGCATGTGAATAGGGTTAGTGGTCCTCATATCGTTAACCTCAGAGCATAATTGTCATATTTTTTCAGGTTGGTGGTAATGATTCAAAATGTAGCAGTACTGTTTGGAAAATAAAGTTACACAGATATCACAATTTGGATAAAAATATGACTTTGGCAATCATGCTATGAGGCTAAAAATACTAAAAAAAATTTAATGTGTCATTTTGAATGCTAATTGAATTGGATTATAAATATCTTATCGTCGTACAAAATATGGAAAATTTAAGTAGACACTAAATAAACTAAACCCAAAAGCTTAGAAACAAAATATATTAAAGTAGTCCACAAGGGACTAATTAAATCCATTCGATCTGCATTTAATCATTTGGTTATTTTTGATATTTTCTACATGTTTTTGCCTTACTTTGATGTAGATGTTGCCAAATATTGCCTTGAATATACAATAAAATGAATGAC
>JAPSES010000002.1:1078224-1091606 GCA_029822895.1 Maxillicosta whitleyi
TGTTAAAGAAAAATTCAAAGTGATCCAGAATCCAGGATTTCTTCCAGATCACCCCCAAAAGTTAATCATTTCTTCCTCGTGCCATTGGCAACAAATCCTGAAAATTTCATCAAAATCCATCCATAACTTTTTGAGTTATGTTGCACACAGTCAGACAAACAAACAAAGAAACACCGGCAAAAACATAACCTCCTTGACAGAGGTAATTATGGAAATATTTACATTTACAAACATCCAAACAAACAAAAAATGCAAATAAGAGAAAACTGAAATGTCTTAAGAAAAAGTGCTGTTTTAACAATATTATGCCTTATCATTTACACACATGCATTATGGATCTACAAATGCACAAAACATGTATTAACAGGCAGAATATTGTTAAAATTGCACTTCATTTTCTTAAGACATTTCAGGTTTATGTTCAAGTTATTCACATTTTATTGTTAAATGGACTTATTAATTACATATTTTCATAATGTAATGTAATTTTTTACACTTAAACACAAAAAATGTGGAATTGTTATTATTATTATATATACTGCACTTTTTTGTTTGATCTAATTGTTTACTTCTTTGTATTTTATACATTGTCAATTTTATCTTCTGCTTTACAGTGTCCTTGGGTGTCTTGAAAGATGCTTGCAAATAAAATGTATTATTATTATTATTATTATTATTTATAGACATAATGTAATACATTACATTTAGCAGACGCTTTTATCCAAAGCGACTTACAATAGAGGATATATATAGAGATACAGTATATAGAGAGAATATAATTTATTTCATATTAAACCAAGAAGAACATTTAGAGTCATTATTAATAGGTTTTTATGCTATTATTTACTTTGTTCTTCAGTGCAATATTTTCGATTTGCAAATTCATCCCACTGTGTTTGACGCCCCATATTTTTCATAGAAGTCCTTCTGCTGACTGTCCAGGTCTTCACTGCCCTTCTCACTCTGTTTCTCTACATCTGCAGTAATGTAACACCAACACAGTATTGGCCTCAGTGCAGTGAATCCTATATAAAGAACCTTAAGTATAGTTTGTTTTTTTTTACATCAACCTTGCAGATATGAGCGTTCTACCTCACTAACCCTGTGTGTTGGAAGTGAAAGCTGGTGTTTTTGCCAACGTTGATCTGCAGTTTGACGTTCAGTCTTATTCCATTGTGGATTAAACAGCGCGGCGTGTTTATTCAATATTGTTTTAATAGAGGAAGAGTCAGAACAAAAGTGTAGATGTTACAGAAGTGTTATAAAACATTTGAAATCCCATAATCCTGTACATCAGCAACCTCTGAGTATTGATTATCTGATCGTAGCTCTGAACTGGCTACATTTTTACAAGGTCAAAACCAGTTAGATAGAATTAAAATCAACAATATTTGTCAAAAAAAGGCTTAAGATCAAATGTTTTACATCAAAATGACATTCCTACAATGAAACATTTACATATATCCCTTATTTCCCTTCATTCAAAATAGATTATGATGAATATCAACTGAAAAATCTAACAGGCCCACAGACCAGACTGTCTTTATTTAAGTCATTTGTGAAAAGTTTTATGACATAAACTGAATAAATATTAAACTTATCAAGTGTGTTTTTCTCATTTCTAGTCCAAATATCTCATCACACTTAAAATAAGACATAATCACCTAAAGAGTAACTTTTCACTGAGATATAATGACTTATTTTTAGACAATAAATCTGGAAAATGTTATTTAACGAAATATTACCAAAGTCATTTTCACTTGTTCCATTAGCATATTTGTTTTTGCCTAATTCAAGATTTTATTTATTTATTTATTTGCTTAATGCAAGCAAAACAATCTGCCAATGGAACAAGTGAAAATTATCTTGTTTCATATATATGTCTTATTTTAAGTGTGATGAGATATTTTGACTAGAAATGAGAAAAATAGCACAACAATAATAATAATAATGTACTATTCAGATTATTGTAGATCATTCATTCATTCATCAGATGGGGGTAGTGTTTATTTACCTGATTAACTATTGACAATTTGCATTTTTTGGCAAAATCCATTTTTTTTGTGCTTGTTCATATTACACATTAAATGCAACTTCTTTCGAGTATGAACTGAATGTGACCCTGAAGTGACCTCCATTCACAAAAGACATCCTGATGTAATACTTGAACACGCAGGTACACGCTGTATTTATGGAAGTAAGTGTGTTTTTCTTGCTGTTCAGACTGATGGAGCGTTGCAAAATATCAGCTACGTCTCAGGTTTAGGACCACATATGAAAGTGGTCTGGGTTGGATTTGAAAAAATAAGATTCATGCTGTTCAAACTGTTTTTAACAGATCAGATAGAGGTCACATATGGACAAAAAAATCAGATTTGAGCCATATTTACCTGCAGTCTGAACGTAGCTTTAGTGTCCACATGCACTTGTACTGTCATTGGGCCTGTTTACATGACCATAACAGTCTGATAACTGGGAGTGATCAGACAATAAGGTCTAACACATTTACATGCAGAAATGTAATAATTGAAAAAACCCTGTTTTAGACGCTCCGGTCCATTATCGGATATGGGTCAGAGTACGTACATACTTAGTGATGGTAGACTCAAACTCCCTGTTATTATCTTCTGCTCATGTTTGACTATGAAACTTCCATTCTTTACTATTGAAATAGTTTTTACACATGCACAGATGTAAAACAATGAAATAAATCAGATTAACCTGTATACATGCAGGAATCCAGGTTTGTTAATCTGATGTATCATAATCAGATTATTGCTGTTATCTGATAAAACACATCAGATTATGATGTTTACATGGACACTACTAGTCGGGACATTCATTTGACATTCAACAGTAGTAAAAAATGCCCTAACATATTTTTTTTATTCTGAAATTTGATGACTTTTCCTAAATTTTGCTAAAATACACAAAAATATTTTTAAGATGTTATACTTTTGTACAGGTGCTACAGATATTTGGACACTGAGGCTCTTTCAGGTCAATTTTATATATAAATCATAATGACGTTTGTGTTTTTATGTGTTTACGTAAAACAGGACATGATAGTTCATGATAGTAGATGTTTGTTTTTTTTTAATCAAAAAAATGAGTTTGTAAAACTTAAAAAAATATGCTCTTCCTCCTATAAAACATTATATTTATATATTACGTATATTTATTAATGTGGGATAGTCTATTTAGACATTCTACATAAATCTGTAGTTCAACACTTACTATGAGGGAATTTTGCATCTGGGTTAAATTTGACCTGATGCAAACTGTGAAGGTTTAAGAAATAGAACAGAAACAGTTTGTAAAGGTTAAATAATCTGATAACCCCCCCAAAATCTGATAATGATCAGAGTATTGGTGTACGTGTAAACAGGCCCAGTGTTTCAACTCCATATTTAACACATTCAGACTCGTGCTTGTGCTACATTTTGGCCACAAAACAACATGAACTGAACCTGACAGCCTTCAATCAAATGTCTCCTTTACCACTGAAGTGGCCTCCAGCCGACTGCGTGTCTTTGAAGCATGTCTGCCATCATAAAAATCCAATATGTAACAGTTTAGCATTTACAACTTTTGTTTTTTCTTGAACCATACACTCGCTGACCCTTTCCGAACAGGTCTGCGGCCCACTTCTGGGTCACGACCCGCCTGCTGAGAAAGCTGACGCCACACCAGTAACAGTATAACCTTGCCGTTTCTTGTTCGTATGATTTCATCAGTGTGTTGCATATCAAATAGAATATCTGGTTACCAAATAAAGGGAAGTCTTTCTGCTGGATTAAGGAGAGATGCCTTGTCGACTGTAACAGAGATGTCAAGGTGAATGTGAAATGAGGAAAGGATCAATGCCCTTCATTATGAGGAGCAGGTTTTATGAGACAGGCCAGAACAGGTCGTAGATTCCTGTGGAAAGCTATGAATAGAGTCCGTGGGAACCTCTGCCTCCTGTCGGTTTTCTCCGTATTGACACACAGGCCGAGTGTTAAAGGTATGCTGAATGAGTGAACGAGTGACAGGGCCATTGTAGTGGGAGGACAGAGGCAGGAGGATTAGTCTGTATTTGGCACTGAGGGCTGAGATGGTCCGGTGTGTGGAGGGAATCTGTCATCGGCAGAGCTGCAGGTGGCCCAGAGGTCTAGTCAGGGCCTTCGACCCCTGGAAGCGAGAAAACAAGAGTTTCCATCTGGGAGTTGAATGATATTTACCCTGGTCTAGCCCTGGAATCTGATTCTCTACACCTTCTCTCTTCACCTCGGCTCATTGTTGTCGATCCACTTTCACTCATCCCACTGGGCCCGAGCTCTGCAATCGAGGATAATAATGGTTTTCCCCCGCAGGAAGGAGGGAAACAAGATTATGTTTTTTCAATTAGAGGCAAACTCAGAAAACATGCAAGGCAGCAATGCGCCAAAACAAGGACTCTGTTTCTTTTTTCGCTTCCACTTTCAAATCCCTTGAAACTCATTCAGAGGTGACTCTCAGATGAGTGAATGGATTTCTGGGCCAAGCCTGCTCTGCTAAATCATGAGTCTCAGTAAAGTTTGGATGAGTGTCTTATAAGGGCGTGATGAGACAGGTCTCATAAAGATGACGGAAAGCCCTGCATGTCACCAGCCTCTGCCAGGAAACCCCGGTGATAAACGAGGGCCAACACACCTCTGCTAATAAGACTCATCTCTTTAATTGGCTGCATGACTCTATGACTGTGCAAATGGAGCGGTGTCCGCGGTAAATGGCCGTGCAATATCCACGTCTGTGCTGTGTTCATTTGTGCATGTGTGTGTGGGGGTGTTAATGGGTGTGTCTGCATATGTACGTGTGGGTGGACGGCCCGTGCACATGACTAGTTTGCTTCCTCGCCTCCCTCACAAGCAAGACTTGATGTAAGTTGCCTCATTAGAAAAAGAGCCCTTCTATTGCAAGCCAAGATTTAACACCTCACCCAATAATAATTTATTCAATCTATTCTTAAGTATTGCATGTGCTGGAAGATAGGGGTTAGGTTATGTAAGAGTGTGACGGTTCCTAGTTTGAGTGTGATATGATGATAATTATAAATCCGAGGGAGACGACAGATGGTGGGGTACTTTAAAGGTTCAGCAGGTATAAGTATTACTACTCTGCTGCCAGACCACTTCCCTGGGAGAGCGAAGAGGGAAAGGGGGAAAAAAATAAGAAGAAACAAAGACAAGAAGAGAGAGTGCAGACACGGAGCTGGTCCTCGTTAGCACACTATTCATCAGTCTTGAGAGGTCAGAGTTCAGCAAGCCCTGAGGGGTGGTGTGCGACCCTTCACCTCTCACCTCCGACCCCCCCGCCAACACCTGGAGTTGAGGTATTTCCTCATAATGTTTTCTGGTAACATTTTGTCTCCGTAACTGATTCACAGTCAGTGAGTTGCGGGTCTTACGGCTCGCGTCGGACGCCCAATGGTTGTAAATTTGATGTGGTATCTACAGTTTACAACTCATAAAATATGTACGAGGCATCTCTGGCCCTTGAGTACGCCAGAGCATTTCCACCACTGAGATGAAAAAACCAAGATGCTGTAAGTCAAAATAATGAGTTAGTGTCTCCAAGGGAAAAGTATCTCAAAAAACTGAGTCATTATCTGAAAAATAATAACGTACTTTTTTGAAAATGACCGCATTTAATAACTAGCATCTCTGGCTACTTACCGATGATCTCAAAATAAATACGTCTCGTGAGATGTGTCAAACTAAAAACTTATGTCAAAATATTAATTATTCATTTCAGTCCTCAGGAGGGTTGGATGGAGGTTGGAATCTAACCCAGCTGAGCCAAAGGTGGGTCACACCCCTGACATGTCACTAGTTCATCGCCAGGCTAAAATAATTATTCATTATCCAAAAAAATGACATATTATCTTAATGTAATGGTATAGTATCAGAAAATAATGATTTATTATTATAAAAAATTACTTATTAAGTTATAATAATGCCTCAGTATCTCCAAGTAAAGTGTCAAAATAATGGTGTATTATCTCAAAATTACAAGGTATCTCAAAAATAATGGCTTATTGTCCAAAATAATAACATTGTATCTCAGTCTAATGGCTTATCCCAAAATCATGGTATATAATGACTTATTAAATCAAAATAATGCCCAATATCTCAAATAAAACCCCAATCCAAAATAATGGCTCATTGTCCAAAATAATGACATAGTTTTTTAATCAAATGGCTTATTATCACAAAATAATGGTATAATATTATGAAATAATAACTTTTTATCTCAAAATTACGACATTTTGTCACAATATTGCCTCAGTATCTCAAAGATAAAGTGTTTATTGGTTAAAAAAAAAAAAAAAAAAAGACTTAGTATCTAAAATAATGGCTTATTATCTAAAATAATGGTATATTATTATGAAATAATAACTTTTTTCTCAAATTAATGACTTGATGTTAGTAATGAATTGATGTCACAATTGCCTTAGTATGTCAAAATAAAGAAGGCCTTGATATCTCAAAGTAGTGGTGTGTTATACCACAAGGTGTCTTAAAATAATGGCTTACTTTGTGAACATGATGCCCTAGTATTTCAAAATAAAGGATTTTTATTACAAAAAAAGACTCAGTATGTCAAAAATAATGATGTATTATGTCAAAAGTATGAGGGCATGAGTCATTATTTTGAGTTATTACTCGCCAATGTACTTGACTTCCTTCGTCCCGTCGCTGTGGCGGAAGTGGACTCGTCCTGCGTTGGTTCACCCACAGGCTGTGTTTGCAGAGCAGGGAGTGGTCGACTCAAGGCAAAAGGGAGTGGACGAGGCAAAGAGGAAGGAGGAAATGCACAGAGGACAGGGAGGTACAGGAGACAGACTGGGTGGAGGAGGAGGGGGGCGTACGTGGGAGGGGGTGGTCAGGGTCACAGCTGCGATAAAGAGGTCAATATGAAAGATGTTGCTTCAGTCCGACCGTGAGGAAAATAAACACCCTCCTAAAAATAGTTGGGAGACCTGGTCATCTGTCATTTCTGTTGCTTTAGCCAGGTGTGTGCAACTTTGCTCTCAATAACGGAGCTGGAATCTGCTGACGTCTTCTGGCGAATTTGGGTTGATAATGTAAAAAACGTGTCTGAGGAGGGGGCCCCGAGTGACTTATCCAGACTTCATAGACCCACTGACAAACAAAGTCGCCGATGATCTTAACCCCTCCAATAAATATAACATGGCGGTCTTAACTTCATATATCCCGCTGGCCACTAAATCTTCAACTTTGACCTTTTACCCTAACCGGAGCTGTTGACCTTTCTTCTCTCCATATGTCTTAATTTCCCGTGAAGAATTCATCGTGCCCGCTGGGCTGAGCCGAGTCGAGCTCTTAAAACCCCGCTGCTTGGAAATCAGTTTGATGTTTCTGAAGTATTTTGGATCTAGCTGACTGACAGATTGCTGTGAGAATGGGCCCAAAGCCTCTGGGCAAATAAGACAAGCCGGAACACACCCCTGTGTCTCCCTCTGCCTATCTTCCTTTTCTCTTTTTCTCTCTCTCTGTGCCCCCTCACTTCTTCCGTTGCCCCTCCTTCTTTTATTTATGCCTGCAGAGCCACTTTGTTGTGCTTTTAGTGGCTGGGTTTGTAGATGGAGCAGATGCTGAAGCTGATATTCCCTGATCCTACAGCGAGCCGAGATAAGAGCAGATTTATGCCAGAGTGAGGGAGCATGGGAGTAATTGCTGGAGCTTTGATGATGCAGCTGAGAGCACTCGTGTACCCTCGGCTGCTTACTAACAAGGACATCCTCAGATTTAAGAGTTTGTCTCCCTTGGTTTAAAGTGTTTTTTTTTTGTGTGTGTGTATATATCTTTAGTTGCCAAAGGTGTGTTTATAGTGCACGATAAGGTGCAATGTTCCCTTTGTGTTTGACTATGCTACGCTCATGCGCACTTGCATCTTCATGGGCTGAGATTATTCATGTGTCTTTTTATTTAAAGACATGCCACAATGTATGTGTGTACAAACGCATTACACACCCCAAACCTCCAGGATTTTTACAGCTTCTGTATTTATAGCAGCATGGAATTACCCTTAGCTGAAAACATATGACATAATCAGGATGACAGATAACATTCTATCTCCAGATAAGGTTATCTCTGTGTGATTTTCTATGCTACAAATATAAGCTTGTGTTTCCCAGAAACAGATAATGGCAACTGGATCTGTTAAAAAAAAAAAAAAAGCCCTTTCAGACTGTTTCTCTACTGTCAGTCAATGGGAAAGTAATGCAGGACTGCCGTGCCACCTCTTAAAATAAGGGCTAGTAGTGAAGTAATAAGTTAACTACATTTCACACTAATTTCCTGGTAGTTTGATGATGATCCAGGCATTTAAGAGCTTAAGTGTTAGCATGGCTAGTACTTGACTCCAGATAATGATGCTATCCCCAACAGCATCGGCCTGCTAAACATCTGGGTTAGGGTATTTATCCAAAACAAATATACACTGCCAGGTCAAAAAAAAAAAAAAAAGGAAAAAAAAGTTCCCACCTGGATTTAAGCAAATATGTAAGAGCCTTCCACTGGCAGGTTACAGCAGTGACTAATGCAGTGAGTAGCTTCTCATTTCTTAAACTATCATGTCAAGACATACCGGGTCATTGTGGAAAATATGTAAGGTTCAGACTATTGGTCTGTACTAAGCAAAGAAAACAACTAAGGAGAAGCTGAAACTCATAAAACTGGGTTAAAAACTATACTTTGCATGATTAAATCTTAGAAGGAGGGCGGGGAATCGTCGAGTATAGTAAAAAAGTTATCAGGTGGAATTAAATCATCGAAAAATAGCAAGAATTAGAACTCACAGCTATGTCCAATAGTGCAGCTACACACACACACACAATGCAAAGTAAAAACTCATGGGACTAAGCAGCTGTGTGCCTTATGAAAACCATTTGTCAATGAAGACAAACGGAAACAGAGGCTGCAAATTACTGGAGAGCATAAAGATTTCACTGTGTTTCAATGAAAAGAGGCCATGTGGTCTGAGGAGTCTGGACTGACCCTGGTCCAGAGGGATGGGTTCATCAGGGTGAGAAGAGAGGCTGCTGTGACAGGCATTACCCATCATGCCTAGTGCCTATAGTATCATCCTGTGGGGGCAGTGTTATGACTTGGGGGTCCTTCAGTTGTTCAGATATAAGTTCATAATGTTATGTCCATAAAATGAGGTCAGCTGAACCTGAACAAACCAGATGACCAGTGGATTTATTTCATCCCTGATGTTTCAGACAAAGCTGATAATGACAGGATTAATATATATATTTTTTTTTATGGCTGGAACCTTACCTTTTTTTTCTTTTCTTTTCTTTGTTTCTTTTTCATACATACGTCATATATAGAGCACTGGAAAAGTTGTGAAATGGGTGACCTTGACATATTTTAGGACCTATTTTTCCAAGGTCAAACGTCTGAAAACACTGTAATTCCTGCTCCACAGCATCCAATGCAGCAGATTCAGGTAAAATTCATGAAAATCAACTCTTCACTTCATTCCATTCTAACCATATCTTTGCCTGATTTCCTGACCAAGGGGGTCTATGCTACACTCTGGTTTTATTTGGTCCAAGCTGTGTACGTAAAATAGTTTGAAGGTTGGAAATCTTAGCCTGGAAAGACCCAGTATGACTTTTATGGCAGGTTGCAAAAAATTTTTTCTCAGTTTTTAACCTTTCTGAATTGATTTATCATCAATCTCTCTACATTTATGCTCTATATTTTGCATTTCTAAGTGAAGATCAGGTCTTTTTTTATATTTAATTCACTGATCATGTAGATGTTCATTCAAGCGCAGATTAAAGTTCAGGATTTTTATGTCCAAAACAGAAAACTAATGAAAAAGTTGGTCTTTTTCTGAAAAATATATCATTAATTCAACATAAAACAAGTGTCTCCATCCACTGTCATTGATCCAACTCCATTGGTTTTAGTAGTGAATCAATATTGTAGAAGATGACAGTGTTTCTATGGTAACTACAGAGCCTCTGAACATCCAAATGGGTCATATCTAATTATTTTTATTTATTATTATGATTTGTTTATTTTATTTAAACAAGTTTAAAAAAAAAACTTTGGAAAAGGATTGGGATGAAATACAACTTATACACTCACAGCCCTTTAACCCATCTTTTTCTACTGATCACAAAATCCCATGTCAGTTCATTAAAAGCGCCTAAACAAATCTTACACATCAAAATAAAGTCGAAACATTCCTACACAAAAGGCAAAAAATATTACACATATCAAAAATAAACTCCATTTCATAACAGTGTTTGACATGATGACTGTGGAAAGATGAAAATAAAACTGCATTTTGCACCAATTATTTACATGTACATGATAGAATAAATGGATCAACAGATATTAAAACAGTTTATATCTGTGAAAGGTTTTGGTTGTGCGCGTCTTTATGGGTTCGACATCAACACTGCAGGAGATTCATTCATTCAATTACTTGTAAGTTGTAAGTTTCATTTTGCAGCATGTTTATGTCACTAATTTCAGAAAGGAAAGGAATTGTTTCCAGTTGAATGTCAACGTCCTCCACTCACTTGACCTTTGTATTGTGTATGAGCTAAAGGGCGGGCGTTGTTTATTGTGTTTACACAGGCACGTCATCATGGAGTTTTAGGAAGAGTCACCATCTAATTATGTGACACTGAATGACTCCACTGACTAAACTCGGGGTGTTTCTTGTGAGCCACTTTAATGGAATGCTTTAATGGAAAGTTGACACCACCCATGGAATAGAATGTTAAATTATTAAAATAAACCTTGAAATACTGAGGAGTAAATTATCTTTGACCCGCACAGAAAACAGTACAACACAGTGATATCTAATGTTTCACACCATGCGACACTCACAACACTGTCATATTTCTATTTATATAAGCTGCGCCACATATGATTACATCGTATTACACGGTTCTGTAGGCCACATAATATATACGATTTTGGGTATGGAGATTATGGAGTTTGAATCCAATGATAATTACATACATTTACAGGTCAAATGTTTCATATGTCACACACTTTTTTTTGTTTGTTTTGAAAATGAATACAATTGCAAAATATTTTAGACACTGCACCTTTTAACTTTATTGCATATTGTGTTGGATATTTTAATTAAACATGATCATTTTTGCTTTTTTTTTAATGGTTTGTGTGTCATTAATTGTCAATTATGCTCTGTTGGCCTTTGTCCCTATATATGGACCTTTGTTCATATCATGTATGTTGGACTAGGAACATAGGGTTCAGGAAACATAGGGACAGGGGAACATAGGTACTGGGGGAACATAGGGTCTGGGGAACATTGGTGCAGGAGAACATAGGTAATGGGAAACATATGGACTGGGGAACATAGGTACTGGAAAACATAGGGTCTGGGGAACATAGGTACTGGGGGAACATAGAGTCTGGGGAACATAGGTGCAGGAGAACATAGGTAATGGGGGAACATATGGACTGGGGAACATAGGGTCTGGGGAAACATAGGGACTGAGGAACATAGGGTCTGGGGAACATATGGACTGGGGAACATAGGGTCTGGGGAACATAGGGACTGAGGAACATAGGGTGTGGGGAACATATGGACTGGGGAACTTAGGGTCTGGGGAACATAGTTACTGAGGAATATAGGTACTGAGGAACATAGGGACAGGAGAACATAGGTACTGGGGAACATAGGGTCTGGGAACATAGGGCCGACCCCCTTCCTACTTGTCCAGGCCTTTTTTAATGTGTACATAATGGGGTTTTGCATCGTCTTGTTGAAATATGCATGGATGTCCGTGGAGATGCTGTCATCTTGAAGGCGACATATGCTAATTTAAAATCTGAAAGTATTTCTCAGCCTGATTTGAGTCTTGCCATGACAGACACTGGCTTCTGGACTTGTTTCTGTTATGATGGTCCATTTCATCTTTGGTTTTGCAGCATAAAGCATCCATTTCTCCCATAAAGACATGAATACTGATTGGTCTGAGCACAGTCCACATCTCCACTGTGGACTGTCCATCATATACATGCCTCTGAAGCCAGAGACATCAACCACACTAAAGTAGAAGTGGTAAATTACCTAAAATGCAATCATTGGAGCCAAGTAGTTCTATCACCTGCAGATGAATGATGGTTCTTGATGCAGTTCTGTTTTTAGGAGAATGGACGTCATAGCGTTGAGCTCAGGCTGGTTCACAACACTTTACAGATTCAAATACATGGTTGTACAATATGTTGGAAGAATTTTGTTTTTGACACATGCCTCTTTTTTATTCCTATTTATACACATCAATAATTATCTTTAACCAGGTATAAAAATTACATGGTGAGTCCCAGTTACACTTTATCTATCAGTAATAAATCATATTGTCACAATTATTTCATCAGAAGAGGGAAAACAGTTTTATTCCAACTCTATGGACAACAGTGTACATTCAGGTTTCTTGAATACCTTAAACTTCTTCTTGTAAAGGATGGACTATTCCAATCATTTCCTATCATTCTTTTTAAGCATTTCATTCATTTTCTCACATTATTTGACAAACAGATGATCGTTGTTCCATCTATTTCCCTAAAGAACAAGACTTTTCCTATGTGACTACAATCTGTTGATGTATTTTATTCTGAAGCACATTTTTAATGTCATTATTTATGTTCCTGTCCCAACACCTTCAATGTACTGCAAGTTGAATGTGACGAATGGAAATATTTTTACGGAGTCAACCAAATTAACCCATATAGACCCAAACATCCACTGATGCACCAAAACCATCTACTGATGTACCAAAACCATCTACTGATGCACCAAAACCATCCATTGTTGCACCAAAACCATCTACTGATGCACCAAAACCATCCACTGATGCACCAAAACCATCTACTGATGCACCAAAACCATCTACTGGTGCACCAAAACCTTCTACTGATGTGTAGTGTTTAGATTTAGGGTTTTGTTTTCTCTGTTTTTTGGTTGATTAACCTTTCAATTTACTCTGAGTTTTAATGACCATCTATATCAGGGGTGCGTAATCCTGGTCCTTGAGGCCCGGTATCCTGCATGTTTTAGATGTTTTCCTCTTCCATCACACCTGATTCAATTAATGATCAGCTCATCATCCTGCTCTGTAGAAGCCTGATAACGATGTAATGACTTCCAGGTGTGATGGAAGAGGGAAATATCTAAAACAAGGTCCAGGGACCAGGGTTGCCCACCCCTGATCTACATTATCACTAAGGCCCCATCCCCACGGATACGGATATGCGTGAATTCGACTCACTTTCTTAACGTATTGGCCTTTCGTCAAAATGGGGACGGTGAATACGGTACCCCAATACGAGATT
>JAPSES010000002.1:1095312-1109140 GCA_029822895.1 Maxillicosta whitleyi
ACTGACACTGTGGGAGGACTTGGACTTTTACACTTTAAAGGACATTTGAAAGGAAATACTGAGTACTTTTACTGAAGTAAGATTCTTGATGCAATACTTCTACTTTTACTTGAGTAAATATTTTGCAGGGTATTGGTACTTTTACTTAACCACTAAACTTCAGTACTTCCTCCACCTTTGTCTGTAATATGTGGCGTGTGCTGGAAGGAGAAAATGTAAATATATTAATTTAACACATGCAATGTAAAAGCAATGTTGTTCATAGAAACTGTGTCTGTATTTAATATGTTTTAAAGGCAGGTGTAAATTGTTTGTATGTTTATCGTGCAAACATGGACGTGGTTATTGTCACAAAAAGGAAACATTCAAACGATGAATCAAGACGCAGAGAAGGTATTTTTCACCCTCATGAACATTAGGAATGAATGATTATTAAAACATGTCTCCTATCCAGCCTGGTCATTTCAGAGCTGTTGGAGGAAGTCAGAGCAGATGTGGATCCACCAGAAGGACTCACACAATACCTGCCCCGACAAAACTCCTGCTACGTTTCTTATGTTTATGTTTCTACAGTAGCTGTTACAGCGTTGATGGCTCTGTTTTTCACACTGTCTGAAGTCCTAAAGGCCACGTCGCACCAGGTTTATTAGACTTCCACACCCTCTGGACTCCTGGAATGAAACTAAACCAGGCTTCGTAGCTGCAGCTCAGTTAAGTGTTTATTTCCTTCATCTACCAACACCTCTAATTCTGCTGGGTTGAATTTAGCTTCGCGCTTTCGTCTCCTCAAACTCACCATCCTGCAAACCAACAAAACTTCATTTAAATAGGCTCGTCTCCAACACGTTTGCACCTGTTTACACATTCTCTCTTAGTAAATCTTAGTAAATCAACCCCATATATACCAGATTATAGATTACACACGCAAACAGGGATCTTAGTAGATCCGTCCCTCAGACAACAGATGTCAAACATACGGACCGTGGGCCAAAAGCGGCCCTCCGAAGGGTTCAGTCAGGTCCCCAGAATGAATTCACAAAGATTACACAAAACACATTGACAATAAAGTTGTATTGATCACAAAGTTAAATCCTATATTTTTCAGTTCCAGACGACTGTAACTACTGTGGATGTTTTATGTATTCACTGACCCACTGTTGTTCTGCACACGAGTAAATAATAAATTAATTAAAATTGAAAGGATTTTCGCCTTACGCCCGTAGTTGCTGAGATAGGCCCCCCTCGCAACCCTGAAAGGGACTAAGCGGTTGAAAATGGATGGATGGATGGATGGATGGATGAAAGGATTTTTTAAAAGAAATATCAAGTTGTTGAAGGAAGTTCAGGTTATTGATATTTTATTTAAGGATCATTGATAAATGTAATACTCCTTTGTACTAAAACAAAAAGAAAAATTTTGACTTTTCATTATTTCTAAGCATATTGTACTATTATTTTATCGGTCCAGCCCACGTGAGGTCCAATCGGATGAATGTGGCCAATGAACTAAAATGTGTTTGACACCCCTGATGTAGACGAATCATTTCACTACACAATGAACTCTGTGACTTTTCATTTGCATTTTTCTACTAATATCGACACTTATACTTCAATAATATTTTGGTAATAGGTCACTTCTCACTGTAACTGGAGTATTTTCACAGTCTGCTGTTTGTACTTTTACTTAAAAAGGAGGATGTGATACTTCTTCTATCACTAATCATGAACAATTTTGATAACAGGTTAAGTTCTAACCCAAATTGCCAAATTATAGCCTTTGATTCCAGCGCCTCAAATGTGTGACTGTGGTGTTACACTGCTGTTGGTTTGATGTAATTGCAGATTAAGGTTTTGAACAGCCGGCCGAACAAAACAAGCAATTTAGAGATGTCATCTTGGGCCACGGAAAATCTCACAGTGTTTTTTCCCCCCCCAACAGTTCTGCTGTTTTATAACTTAAAGTATCACTTTCAAGGATAAGACGAGCCTTAGTCAGTTTGCTAGTGTCTGTAACAGCGTTCTATGGTATCAAAGTACATCCAGGCTATTTATAGCTGCACCAATCATGAGCCCATGTACACATTAACATGATGACCTCATTCCTTGAAAATGCCACTGTTTCATAGGTGGGTGTCTGATAGGGGGAAGAAAATCAAATTTCTTCTCAGGGTATGTGACAGAATAAAAGAGCGACAATAGGTTCCCTTGTTTTCTGTACGTGTGCGACGCTAAATGTCATGTTGGATAAATCTTTTTGTGTTCATGCACTGCCATGTGGGCAGACCATTATCTGATACGAGTAGATGCTGTAATCCTCTTGGACTAAATATGATGATCTGTTATTGTGCCACATACTGTACTTTATATACTGTGTAAAACATTAGTTGTGATTACTTCTCGAGGCGGTACTCAGCTAATAAAACGTGATAGCAAGCTACAGCTCCACCACATAACTCTAATGTTACAACAACAGCAGTGTCCACTCCTGCTATGATATTGAGCCGTATTCTTATTGGTCAGTTGGCATCGGCCGCAGCTGTGGCAGCCATCAAAGCTGGACGCGGGAGGCTTCTCATTGGCTAACAGTAGATCAGGTATCTGTCCTTGACCACCCCATTGGCCCCCGGGGTATCAGGTATCCCAGACATCCCGTGGCCATCAGACCAGACATGCCAGCTCTGTGGCAACTGGCCTGTGTTTGTTGTTGCCATGGCGATGCTGAGATCAGCTATAGCCGGGCTCCTGAGGATGCAGCTATGGCACTCTGTGGCCCCT
This sequence comes from Maxillicosta whitleyi, assembly GCA_029822895.1. Taxonomy (NCBI): domain Eukaryota; kingdom Metazoa; phylum Chordata; class Actinopteri; order Perciformes; family Neosebastidae; genus Maxillicosta; species Maxillicosta whitleyi. Next base: position 1,098,088 of record JAPSES010000002.1, read on the forward strand.
GTTATTATTACTAACTCCCACGCACATCACACACCCACAAATAAAAATACAAGCAGATTATCAAAGCGCATAATCATTTGGGCGTGATGTTGAACTGTCAGCTTATTGTTGCAAACTGATCTACGCTGCTGTCAACTTAGTGCTGGGTGTAGTAAAAATAATTTCTGGAACTAAAGGATATGTCTTTAAATGTCTCTTATCCGTCACTTCCAATTATACTGAGCTCCAGTGCTGTATTCTGAGCAACGATTTCATCACAACCATTAGGGGGCGGCATTGATCGAGCAAATGAAACGAAATTAAGAGCAGCTCCCTTTACCTCTGTGTCTCTTTCACACGAACACGCACGTGCGCGCGCGCACACACACATGCATACATACACACAAAAGAGGCACGGACATGGACATGATCAATTATGTGTCAAGCATTTCTTCCTCAATGAATGAATAGCTCAATGACTATAGGCTACCGACCGTCTATTGTCCATTGACACTGGAGACTAAGTTCTCATGCAGTTCATTATCCCAGAAGGGGACAACTAGAAAGAGATCCAAAGAGACCATTAATCATCATTCCCTTCAAAGAGAAGAAAGGACAAAAATAACTGATACTGTAATCCTACACAGTAAATTGCAAAGAGTCAAAACAGATATAAATTTAGACACGTTTCTACAAGTGTCACAGTGGAAACAGATTTGATGTATGGGAAACAGAGCGAATGCCATGCGTCGTTACAATAGAATTCCCATAGGCGTGTTATTATTCTCTTGTATTATGGGATTGTAAGGGAACGCGAGTGTTTGCTTGTGAATCTAAAGGACAGCACGGTTCCTGGATTTTAAAGGGTCCGGAGTTTTGCTCCTGTAAGCACTTTTACGCACACTCCAGGAGCCTATACGACGCTCGTTTTCTTCACCAAAGCTTTCAGTATGACGAATAACTCCAAAGTCCATTTCAATTTGGGTCGATGGCTCGGCGAGGTGGTTGGGGGTGGAGATGTGGGGGTCAACCCAATAACAGACCCCCCCCCCACCACCACCACCACCATCCCTTCTCCTCCTCCTCTCTTGCCTCTCTTACACCCCCCCTCCACGTCCCCATAAATGCCTTCCTCGCTTCCTGCTTCCAAGTTCGGACAGAGCGTTCTGATTGGCCACGGCTCTCACTGTGGGCTGTTCCCCCTGCGCTCCTCTCAGCTCGGGTTACAGTTGAGCTTGAGCTGCGAGTCGCACCGGAGCGCCGAGAGTTTTTACATGGTTTAAAAAAAAATACACCGGCATGGAAAGGTTGGCGAGCGGATACAGAGGCAGCGCACGGACTGCGGAGCGGGTCTGATCTTGTCTCCGGCACTTTTTGCGCACGGCGTCCGAGCACAAAAAAAAAAAAAAAAAAAAAAAAAACAGCTGCAAACGAGACGGGGGGACGTATTATAAGTCGCTGGCCACACACAGCATGCCCGAGTTGGACTAAAAGAGCCTACGCTGCCGGAGCGCAACACGCACGCACAACAGCGCACAGAGCCCCGAGGAATATTTACAATAGAAACTCAAATCCGCAGAAGAATAGCAGAGGGAGGAGGAGGAGTGAAAGATAACACTGGAATGAAGTGGACCTCGGGATTCCCGGCGTGCTGCGGAGTTGTGACTGATGGATGAATGTGGTCATCTGTAGGCTATATACAGCGACAGGTACAGACACACACACCATCAGCGCAGATCTGACAAAGACGCAGAGCCTCGCAGCGCCAGACGCATCTCCGATCGCAGTCTGATCAGATTGAGATTTTTTTTTTGTTTTGTTTTAACACATCCAGTGAAGGTCAGGAAAAGGCCGGTGTGTTTGTGTCTCAGCCACAGGTCAACCAGGACACTCGGGGGTGCTGCTTTTTCTCCCGATCTAGTCAAGAACCGGGGAAGGGGGGCTTCTACCGATACCACCACCACTGCTGCTCATTCTTCTGCACGTCCTGTAGGACAGTTCAGCCAAGGACACGGGGTCTGGAGCACATTTTTCAGAAGTCGGACAGAGGGACATGTATCTGATATCGACCTCACATGCTCCCGACTGATCGAAGCTCACCTCCCCACCGGGCGAACCTCAGATAAAGGCATCCAAAGGCGCACCGTGTCCGACGCTCTGAGTTCTCGGCTCCCACTGTCTGTACATTTCTCAGAATGGCGGGACTCGGCTGTTGGAAGTATTACCTCTGGATCTTTATTTTAATGTGTAGGTCGGCGTTACCTTCAGCAAAATCGCTGGAGACTATACTTTGGAGCTCGCAGAATCCCAAGTAAGTCTTCTATTTCATTTGTACAAGCATGCCAAAACTCGCTGGGTGTGTGCGTAATGGAGTTACCAACATTACAAGAAAAGTTACCATTGTGTGCAAGCTGGGTTAAATGTTCTGTTAAGTGTAGCAATTACTCCCAAAAAAGAAAATAATTTATGTAGTTTTAATTGTCATTCCTGCGCCGCAGCGTTTGGTGTTGATTTATTTCTCTGTGGGGAATTTCCCAACACCAAAGAAACACAGTAGGTACAGACTCATACAACACACACCAGGCTTCACTTATGTCACAATAATAGATAGTTAATTACGTCAATTTATGGCATTATTGGTGTCGTTGGAGCTATTTTATTTCCAGGACAAAGTCTGCTTGGACACACCTTTCAATCTCAGTCATTTATTTAACAGCTGAGGGAGGGCTGTCTATTGCCCTCCTGCTATTTCTTGTAATTGATGTAATTAGCAGAAGAGAAAAAGAAAGTCAGGTAAAGCATGCCAACTGTGTCAAGTTGTAGCCCAGTTAAGTGGATCGAGGATATTTCTCTGTCCCAAGAGTCCTGAACATGGACTAGTACCTGGCTTCAAGAAAGGGCCCGCACTGAACTTTTCCCCTAGTACGAATCCAGTCAAACTCAGCCACAACCCCCCCCCCCAACAAACTGTGTTTTTATTAAAGATATCACTGTATTAATTGCTCTAGAGGAATTTCTTCTTTTTTTTCATAATTGTCCTGGCTTGGATCCAGAGTAATTTCTCACCATCAACAGAAGGCGAGTTTCTAAGAAGCAAAGCAACTGAAGCCAGGCGTTTAGGAAAATTCATATTATTCCCATCAAAACAAGCAGAGTGAGCCCAGACTGCTGATAATAAAATACGCTCTGGTAACAATTATCACCCACTTAGACTTGACTCCCACATTTGCATTAAGTTGGAAAGCATACATAAGGGAAAAATAAACTAAAAGAAAGAAGAAGAAAAGGAGAAAAAAACCCTGTCTTTCTGTATGTGGCTGGAGCCGGTGAAGCTGACCTTCATTTGAGCTCCCAGCACCGAGGGGGAAATGGAGAGTAGTTCGACCAGCTTATAACTAGAACTTATTCATTCAAGTGAATCCATGATTTATCCCCCAAATGTCAGATGTCATAGGAGCTCGTTGTGCAGTCAGTGAGTATGAATATTGCTGCCATGCTCACTGGAGTGTATGTGTGTGTGTGTATATATATATATATATATGTATGTGTGTGTGTGTGGCCTGATCCTAATGGTGAGACTACGGCCCATCAGCTTTTATTTGACTATGGCTGCAGAAGTAGTGGAACAATGAGCGTCATCAGACAGAGATATAACACATTTGCACAGACAAGTACTACACATGCACACACAAAAAAACCCACAGTATGTGTCAGACAAATGAAGAAGAAGATGAAGAAGAAGAGGGGGAAAAAATGTAGGGGGGTACGTTTATTGATTAATGATGTCACCTGGAGAGAATGTCTTAGAAGGTTACCACGCTGGTTTAGAGATTGGAAGATCATTTCTCCATCTGTTTCTCCACTTTTCTCCTTGTAAACCCACAACACACACACACACACATACATACACCCTATTCCGAATATTTCATAAAGTTCACAGTGGAACAATAATGCACTCTGCAAAGTGTTCAGTCAACCTAATTATCCCACTGCTCTGCGCTAAGAAAACAATAGACAATTATCTTGCTGTGTGCAGGCTTCGCAATAACAAAAGAAAAACCTGTTTTTTCTGTGAAATGTATCAGTCAGCAGTGTGTCTGATAGGCAATAAAGAAGCACTACTTGTACGGCAATCAGCATCCGTCTTCACTGTTTCTAAATCTCCCATCTCCGTGTCTTGGCCTATATTACTTCATAGTGATAACAGAGAGAGTGTGCAGAGAGAGAGGCCTATAGAAATGTACAGTACACTATCTGGTGACTTATCTAGATTTACGATGTCTTACTTCCTGTTCCCACTTTGGGGAGCACTGCTGCCTCAGCTAATAAATTAATCTGGCCCTGTGCTTGCACATTGTACCACATACACACAAAATATAACAATACCAGCACCTCCCTACAGGCCATGAGTTATGAGACAAAGTATAGAAAAGCAGCAGGTTTGGGCCACTATGGTGCCTTGTGTGTGTTTTGTCTTCATGTGTATACGTACATGGTTCTGTATCTGTGTTTATGCGCCCCAACTCCCACCGAAACCCTCCTGCTTTTTTATAGATTTCCATGTGAGGATGCTATCACTCCAGCTCCACCATTATCAATAACCCAAGTTTGCTTAATTGATTTCCTCCCAGCATGCTTGAACAGGCAACATACATCACCGCTGTAGAGCGTAAAGAGAAGGAGAAACATCCCTGAGTTTTACTTTTTTTTTTTTTTTTTTTAGCGTTACACTGCAGGATGTGCCGTGCAGATCTGTTTCAACATTTAATTTGAGGCAGGATGGGTGAAATGATAGATAGGAGAAGCAGTTTTTTTTTTTTTTTTTGGTAGAGGAGCAGCCATGCAGAAGAAAAATTAAAGATAAAGGCTTCACATACTGAACGTGTCAACGTCCGCCGTCCGGTAAAGAAGCGTCTAACATTTGATCAGAGCAAATCGGATTAGTTTTCATTTAGCTGAGTGGGATTACGCCAGGAAATGTCACTTTGTTATGACTGATCACGTCCCATCAGTTTGGCTGTGCCTCGCACTGCAAGGTAGATACATATTACATATATAGACACACACACACACACACACATGCATCCCACTATCCTCTGGAATTCTGCAGTGATGCCAATTTAATGATAATCTGACAAGGTTGCCATGAGTGGTTCCTGCACGTCCTCTAACCCTCCTTAGCTAATATTTACCTCATGACCTGTAGCTAGCACAGTCTGTTTGCAGCAGCTCAGGAGACAAACAAGATGATGGAAAACACACTCACACACCTCTGAAACCGAACGGTGAGAGAACAGCCACAGGCCGGCCACTTTGGAGACTCATGCACTGATTCTGAACTCCACAGTCTTGTTTTTTTTTTTTTTCCTCCTCAACCAATTTTTTTTTTTTTTTTTTATTGTTTGGCATCTATGAAGGTTTTTAAAACCGCAAAAGAACACAGAATAACACAACAGATCTGTTTGTGTTAATAAAAGTCAGCTAAGGCCTCTGTGTTTTGCTCTCGGTCTTTTCTTACTCATCTTATTTTGCTATCCGCTGACCCCGACCGCTTGGCTCACAGTTTAACAGTCGAGTGGTTTGGTTTATAGCATGGCTCATGTGGTTTAAAGGTTCAGCGAGTTTGATGATTAATCTCAATTTGATTATTACTTTGATGCTTAGGATATATTATTAAAAAAACATCCACATGCCTTTTTAAAATAATACTTGGAAGTAATGAAGTGGCAAGTTGTTATATATGTATTAATAGCAATGTAATAGAGTTCAACTGTATAAAACCTGGTGTTTAAAGTTTGCATGTTAGTTCAAGTCTTCATCGTTATTTTTTTCCCCCCGATAAGCAAAATGAAAAACATTAGCTAATTAGGAAAAAAACAAACTTTGCTTATCTTTGTTTTTAGAAAAATACATTATCAAAGGGAGTGTCTGTAGGGTTTGTTGGTGATTACCGAGAAATCTTTGGCTCCTCGTGGGCGGTGTTAAAAAAAAAAAAAAAAAAAAAAAAGCCCCACTTCTATTTTTTTTAAAAGCAAAGAGGGGTTTTCAGTCACTAGTGGGAGGTTACAAGTTAAGAAAAACAAACCTCAACTGCAAAAACTGCAACTGCCACAACCTGTTGAACAAGAACAGGATGGGTCTAGGAGGAAGACTAGGCCCGAAAACAGGATTTTAGAGCCGTGGTGAGGGAACAGGAGTCCGGTTTATGCCGTCGCCTCTCAGTGCGGGTCGCTGCTGAGAGGGTCAGAGGCCTGTTTTTGTTTCTTTCCTGCCGCTCGGCTCTTTAGTCCGAGCGATACACACCTTCTCCCTTCTTGCCTCTCAGACCCGGCTTTCTCCCCCCCCATTAGACTGTGATCGTGTTTCCCTCTGATAGAGATCTCATTACACACAGAGAGGACTTAGAGCCTGAGCAGAGAGAGAAAGAGCGAGGGCCCCGACCAATAAGAAATAGTTGAGGAAAGCAACTGTTCCTCGGTGCTGTAAAGGCTCCCTGTGTGTCTGTATGAGGACAGCTGCCTTTGCTTTTTATGCGTGTGTGTTGATGTGTCTGTTGTTTCAGCGGTGTGTAAGCGTCAGACTCTTCATTTGGTTATCTCCGTGAGGCACCTGGGCTCTGAAGGGGTTGTTGTGGCGCTTTAGGATATTTCGGGGGGGGGGGGGAATGCTGTTTTTCCATCATAGTTTGGTTCCAGATGGACTCACTTTATCCGCTAGTGGTTTGGCTGCCACATCACTGAAAACTGATCATTCTACTTTTGTGTGCTATTGATGCATTCATTTCTTTATATGTAAGCAGTGGTGCACATGAAACCAGGCCTCATTCCCCGAATTTGGACGGCTAGCATTTGCAACTCATTTTTTACTTTTTTTTTTTTTTTTTTTGTGAGAAATGTAGCTGTGCATGACTTTTCCAAAACGTCGCGCGGTGATCCAAGAAGTATATTCAGGGTATATTGGACTTATTCACAACATTCAACAAGTTATTTAGTAGAACACACACAGACTGGAATGATTTAACATCAAATGTATTGACAACAAAAGTACCAATAAGGGAGGAGTAAATGTGAAGAGACTTCTGCTATGTTAAAACTTCTAAAAAAGTTGTTTATTCCAATTGAAAATACTTTAATGTTTTGCAGGGATGATCCTGTAAATACAAGCAGAGATATTTAAATAAGAACATGTGATGAATTTCCTCAGGGTTTTCTGAGTTTCATAATATTTTTTAATCAAGCACCTTTGTGTTTTTGCAGTAATTATTTAAAGGTGTCACTTAGGGCAAGCAGAAACTGGCAGTCTTACTCACTTTTATGGCATTAATCAACTCTTAAACATCAATTCCCAAAGACTGGGGTGACTAATAGACCTGTGCTTCTGAGAAATCTTCAACAAGAAGTAGAAAAGCAAAGCATTAGAGCTGGTAAACTTTGGCTGAATGCACTTTATTTGTTTATTTCCACTAATGTGTAGCATATTAAACAAAGTGGTGATTTATTAAACTTACGTCTCTGCAAATGTTTTTTTTTCTGCTCATTTTAATATCATATAAACATTTGCTCATATGTGTTTGTTCTGAAATTGGATCACAGTGGTTTTTCCTCTCTTAAAAAGTGGGACTCTGGAAAAAGAAGTTTGGAAAACACTGGACAAAATATCTAATAAATTATTTAACAAAAAAACCCCAAAAAATTCTGCATCGTTCACAGCCATACTCAAATAAGCTGAAGATCTGCCCCAGTGTTGGACTATCACATTGGACTTAATCAGGACATTTAATATAATCCCGTCTCCTGCGATTCACTGAAAACTATGTGAAGATTGTTGAAAGTTTCTTCACAGTAATTTAAGACTTAACTTGGCCGTAAAAGTGGAAAGAGCTCGCACTATGTGGTCCAGATGAGTCCCAGGGAGTCCGCATACTTTATGAAATGAATTAAATTAAGTGTTTATTTTTAATCGATTTAAGTCTTCTTACTATAATTAAAGAACACTAAGACATGTATAAAGGAGACAAGGAAAAGCTTATGGAAGTGAATAAGTGCTTGAGAGTCCATGTCGGTGAGCCATTGTTCTTTGTCCAGCCACAGAGGAGCATTAAGGAAGTGTTAGGAGCGTGCCAGTGTGCCCCTGTGAAAGTGTCGAGGGCCGAGCGGTGGAAGAGTGTGGAGTGGCTGAACAGTGGCTGCCTTACAGGCTGTTAGCGACCCGGCTTCATTAGAGAGAGGCCTGGCTGGCAGCGACCAGGAAGTTCCCATCAGCCTGGGCTCTGCCAAGTAGAGGCACAGGCGCGATGCTGGAAAGCGTCCACTGAGATCCCTACTCGCCGCCTCGCTTTGCGCCACGGCTGGATGGAGTGAAAATGTAAGGATGCAGAGTTACAGGAAGTGTTGAAAAAAGTTGAATGGGCAAAGTCTGCCTTTTGTTTGCCATTTTAGTTCTTTTTGCATACAGGCAATTGAAAATAAGGGGATTAAACAGGAGAGGAAAGGAAGCTAATGTAGAGCGTTGAAACGCAGCCCTGGGCTCAACCGCACATCCTTTCAGTCCAGCGTAGAGCTCCCAGATTACTTCCATGTGTCAGTGCGAGGGGGAAAGAGAGGGAGAAAAGAAGAAAGAGGGACAGGGAGAGAGAAGTTGAGCGATTGAAAAGCAAGCGGAGTTGGATTGGTGGAGATCAGCGGTGGTGTTGGACAGTGGAACGGATCTGTGTGACAGCCATCTCTAAAACCATTACCCCTGCGGCTCCAGCTCGGGAACTCGTAACCTCCTCCTCCGGACTGACCTCATAGACTTAACTCTTTCTCAGAGAACCCCTCTGTGCTTACCGAGGCTACAGCTCATCAGATGCCAGTCCCCAAACAGTGGGCAGGCAGCCTGCACCGCCAGCTGCACTACAAGTTCTCTAAGACGTCATGAGTTGTCACCGGCGTACAGGCGGCGAGGGATCTGTTTTCCCCCTAGTTTGTGGCACTCCAAAGACTTTTGTGGGGAGGTTGGAGTCTCATGTATCAGGACTTTGTAGAAGACGATGATAGATCCCAAAAAAATACTGGCAAAAAGTGGGAGAAACAGGAGGATAGAGTGTATGTTGTAACAAATAAAATGTCAGGGTTGGTAAAACCATTGAGGTGCAGATGCTGTAAAAGTTGGGATTCAAGTTTTATAAGTAACGCAAAGTCATAAATTACACATATAAAAGAAGAATAAAACATTAACTCGCTTTATTTGCTAGTAATTTCAGTAACTCTTTATATTGAACTAGACATATTAACCATTAGCTAGTTATTTATTAACCTTCGTATTAGCAGCGATATTAGCCATTATAAAGTACTTGTCAACGCATTATTCTGCATAAACATTATTGTTTTTTAATGTTGAGTAAGGAAACTGTTGTGCATGAATTAGAACGATAACCATTAAAGTTAATTATTGATGTCAGATTTAGAAAATGAACTCTATTGATTTGAAGTTACTCGGACAATATTAACTCTTATACTTTTCTCGTATAGGACTTTAAGTTCCATTAAAGGATAATGAGTATTATTGTTATTCTTCCACCTTGTAAAGTCCACACAAAGACATTAATTCTGCTATTTCCTCACTATCTTTTCTTACTAATTTACTTACTATCAATAGGTAGTAATTAGGAGGTTCTTGAGGGAAATCTGTAATTTAATGATCTATTAGTTATAGAACATAGTCCTGCAGAATAAGGTATTTACAAGGCTTCATTAAGAAAGCCAATACGCTCCTAATATGTCTGTTAATGAACAACTAGTTAATGGTGGATTATATGTGGCTTGACCTCGAGTTAAAATTGTAGTCTTCATGTGGAGATGTGTTTTGAAGTTTTGCTTTACTTCTATGTTTTATGGCACGAAAAACAGGAAATGCTCACCACTTCAACAGTCTCCCACACAGTGTTTTTTTAGCAGAGATGTGACATTTTACCTGTTACGGCAGATGCACTATTCTATGTGCGAAGTGTTTTTCTTTATCTGAGCAATTTGAAGATGATGAGAAGTAGTTAGAGGCATAAAAGCACCTTAAAAGAACTTAAGAAAAGTTATGTAATACAGTTAAAGCTGTAACTAAATGTTATTTTTCTTGTCTGACAAGCAGATGATCTACTGTCTGTGTTCTTTCTTAATTACTTATTGTCAGAAGATGGTGAATGATCTTCAAAGCCTAAGATGACATTCTCTATTGTCAGCTTTATTCCACAACAAAAGCCGTTAAGTATTAAGGACAAGTCGTAAAAATAAATTATAGAAGCTTCACTTGTTGCTTTTGGAAAAAAAAGTCAAACTGATGAAGTGATTCACTAAATAGTCCGCTATTAATTCAGTAGTTGACAATTGCATATGAGCTTTTTAATTACTTTCTGAAGTCAAATAATTATGTTGTTTTAAGGTGATTCGTTATGACATCATTGTCAACACATACCTTCCACCCAAATATAAATAATAATAATAATCATAATAATAATAACTATAATACTAACCAACTGTAGAGCGGGCGAACCGCAAGTATGCTCTTTAATCACTTTTTCCAGACTTAACATATTCAACACTTGGGCAGAAACTGTGTCATAAACAGTAGTTCAGCATCTTTTCCAAGTAAAACATAAATCTCCTCCCACTCCCACCCCAAATAAAAAATACTTGACTTTAAAAAACACTACTCAGCAAATCGACTATTCATGCACATCCCAGTCGTTACACCTCTAAACATATATTTTGCATGTACCTGTCGTCCGTGGAGTGCAACCCGAGTGAGTTTTACTTTGCGATGAATAATATTTTACAAGTCGAGAGCGGATGAAGCATGACCATAGGCAACCAGTTCTGGATGTATCATTAATGATCATCATGGAGCTCTTTGTTCCCTGTTATGAGTACACTAATGGAGTGACAGTGTAATTGAATGGAGTGGTAGGATAATAGAATGATAGAATGATAAAGTAATACAGGAGTCTGGTAGCAGCCCCCTTTTCCCAAGGGATACCCCTGTAAGTGTGTCACCGTGGCAGATGGGTGGGCTGTAACTACCCTACCCCCCCCCCCCCCCC
>JAPSES010000002.1:1109240-1125060 GCA_029822895.1 Maxillicosta whitleyi
CTTAAGTCCTCACCTTTCCTACCACCCCACCCCCCCTCTCTTCGCCCCACACCCCCACTCCGCCATGTTAATTATAAAGCATCATAATCCATCTATGGCATACAGAGGCAGGACATGGAGACTATTAGGGGAGCATGGAAATGGCACAGTGTATAATCCTCAGGACTTTAGCACTATTAGGCTCCCCAGGCATCGAGCAGGACCCACTCAGTTCTCCAGTAATCTAGTTTGAGCAGTTCCCTTTCTTGTTCTCCGGATCTGCGTGTCTCTGTAAATGCGTGCCCCGAATGTTCTGATGTTAACTGAAACTTTGATTTATCTTCGATTTTTTTTTTTTTCCTGCGCTACTTCATCTTTTTTTTTTCCCACAATGCCTACGGGCCAGACAGACAGCCCGAAAAGCATTAAGTATGTGTGTGTGTGTGTGTGTGTGTGTGTGTGTGTGTGTGTGTGTGCATGCCTCCGTTAACCCATTCTACCAAAGTCTTGGCTCAGCCTTTTCTAAGCAAACTCCCAGCATGATCCCAGTCCCCCTTGAGCTGGTGAGAGGAGTTGGAAGAAAAGGCCTGTGGGACTCCTGCAGCACCCCCCCCCCTCCTCCTCCCCCAAAATGCCCGGCCTCGGCCCCCTTTGCCACCACAAGGGCCGGGCCTGGGATTTGCTGCGCGCCGGGGCTCTGTGTGGCAGCTGTGACTGACGCTTCAATCGCCTCTCCCTGGGACACCCCAGTGCAACCCTGCATTCCCTTTCACACCTCGGAAACGGGGGGAAAAAGACAATTACACACATATTCAGCGACCTCCCTCTCCCAGTCTCTCCACAATTCACCATCTCTGAAGTATTTACCAGATCTATAAAACATTTCTAAAGTTTCTTCTGTTTTGCAAATAAATCTGTCCTCCAAACTACTTGCAAATTAGTTTTTGTCGTCTGGACAGTCTGACTGCAATTTCATTTTGTATTTGAAGTTGCTCTTGTTTACCTTCTTTTTATTCCTTCTGAGTTGTTCTCTGTTCTAAGTAAACAACATAACTCCACTATTGCCTTAGCATTTCCCCTGATATTTAGAAGATGTAAGTAATGGAAAACGATTTGAGCCTTAAAGTGGAGCTAATGCTATCATATATGGATTGTCAGTAAATTGAGTTTGTCTCTGGGCTATTGGACCAGGGACTCGTAAGCCAGCGGGATTTAAGTCTCTTAATTGAATTATTTTGATTGCTGACTTGATTGATGGAGTCAGATGTGGAGCGTTTTCCATGAGTTTTTGTCTGACTAATTCTTCTTCCAATAGAGCCATACCAGACAGATACAATAGGAAGCTGCAATCAATCACAACTGCAACCCGGAGCATTTTGTTTGGAGAGAAATGTGCCTGCCATCAGGTCCGAGTTCCACAAGCCATCCAGACAAACGTAAAACCAACAATGACATCAGATAGTAGAGCACTCTAAAGTCTAATCTTCCCATAATGCCATGCTAAATCCCACAGAGACCCACGGCAGGGAGAAAGGCTTTTTTATGCCCCAGAACTGCTCCTCCTCCCATGGCCTCTGGCTCTGTGTATGTGTGTATGTATGTGTGTGTATGTGTGTGTGTGTGTGTGTGTCCATGCATGTTGGTTTGAGAAAAAGAATTCAAGAGTGAATGGAGATGTCACTGTCAGACTCTGGCCTCCACATGAATTCGCTCCAGAATGGCCATATTGGCAGCTTGTGTGTGAGTGCATGTGTGTGTGTGTGTGTGTGTGGAGTGAGAGAGTCGGTCGGGGGTCTTGCCGTTTCCCCTCCACGCCGAGTTCTTACGGGCATGATTGAGCGCGGCAGGACACAGGTCTATATTTCATACTATTCATATGAAGGGAGGCCGTTTCATCTCACACACACATGTTTCCCATTAGATGTGTGTTTATTCTCCCCCATGATGTGCTTTGGCCATGGAAGCCTCTCATCTCTCTGATATTGGAAGTAAGAGTGAAGGTCTGCTAAAGCAAACACAATATCCTAAGCCCCTCCGCTCGCTTTATGAACTATGCAGAGAAGACGCCATGGCACACTGCAGTAACTCTGTTTAATGAGGAGCTGTACTAGTTGTCCCTCTTAAGACTCTGTAATATTATTATTTTTCACGTTGTGGTTTCAACTTGCTTATCTTAATATGTGTTGCTCTTTTGCTCTCTGCTGTCTCATGTCCCATTTTTACCCCTCTGTGCTGAAAACTTTCACTACTTTTTCACTATTCTGCTCGTCTGTCTCTCAAGTCCCCCCACTGTGAAACATGACAGCCTCAACCTCCAACACATCAGTCCTCCCGTCTTCTCTCCTGCCTCGGAGATGAAAGCTTTTCTTTGCAGACAAACCACGACGAGTCCTGTGAGGCCCGAGCCTCTGTTGCTGCTTTTAGTAGCTCTGTTTGCTGCATTTTCTGATTTATTTATACACCTATGATTGTAGCACCTCGTCCATGTCAAGAATCGCAAAGTCTGAGCCTTGCATGTGCATTATGCGGGGCCCGAGTCAAATTCTTATTTGAAATATACATGAATGCATGAATATATTTATTGTCAAGAGGGACTGGTGCATTGGAGAGAGTCTCATTTCTTGCAGTGGCCCTGCATTGGAACAGAGTGGCGTGATCCTTGAAGGTACCCCACATGCGGCCACCAAATAGAGCTGCCTGGTGCTTGGCTCTGTACAATGGCAGAGGGAGGAAAGGGAAATGATTTGCCTCCTATTGGAAGGGCCAGAGCAGTCGCTTCAAAGCGGTGTGCCTGGCTGAGGCTTTAACCGGCCTTCTCTCTGCATTAGATGTGCGTCCTGTGATGAGCCTTTGAAGCAAGTGAGCGGTTCTGGCAGGCCGATTGCGATTGCGTTGCACGGCCATTGGCAGTTCGACCCTTTACAATAAGACAAGTCTGCTGGAGAGTCTGTGTGTGTTGCAACAGCTCTGGTTTGCGTCGCTTAAGTAGGCCGGACTTAAAAACGTGTTGACCCGAAAGCCGCAATGTGACAAGGCAACAGCTGCTGTGTCACGTTTGGATGTGCGCTCTCACACATACAGTATATATATCATAAGGTAGAGTGACACTGTGTGCTCTAGCTCCGTAGTCAGCTGTGGTTGGCTTGTGCAGATTAAGGCTTGAGTGTACGTTACAGATGGCAGTAATAATGATCAGATAGCCCTTGTAATGGAGACGGCCCAGTTTGTAATGGCTTCCTAAAACAACACATGGAGCGTCTTTACGAGGCCACAATCCGCCCGGTTATCACAGAGCAAACTGTGTGAATGAGAATAGCATCATGTCAAACAAGCTATTTATTAGCGCACACATCACACACACACATTTCATTTTAATACCGACAGCCTGCATCTTGCCTGCGCTCGGCTTGTTAAAGGCGAGTGTTATCAGAGGAGACACAGACTCCCGCTACACCAGTTAGGCCGTCCTCCCCTTTTACATTCACTGTTAATGAGCCTAATGATGTGTGTCTCTGCGATTGCATCAGTCAATATGCTGTTCAATATGGCTTTTAGAAACCCACTGACAACTTAAGCATGTCCGCCTGGATAAGATCTCCCATCCAAGGGAGGAAAGAAAGAGCAACTAATTTGTCTTGGATTGGATGGGACATGTGTAGCTGTCTTTTACAATCATGAACTGAGATTGTAAGCAGAGAATAGACTTGTCAGTCAAATACTCTGATAAGAAGCTTCTTTTAAGATGCAGAGAGCATCCGTGTATTAAAAAAAACCCTGGTGTCCTAGTTATAACAGCAGCCGCGCCGTCTTATATAAAGAGCTTTTGTTTGTTTGTCGGAGATAGTTTTCAGTTGTCTTTTTTTGTCTTTCTTGTTTCTTTTTTGATTTCTGGACGGATTTAGTTTCAGTTAGCATTTTATTTTTCAGGAGGGCTTTGTTGATGGTTTTTCTTTTTGCTTCAGTTTATGTCAGTAGGTGTTTAGTATGTTAGAGACCAGGGACGTTGAGGTTTATGCTTTGTTTGAGAGTTGGCTCGTGAGTTTCATAGTCCCGCAGTAGTGATTGCAGATGTGCTCTTTTTTTTTTTTTTTTTTTATTTGCAGTGTGCTTTCTGGACAGCAGCATATAATTCGAAGCCAGTTTGGCAACGCTTGTAATACATTTTTATTCATTAAAGTTTTGTTTCCTGTGTAAATGTTGCACTCTTCACACCATGAAAAACAGACAGACCCCTGCGACACTGATAAAGGCTGTTTCTTTTATAAACCACACAGCTTTTGATTGATCTGTCCTTTGGTCTTGATCCCTGGGCTCGGCTGATTAAACCTATCCATCAGCTTCTCTTATCAGTGCCCTAACAGATCGCCTGCAGGACACTGAACTAAAACCCCTGTATTGTTGCTACACAGAAAAAGTCAAAGGCTAAGGACAGGGAGGGGGAGAGGTTTTCCAGAATTCCCCTCTTCAAGGCCTTCTGAACAAAGCTTTAAAAAATCTCTACTATGTTGTTTTTAAAAAAGAATACGTGGTAAAAATAGGTCTCAAGATAGGTATCTGTCATGCTCTTGTCATAACTGCACACAAGCACACATGCTTCTCAGTTATATTGCAATAACCTCAAACTGAGGTCGAACAGTAGCATTGTGGATCGTGACAAGAGTGTTTTCCCTGTAGAGTGAAATCAGAAAGTAATGTTTCCTGTCCGCTGTGTCAGCTTCCCACTCGTGTTGTGACCCTTGCCTCGGTCACAACTTGCACAGACATCATCCAGATAATGACATCTCTTTCACTGACAGGCATATCATTCACATGTCGGTTCACTCACTGACACACACACACACACACACATACGGGCGGATGTATGCATGCTGGCATGTGCTTGTGCAAGCTTGAAAACCAAAGAATTCATGCCCGATCTCAGTGTTATGAATCATCTGATGATTTGCAAGTCAAACAGCCAGTTTCATAAAAATGTGTCTGTTATTTTGTGAAATAAATTTGAGTTTCTCATCTTCTGGGTGACTGTTAAAGCAAATACATCAGCGTCAGGCAGGAAAAAACGTGGATGATTACATGTCACTTTACTCTCATTTATCTGCAAGCATCTATTACCATCATGTTGTCAAGTCAGTGAAAGCAGCACCAGAGAAGCCAACAGATGGGCTCTTATAATTCAGAGATACATGGTTTAGGACAGTTAAAGAAAGCCACTCTTATCTCCTCTTAAATTCTGTAAATTGCATTGATTCATGATCTTCTGCATCGGATAAACAGAGAGCGTCACCTACAGTAGCTCACCCTTAACAGAGACATTCATGGCGGATAACAATCAAATCACAACTTGCATGCAGGAGGGATCATCATCACTTTACTTCGTGCCAAAATCAGATAGTGCTGAAGTTTGCAACTTTCTTCCTTATCAAGAAACAATCAGTCACAGTTTACATAGTCAAAATTACACGTTGAAGGGAGATGGTTTATTGAATTCCTGTTGCAACATGCCCCACAGAAGCAGGTGTGGACCTGCTGGCTTGCCTTCTTGCCTCTCTCTAGTGATTTCGGGGGGTGGGGGGTGTGAATGTTCCCCAAATGCAAGACGGGAGAAGTTGCCTGCGTGGCACATTCATTAACCTGGTATCTAGCTAATCTCCTAGCTAATTCATTTAGTCCTCAGAGCACTCCTGTGTATTAATATCCTCTCTGTGCTGCTGCTCATGGGATGCAGTAGGAGCGTAGCCATGGCGATGATTGTGTCATTATTTTGCAGTCAGATGAGTGATATCCCAGAGGGCTGTAGCTGGGTTGTCCAGGCCAGTTGAGTGGGACTGATTAGAATTGCAAATGGCCGCCAAGTGTTGTGTTTATTGTGTGTCTCAATATTGGAGACAATCAGGCGAATCAAAGCCCTCAGCTGGAGAGATGGGACTGAGGCACGGTGGGCCTCTCTGGTTGGCACCATGTCCTCAGTGCTTGCACAGAACCCCCACACACACACACACACACACACACACACACACTCTTCTTCTGTCTTTCGCCGTCTCTCTCCAGTGACTCTGTCGTGTGTACAGGTCCTGAAGTACGTGGACACAGCTGGAGAAAGAGATGGGGAAGACACAGAGAGCCTCTAAATCTAGTGCACTCAATCATCTGTAGTGTGGCGCTCCTCTCACACAGCTGAGAAATATTAAACACGCTTTATGATAATGAAAGAGCTGGAGACAGACATAAATATCAGAGGCAAAGTGCTGAAGGATTAAAATGTCGTGTACGTTTGCTCATAACACAAATTTGTCATTGATTTCATGGCTTCCTGAATCGTTACAGGCAGAATTATCAGCATTTCATCAGGGGTTAGACTTTTTTTTTTTTCCAAGGTTTGTCAATGATGAGGAATATCAAGTCACTGTGCATATTAGGGGTTCAGATCTATTCCAACCCCCAAAAATGTTGCCTTTGTGCATTTCTGCAAACCACTGATATATATAATCTCAATGCAATTTGTCTTTTAAGAGTCTTCTCTTTTTTTTTTCTTTTCCTCAAAAGGCAGGAGGTGGTTGGGGTGAATGATGGAAATCTAAAATCCAGAACTTTCCAGATTTCACATCCCAAAACCCACAAGTTTTCAGATTTTAAGCAACAAAAGCACTGGTAATGGTTACACGAGAACTGTGGTTTGATTGAAGTCTTACTAAACATATTGTGAGGCATTGTTTAGGCCGTAAAAGAGAGTTGTTTATGGTTTGGAAAAGATTGGATTTAGTAGAAATGTTACGAAATACATTCCGAGTCATTTATTTTATTGCACCTTTGTGTGTGTACTTAAGGTTAGGTTTAACTAAATCCCAGCTGTCCCAACTGAAACCGAGTACTGTTCATTTTTAAACCTACCCCTAATAGACATCACATAGTTACATATGAACATCATTACTAAAATATAATGTAACCCCCCTCCTGCCCAGATAATAGGATGAACTTCTTATCATCCACCACATCGCTGTTAGTATTGATGCAGTCTGGGTTGAGTTTTCATCCCATGCTAAGCACAGAAACTAGACGATTTTCCCTTAAAAGCAAAGTTAAATACTTACATTTTGGCCTTTAACATCTGTTATAAACCTAACCCGAGGCAAGACTTCCATGAGATTTTACGTGGGATTAGGTTTCCGAGTGTAGTTGATATATGTACGCAGACATATATTCCATATTGCCCAAATGTACGATGGCAGTATTTTATTCTGGGGGCTGTTTTGCGGTTGTCTGCACGCTGTTCTGTTGTCAAGGCCTGCAAATGGAACCTATTGACTGGGTGACAGACTGTGGTGGAAAGTGCCCTCAACACACACATTTTCTCCGCAATCACTTGTGAATTGTTCATCCTCAACGATTGGCCATTACTCCATTATTGACTCACTGTTTGTACAAGATTCAGCTGAAATCCATCTGAAAGCCATCCAGCACTGTTGTGTGAGACAGGAAGCTAGTGTAATGTAGCTCACCGTGTAATTCACTCTGTCAGTTGTTCACAGAGAGGCCTGTCTTCTCTTGTGTTGCTACTGTTGGCTTTTAAAGAATGTGTGTGTGTGTGTCCGTAATGTACATGCACATCCAAGAATGTGTGTGTGGGGGCACTCATGCGTGGCCATGTCCCTGTACGAACATAGGATAATACCTCGGGTCATACATGTTCTACATATAGCGCCGCGTGACAACAGGCATGTGTGAGGCCCAGGTACGGGCACGCAGAACAGGTACCGCTACAGGGAAATTATTACTAAAGTGGAGTTTTATTGCGCCACACACGTTTTCTCTAGTCCTCGCCGCTGTAGGCTAAATAAAAAAAAACCAAGTGAGGAATGTGTTCACACTCTGCGGAAACCTTTACTGCGTGTTTTTACTGTGACTGGTGAATGAAGGGGAAGGCCGGCAGCCATCACAAGGCTCATATGTCTCGACAAGATCTGATCAAGAGTCAGTAGCTTTGAAAAGCAACAGTCGGTCGTTGCATATGAGAAGCTGCTCACGGCCTGTTTAGACAGCGCTGTGTGCTGTTGAGCTTGACAAGCAGTTGATGAGAAATCCTAAGACTTGTGTGTCTGTTTGCGTGCGCGCGCACACAAGGAGAGAAAAAAGAGAATGGGTGAGTGTGTGTCAGATCGCCAACGTGGCTGTTTGTGAGTGTGTGAAACTGAAGAGAGAGTTCATGAGGTGACATCTCGTCAGCTGTTTGACTTTCCCAGTTTCCCAGGGAAGCAGTTTCGAGAACAATGCAAAAAGAAAAACCACCAACCACCGACAATTGAAATGCCACAAAAAAAAAAAAGAAGAACGGAAAAAAAATAACAACCCCGTTTGTTGGTGTCTGAATTATTGCCGTTGCTTGAGATTGGAGACAGGGGGGAAATGTGTGAGTGACTGCACTGTGCTTGTAGCAGACACATATCACCTGCCGGACTCTTCTACCCATCCATCTCCCAGCGCTCCTCACAATAGCAGGAATACATTAAAAAAGAGTGAGTCAGGAGGGAAGGGGACGCAAGATAAATATTGTGTTAGTATTTTCCCTCCCTCTCCTTTGCAATTGTCTTTCACACTGACAGATGAACAATGGAAGTATTTTGAACTTTGCTGCGTGCTATCTTTTACTTCTAGGTTCAGAAACGTGCTGTCAAAGCCAGACGTGTTCTGGCAGAGATTGATTGATTTACTCTCTGAGCACCATGTCTTCTCTTTGTTCTTCCAGGAAGGCTTTGGTGTCTCTCCAGTATTCCAGACTCTCTGTAGCTGTGTCATATTAACACCTGTTAACAACATACAGGCTCATAAACTATCGATTCGGCTCCTTTTTGATCGTAAAAGTGTTGCTGTAAACTTCTACACTGGAAGCAGTTCATTCCATATCGTGAAAGAGAAAACTCTTGAAGGGAGCCAACACAGACGGATATCAATATCATATCTCTTCATTTAAGGAAAAACCTCATTAGTACTGGGTGTCGGGTTGGTTTAGGAGATTGTCTTGTGGCTGATTTGATTCCCAGATGCATCAGTGCCAAAACACTGCTGAGCTTTGCAACTTGGCCTCCTTGTCCTGCAGCTGAGGTGTGTCTGGGAACTGAAGCATTCCGAGCACGAGTTGAAAAAATTAGTTAACTTTAGTTACAAAGCGTGGCCTGACTCTCATCCTCAATGAGCTTTTCACATTGGCTCATTATACAGCCTAAAACTCAAGTCATTTTTGACCATGCTGAGATAGGAGGGCAATTGTTAGAAATTGAATTTAACCATGACTGGCTCTATCTGAAGCAAACAGAATTTAAATAACTACTGTATAATATGGAGCTGTGTGTGTGAGTTCTTCTGTGTGTTTATTAGTACGTGTGACGTGTTGACTGAATAGGAACATTACAGGCCTGGTTTGTGTGTGAAATGCTTTTCTCAGGGCTTATCGATGGAGTTGGGAGATACCGAGCAGAAAATGGCTGCTGGTTAACTACCCGGGTGGCTGCGTTGGTTTGATAATGCTTATGATTCCTTTTCCCCAAGCGGGAATGAAATACAATCATGTGAGAGAGAGAGAGAGAGAGAGGGAGAGGGAGAGATATGGCATTGTTCATTTGGGAGGTTCCTCGGATTTCTATGATCTGCTCGCCGCTGATTACAACCTTGCATCCTGGTCCAGCTCGTCTTGACTCGTGGCTCTGCAGCTCATAGTCCTGGGGGATTCCTCTCTCCTGAACCGTCCAGGGCTGCTACCACCACTCATGTGCACCGAATCTGGCACAACAAGGGTGACACGCACATGTACACACACCCATACAGGCATGGATGTGGACACGTATATGTGCACACTAACACGCTCACGCATACAGTGGGTTCTGGCCAGGCGGGTTTTGGCAGTGACTGTAGACTAGGCCTGTGGAGAGATCTTTACGGAGCATGCAGAGCCCATCTGTGGCTGCTCCTCGGTGATGGGAGGCAGCTGGCTGCGTGTGTTTGTTGTATGTGTTTGCGCATGTGTTGCACCACGGCCAGAGGGGAAGGAGCTGGAAGAGGAGGAGACCGGCTTGTGTGTGTTTGGGTCACAGAGCAGGTCCAGAATGAGGGTTAAACTCAGGCTGAAAATGACCTAAATGCTCCGGTCCACAGGTGTCAAACATACGACCCGTGGGCCAAACCCGGTTCAGTCCGGCCTGTGGGATGAATTGAAATGTGAAGTGAAAAATTACACAGGAGATTTTAACAGTCGTTTTATTCCAGAGGTCACATTCAGACCAAAATGATCTAAAGTGGGTTGAACCAGTAAAATACTATCATAATAACCTATAAGTAATGACAAGTGCAAACGTTTTCTCTTTGTTTTAGTGTAAAAAAACATTTCTATCTGTATTGTGTTAAGAGAATTAGGTGCAATTTGACAAATATGCTGCTTGTTTCTACATGCTTTGTGTATTTGTAGGTCCACTGGGATCTGTAAATTGTAATGCACATGTGTAAATGATAAACTGAGGCAGAAAATTGTTAAAATTGCAGTTATTTTTCTTAAGAAATGTCAAGTTATGCATGTTATGCACATCTTCTAAAGGATAGTTTATAGATGTAAACATTTTTGTAATGTAATTTTTGTTTTTTCACTACAACATAAAGAAATATTTAGAGTTTACGCTATTTATAGTTTATTATGTTGTTTTACTGGGTTAGTCTATGGTCTATCTGTCTGAGCCAAGGCTTCTACCTCTCCTCTCGTCTCCTCTCCTATCTCCTCCTCTCCTTTCCAGCTGGAAGAGCTCAGTCCCTGGGCTCTGACCATGAATAAGTGGGGACTCAGAGACCAACAGCCTGGGCCTTCTCTCGCTTGTCAGTGATACCGTGGATGACGTTCAATCACAACCACATACACCCATGTTCACTTTCCTCCCCTGCTCTTACATAGGGATGGGCTCGGTGCTGACAGAAACCACAGAGGCCATAAGAAGAAACAGATTATGCTCTTTCTCCTCCCTAATGACTTCTGACACTCCTCTCTCTCGCTCAACGGTCCTCTTCAGCCTGTTCCACAGCTAACAACGTCCACTTCTGTCCTCCTTGTGGCAAGGCCATCTGGGCGTCATCTTGTTAGCTCATTATGGCCGCAGATAGCGCGGGCCGCTAGCCCCTCATGTGACAGTGATAGAGGGCAAGCATACTGAGCCTGTTTGGTGAACATGAGAGGTGTGCGTCGGCTGCACTCGTGTGTTTCTTAGCTTGTCTGTGTGCAACTGTTATGAGTCACGCTGAATCTGATTTGCTCTGCATGCCAGCCTGTTGACTGAGCTAACTGAGGCTTGTGTGTGTTTGTCTGTGTGAGAGAGAGAGGGTGTCTGTGTTCACACGTACAAAAGCAGTTCTCCGCGGGGTGGAATTCAGGATATTCTGTCTGCCTTTTTTGCCTCTGACATCTTCATTTATGTCTCTTTAAAGGGGACAGTCCAAAGGGAAAATACCCATTTTTTTGTTTTGTTTTGGTGTTTAGCAAATCACTGCTGCCAAGTCAACCCACTGGGCCTGGAGTTTAAATGCATCCTGGATAGGGTTTATGTAGTTTATCCACTACCCGTTGGCGGGTTCGTCCTGTTTTTCTATAATAAGGGTCAAATCCTTCCTGCTTTGCTAAACAATTTTGGAGCCAGATGGGTCTTGTTTTCTTTAATTTCAGGATCTGTGTGTTTGTTCGTGTGTCTTTCTACGTGTGTGTGGCCTGGGCCGCTCTCTAGCATTGAGACAACTTGTTTACTGTGTTTGACATGTGAGGAAATCGGTGTGTGTACACTGCGGGGCGTGTGTTTATGTGTGTGTGTGTTTATAGTCAGGTCTCCCTAAGAACATCTGCCCCTGCGACAGCCTGACAGAAGCCAGTTATGTATACAAGAACTCTGGTTGAGCCGCCGGCTATGAGCTCAGAGCTCTGACCAGCTCACCTTCCCACGGTGTCTCAACAAGTGCCGAAGGAAGACGAGTCGAGCTGGTTTCAGATCTGTTAGTCATATAAGTCGACAGTTCACATGATTCAGCAGCGTTAAGACGATAAATGTGGCAAATATCCCTGGATATGCACAAACATACTGACAGTTTGATGATACGTGCTTCTCCCTCCCAAGTATGAAATGATCACGCCGTGTCAACATCTCTCGCTGGATTTTAACCACACATGAAGAGCGTAACGATTTCAGAAGCCGCTGCTTGAATGTTTCCATTGTGAGGAAGAGCAAGTATGTGGCTTTATCTCGATGGATCTGAAAGCGGTTTAAAGCTGAAACAGTCCCTGCCCGCCTGCAGACAATTATATAATATTGATTGACTTTTACCCTGTGATTACACAAAATGTTGACTGCTTCAGGCAAGTGAATCAGTTCTAAATCCAGACCGATATGTGTATATGTTACACAAGAGCCCGACTACAATAGTCTTTGCATAAAACAGCTTTGGTCTCTTTGAGGACTTAAGTGTAACCCTGTAATGGGAATAATGTTTCATGAACTGCCACGAGACATTTCCGAACTGTAAGCCTGTGAAACATTGATTTCAGTGGCTGTAAATATGGCTGCCATATGGAAAGTGTCATCTTTAATAATAGAGGGGATTCAGCCACTCAGATGCTGTGGATAATGTAAGAGAGAAATGATAATTGGTGAGGGAACACTTTACCAGGCGTGATAATTACCACACTGATAGCGAGGGGAATAGAGTACCTGTTGTGGTGATGATTATGTGTGCACAGTGTGTATGTATTTGTTTTTACATAGCTCACTTGTGTATTTTTAAAGGCCAGTGAGAACAACTAAATGATCAGTAACAGAAATTAGACATAAAAGACTAAATTGGCTGGACCAATAGTGATTTTTAAAGGCCAATATAATAATGGCAGTTTGAGAATGGAAAAAGCCAAAAAGAATGGATTTATTGACTGTTTTTGACCTTGTCACACTGTTAAATTGACTTCACAATTAATCACACAGTAATCACCTTTACAGGGTCATCACAAAAGACTGTAACTGAAAGGTTCATTGTTGTGAGATTTACGGATTTAAGATGACCTCATTATAGAAACGGGATGCAATAGTCATGCTTAATTGTGTATAATCAACTGAAAAGAAAAAATATTTAGTTTTTTTTTTCTTTTATCTTATTATGAACCATTTGTATCTGATGGGCAAAAATCAGCCCACAGTATATGTTTATCATTTGTGTGAGTATTTTCTTTAAAAATCCAGGAAGTAGAGCTTCAACAATTGTACAAGAATCACATAATGACTTTTTCCAGATGCAACTTTTTATTAGAAGCTGAGTTACTGTTGAACTGAAAATTTAGGTACAAGTAATAAAAATACCAAAAACATAGATTAACATAATCTCATTGATTCATACATCTGGAACTCAACATCAAAAACTGTAAAAAAAAGCAAAAAAAAAAAAAAGCAAATTGGAAGCCATTTTTATTCAGTTATCACTACCATTTAGCTAATATTAACCATCTGCCACCATCTGAGATATCCGATTAATTGGACCATCCAGTGGGTAGTACCTGCATCTGTCCTTTGGCATGGGCCCCTGGTACTGCTGTATTTGTAATTGATTTTAATTGATATGTATGGCATGTTCATGCTGCTGCTCAGGAGGAACAAATCAATTTGTCACCATTCTGTGGATATGAGCTGCCTCTGCCTCTTTCTCTCACAGTTCCTGTGTCTCGGGTCCATTCATTCGGTGCTTGAGGCTGCCTGCCAGTGCTGTGCTCGGGGCCGAGGCCTGAGTTGACTGGACGGGGGTGGAGAACATGGGGGAAGGGTCGGTTTGAGGCTCTGTAAGGGGCTTTGAGAGGGCCTTAGTGTAGGCGGCGTTTTATATGAAAGTCGGCGAGGGCAGGGTGTCTGAATAGGGGTGGCTGGGAAGTTGGGCTGGGAAGGT
This sequence comes from Maxillicosta whitleyi, assembly GCA_029822895.1. NCBI lineage: Eukaryota > Metazoa > Chordata > Actinopteri > Perciformes > Neosebastidae > Maxillicosta > Maxillicosta whitleyi. The sequence continues at coordinate 1,123,158 of JAPSES010000002.1, forward strand.
CCAGGATGCACCCCACAGTGCTTTTGTGCTCTCTCACATCGTGTATGTGTATGTGTGTATGGAGAGGTGGTGGTGGTGGAGGGGGTGTAGCATATGTGAGATCATGTGCTCATATTCACCAGTGGAATGTAAAAAGAGAGGGAGGGGAAGGGGTCTCCTCTCGCCTCTTTTTCCTCTGCTTCGTTGTTTTCTGTTCTCTCTCCGCTGTGCTGTACCGTAGGCCTGTTTGTATAAGCTCTTTACAGGATTGAGCACGCCATGGAGCCATCCAGATGAAACAAAACCAACCTCATTTGGCTGTTTTGAAAATGATTCTCTTTATTTTGTTTGGTTCAGTCAAATCCACCTCGTTTGACATGAGGGGAATAAAGGCGCTCTTACGTTCAGGGTCATTTCCCAGAAACATCGTTTGTATCTGCACTGCTCTTCCTCTGTTCACTCTACTTCTTTCATCAACAGGTTTTATAAAGTCTCTGGACAACAAGAATGAAAGATGCAATTCAACCTCCTTCCCCCCCGTTTTCCCTTTCGACCTCCTCAAAAGTACAATAATCTTCAGTCACTCGTCTCCTCCTCTCCATTGCGTGGCTGTGTGTAGCACCGGAGTGGTGCTGATTAAGCCAACAGAGAGACAAACGGGAGACAAAGTCCCAGCCCACCAGTTTAGTTTCACATCCTGGACTGGAGCTGGGCCGCAGCTTGCCAAGTGGAGGGCTTTTAAACTGGGCTAAACACTAATTGCTGCCCTATTTCTTTTATGTTGCTTCTTTCCCATCTGCGATGGCGCTTCCAGACCTCCACAGCAGCCAGAGCCTCATTATAGCAGACAGTTAACAAAGGCTGGGAAACAGAAGCGGAGAATTCACTTAGGATAGCTATCTAACCGCCAACTAGAAGGCCTGCTCGGGAAAATTGAATCAATGACAGGGGCCGGGCTTGTGATTAAATCCTTCAGGGATATTAAGATATTAAGATTTTGGAAATCTTAATTATTCATCTAAATTATTTCAGCTCGCTTTGATAGTAGAATAAATGGGATGTAAACTCAAAAAGTGATGTGCGAGGTTCATTGTTTTACTTGATAGTCACGCTTTTTAATATATTTAGCACTCCTGAAACAAAATGTTTAGGAAAAAAAGTTTCCAACAGAGTAACAGAAACTAGACACCTACTTGTTGAATGAAACAAATCAAGCTCTAATTGTAATGTTTGCCTGGTCTTTCTTTTCATCCCCCTCCTAGTTTCATGCTTGTTTTTCTGTAGGTGTTTTTGTGTGTGTAGAGAGGGAGTGTGTGTGTGGTGGGGGGGGCTGTTGGGGTGGTGGGTGTGAGAAACAGAATGAGGGAAATGTTGAGGAGGTGAATGAGAGTGAAGGATAAAGCAAAGAGGGAATGAGATTGGGGAGTTGGAATAGAGGGGGCTGAGATTGGGGGGAAATGGAGAGAAGATGGGGAGGAGAGGGGGTGGTCAGCAACAAAGCCTAATGTTGCCATGGAAACTTGTTTATGCCTCACTGATGCATCTTGTAGATCCAATTAGAGACTGATTGTGCCCATGTCTTCATAGACAAATGCACGTGACCAAGCATAGTGCACACACACTCACACACACACACACACACACACACACACACACACACACACAGATTTACATTTGCACCATGCACATAACACACGCATATGGGCAGAGGGTTGCTTCTGAAAACCAGCAAATTGTTGGGAGAGGCAGGACAAAGGATACCCCACGTTCTCTCTTATCAGCCCTTGAATTAGCGCGACCCCTCCTCTCACCCCCGGCCCCCTCCTCACCCCCATAAGCATCAGACAATAGCATGGAAATAACGTCTCACCCACTTCCAAGCATATACAAGAGCTCCCGTCCTCATACTCTTTTATGACATTAA
>JAPSES010000002.1:1137016-1151040 GCA_029822895.1 Maxillicosta whitleyi
CCCCCCCCCACATACAAATGCATGATGATTTCATAGACAGTGACTGGTGTTTCCCCTCTTGCTTCAAACCCACATGTCCAATTTATTCCCTTCTTTCTTTCTGCTCCTCTTTTCATCTTCTTCTGCAACTTAATCTTTCTCTCCCTCCGCCTCACCACTCCACCTATTTTCTCCTCTCCTTAGATCCCCCTGCGCCCCCCACACCCCCCACCCCACCTCTCCTGCACAGTGACAGATCCTTCAGGAAATTGTTTCGAGTCTGCCAGACATTTTTGTGTTGTAGCTGTTTATTTGTGCTGGGGGGCGCGGGGGTCCGGAGCCTCCGTCTCCTCTCTCCGCTCTTGGACTGGAGGTTAAGCTCCCCGAACTGTTTTCACCGCCCTGCGCCAAAACACTGATCCTCGATCAGAGTGGCTTTACCGTGTAACTGATACCAGGGATGAGGAGAGAGGAGGACCAGAGAGGATGTAATCAGTGTGTGTGTGTGTGTGTGTGTGTGTGTGTGTGTGTGTGTGTGTGTCTGTATATGTGCGTCAGCTTCTGGCTTTGTGTGTATTAGGATGTAATCAGCAGCATTTTCTCTGTGGTCTGCTCTGCTCTCTGATTGGGGTTTTGGCGAATAACAGGGGAAGGGAGGAAAAGTGTGTTTCTTTTCCTGCGTCTTGTGTTGCATTCTGGGCCGTTGGAGCTGGAGAAGCCTCGCTGTGGTTTGGATCAGCACTTCCAGCTCTGGCTCTTTACACATCGGCTACATCAGACCTGTTATTCTGCTATACGTTATCGGCCTGTCTGTCCCTCTGTCACCACGTGTCTGTCAAGTTGTCCTTTCGAATTAAAGTCGCCACGGTCTCCACTCACGTCCCGTGTCAGCCACCGTCACCTTGTTCAGTCGCCTCCGTGTTAGCAGGTACAGGAGATTCCCTCGGGGCTCGGACTCGCACAAGTGCACACTCGCAGGGACACGTGCACATACATTTACAGGGACACGTGCACGAGCCCACACCTGTGCACTATCCTCTCTCTCTCTCTCTCTCTCTCTCTCTCTCTCTGTCTGTGTCTTTGGGTCTGCCTCTTGCAGATTTTGTTTTTGCAGGACAACAGATGGGCTGACATGGAGTCTCTCCTCTATAACAAGAACACTCTCTGTCTAGTGCTGTGTCTCTGACATATCGCTCTCCCTCTCTGTCCATCTCTTTGCACTTTAATCTTTGCGGTGATGAAACAACCCACCACATCACCACGGCACGAATCTAAACACACAATAGTCTAAAAGTATGGCTGGTTTTTGTGTGTTTTATGTCCTTGAGACTAAACATCTTTTGGTTTTGGGTGAATTCTTGAGTAAAACAGTCCATTGAGATGGACTTTTTCTCACTTTTTTTTTTTTTAACCTATAAAGACACCAAAATAGTTACATTTTGTTATATGATTTATCACCATTTATTCTATTATCCTCTGTATTTTGCAGGTCATCAGTGAAAATCATATACTTTCCTATATGTAATTCACTGATCATGTAGATGTTCATGAAAGCTCAGTACATTAAAGGTTATTATATCAGAAACAGAGAAAACTGAAGGAAAATGTGACTGAACATAATGTCATTGATCTACTGGTGAATCAATGTTGTAGAAGATGACGGTGTTTCCACATTCGCTACAAAACCTCTGAACGTCCAAATGGGTCATATCTGATGACAATGAAAAGATGACAAACTGCATTTTTCTCCACTTATTTACACGTATTGATAGGATTAATGGATCAACAGGTGTTAAACAGTTTAGATCAGAGGATACTTTTGGTTTCTGGTGGCTTTTTGGGTCTTTATGGGTTAAAAAAAATAGTCCAGTCATTATTATGAGTAACAGTATTTGAGACCGAATAATAATAATAATAATAATAGTAGTAGTTTATAATTTGCTATAATTAGACTGTGGGGAAAAAAACAGTTGTGTTTCAATCTTTTTATTCAATAATTAACAATACAGCCATTAATACAATTTGTCCAAAAAATAATAAACCTCAAATAAAACAGAGGAAAGCAAACAAAACAAACACACAATTTAACAACAACCACCCCCCCACCCCATCCCAGGACTTAAGATGTATCGCACCAACAGATGCCACATAAATACTAATTGTACCTAAGTTGATTTATCAATATATCATTGAAGAGGATGCCAAAAATGAATAAACTGATGTAATTTATTTAACAGTGACAACTGAATTTTCTCCAGATGAAAGAGTTTAACTATGTCTTCCAGCCATAATTTAACTAAAGGAACTTAAAACATCATGAGTTCAATGGTCAAATTTGCAAAGGTTTTTCCTGCGGTTATTTGCCTTTAAGTTATCAGCCTTTAAATATCTATTTCTTTTTTTTTTTTTTTTACCCCATAGTCAATCAAAGAAATGAACTCTGCTCCTTTTTGTCTCATTCATTCAGTGTCCCATCGGAAGCATTATCCAATTGGCAACATGTCACAAGTAATAGCCTATCAACACTATTATTTATAACGTAGAACCTCTGCAGCTCAATGTTGTCAGATTGTACATTTTTGATTTCATTTGACATTCAGCTTAAAGGCATTTCAACAAACTTTTGTGTCTGCATTTGTCTGAAAGTTGACACTAGTGTTTTCATTTTGACATGTCAGTTCCAAACAGCATTTACCAGTCCCCTACTATTATCTGACGTCTTATCCTTTAAAGCAGGGGCGTCAAACTTATTTTAGTTCAGTGGCCACATTTAGCCCTGTGTGATCTTAAATGGGCTGGAGCGGTAATATAATAACATGATAATATATAAATAATGTTATCGGCAACCTTTTCTCTATGTTTTAGAGTGAAAAAAGTAAAAATTTATATTTTTAAACCTACAAATTACCCGTTATATAATGTGAATCTATGAACAAACTGAAAATTATTAAGAATTAAAGCACAATTTGAATAATATTATGATTATTATTATTATGACTTATCATTTACACATGTGCATAACTTTCAATATAATTCATTATTATTATGACTTACAGATCACACATTTAGAAACAGGCAGAATATAGGTAACATTTGCTTTTACTTCTCTTAAGACATTTCAGGTTGGTCATATTTGTTTAGATTATTTAGGGTACTTATTATTTAGGGTAAACATTTTCATGTAATGTTTTTTTTTCTTCCTTTTTTTACACTAAAACACAGAGAAAATTGTGGAGTTATCATTATTTATAGGTTATTATGATAGTATTGTACTGGTCTGACCCAGGTAAGATTGAATTGGGCTGAAATGTGGAACTTCAACTAAAATAATTGTTAATATCTTCAGTGTAATTTTAACATTTTCACATATTTACCCCAGGGGCCGGATCGGACCCTTTGTCAGGCCGGTTTTGTTTGACACCCATGTTTTAAAGGAATGAATACATCTAAGCTCCTTCTGCACCTTTTTTTTTTTTTTGATAGCGATAGTGAAATGACCTGATTGTCAAACATGCAGATTCGTTTGCCTCGAGGCAGCGTTCTCACCTGAGTCGAAACGCTCGCCCGTCCTCTCCTCTTCCCTTTAGCTCTTCCTCTTACTTTGGAATACCTCACTGGGTATGTTTTGCATCTCCTGTTTGCCTGTGGCGGCGCTGGGCCCGCAGTAAGAGTTATTGTTTGTTTGTTTTGTTTGTTTCCCCATCTTTGATGTGTGTTATATTGCCGGGGAAACGCGGCGCTGGCTCAGTTGTCATAACTCTCTTCTGGAGGCCGGATTGAAAAGGTCACTGAAAATGAAGCTCCCCTCGCTGCCTCTCTCCACAGAGGATGAATGGATACGGTGAAGCTCCAACACAGTCGCCACACACACACACACACACACACACACACACACACACACATATATATATATACCCATTTAGACGTCAGGCCAGATTTGCATACACACACACTCAAACATCATAAAATCTCTTTGTGAGTGTGTTTTTGCACATGCACCAGCTCGGGCAGCGCGTTGTGGTTCTATGGATATTTTGTCCTCTGCAGTTCGTGTTCGTTAACTCGTTCCAGGGTTTCGGATCTGGCTTCCCTCGGGGGTGGGGGGGGAGAGATTAGCTCTTTAGTCGCCCTAGATTTTTGGAGCCTCGTGCCCTTTGACATGCCACTGCTATCTCCCTCCACATTCCGATCTATCCCAGTGCTTCTTTTTTATCAGGCTGTACGAGCTGATTTGTGGCTCGTGGACCTTTGGATGGAGAAGGGTCTCTCTGCCTCGCTCTGTCTCTGTCTCACCCTCCGGAAGACCGAAAAGGCCAGAGCAAAGACGAAGGAGGATCAGTTTTATCATCTGCCGGGATTTAGCGGGTGAACCATGCTTCACCTCATGTCATTATCAGTGCAAATGAAGCAAGACGAAAACATCAATGAGCCCCTGCTGAGGAACAAGCTCACTAAGAGACCTTCAGAGTGAATCTGTCCTTTAGCTGATTATACTGGTGTAACCTGACAATACCACCCACAAATCTGGAAGTTATTTTTATGTTCTTGGGAAAAGAACCACTACGTTTTAAAGTAGGTTTACACAGGCTTTTTTTATGGACAAAATAATTGGATAATAAGAGCACTACTTTTTCTCTTCTATCGAAAACCCGCAATTATGTAAAGTTTAATGACAATAAGTAGGAGTTGAGACTGCTGTACTTTGCATTTTTGAAAAAACTAAAGTAATTATTAAGCGGCTGAGTGTATTGTGAATACATTTGTTTCGAGGGCAAAATAGTTTTCAATTACGTTGCTCGATATGAAGCCTGGCGGTGTTTTTGTTTTTTTTTTTTGCTGCTGAATTAGCTGCATGGTACTGTAAGAAATCACAATCACGGGCTGTGTTTGTAGAAACAGTGACATTTTATACAACAGGGAAAGGAAAATAACAGCTGTCATGTACATTAATGACATATTGAAACTGAATTAACAACCTCTTTCCTGCAGTTCTGTCTAATTAACAGATCTGACAACAAAACAAAACAGATCTGAGAAATATCCATATTAAACTATGACTTTATAGCTGGAACTTTTAGCAGATGAAAATGAACACATTAAAGAAGAACTTGGTTATTATGACTTATTTCATATCTATATTTATTAAAACTGTTATCCAGTGATTACATTTAACCCACTTTTTTCTTTCATCTGTTGCAAAATGACACAAATGGATCCATACTGTAGTATTTGCAGTATTAGAAGTAAAGATCATTACTTTCATAGGACTACTGGTGTTCACAAATATAACATTTGTACGTGTATACTCTAAATTCTCACCTGCCTCAGTGTTAGACCTTTTCAGCAAGTTTCATTATAAAACTCTTTGCAGCTTTCACACTTGTTTTTTGTAAATTATGCTCAACAGACCTCATTTACCTAAATTACCCCATTTGTTTAGGCTCCACAAAAAAGTTCTGCTTATTTTACGTTTTTATTGTTTCAGTTCCACTCATAAACAAAACTGCGACGTTACAAAGGTTAAATTTACCTTTGTAAGTAGTTTCAGAGCAGTTACTCTTAATGCCCTCAGCAGACACATTTTGGCATACTCCTCTCACGTCCCCGGAATAAAAGAATGCTTAATAGAGAATAAAAATTGAATTCTATGCTTCATTTGTTTGTGTTTAACATTTTAACCTGCGGCATGACTCAAAGGTTATGTCTAAGGTATGCAGCTTTTCAGCCCACATAGCAGTGGGGGTATCAGTAGCAGTTTGCATTATGATCAGTTTCACAGGAACTGCAGCTGCATTGCAAATGAAGATGGATCAGAGACCAGTAAGGCTGGAATTTAGAAAGAAGAAGAAGAAGAGAGAGTCCTATTGTTTACCGATGTGGATTAGTGAGCACAATTGAAATGAATGGGCATAGTTCCCACTTAGGTTCTGATAAAGGAAACACTGGGCCTACAATGGGATTAATGAGACTCTAATGTAACATCCCCCCCATGTTTTTTGCAAAGCTGAAACTCTTTGTACTCACTGTTGCTATAAACACACACACACTGCTTAAGAGTGAGATAAACAGTAACTCAGCAACTCCCGCATGAACAATATTAACCTTTGGCTTTTTTAGCTCGTGTGTGTGAGTGAGTGTGTGCCTCAGCATGTGTTGCATCCTTTCTAACCTTTAGCTCGGACCAATAGGAAGGTGAAATGCCATTTTTTTTTCTCTCTTTCTGACCCAGTTTTTCTCTGCTTATTCCCCTGAACACGCAACATTTCAGCTGCTATTAGTCAAATGATGCACTGTCTGAGAGGGGAGTTCAGCAGCAAGTGTGTGTATGTGTGTGTGTGTGTGTATTTGTGTATATCTCTCGGGGCATGTTTGTTCACCTGTTAGTTTTGTGTATTCAAGGATGCTAATGTGTGTGCGCCCACTAGGGCTGTGCCAGTTTTTAAAAATAATCATCTAATTGATGGGGGAGAGGCGTTCTCTGCAAACAAAGAAAAATAACAGTTGTAAATGTGCTGTGTTTTTCTTTAACAGTGAACTTTTTGGAAATCTATTTAACAGTAGCTCTTACTGCTGGCGACTTCTTCAGTCTTTTTCCCCTCTGTTTTTTTGCCCAGCACATGATTTGTGTAAAACTGCTGAGGTTTTCTGCGGCTGCAGCGCGATGATATCAGTGTAAAGAGCCATTACAGCCAATTAGCTACTCTGTCATTAGGGAGGGCTGTGTGGGCTACTGGCAACTTCTCCTCACAACAGAATATATTACAGCCGAAAAAGCTAGTAAAGTTGAAACAGCTAATATTTAAAAATGTTCCATATTGAGAACAGCAGAGTCGTGTTGCGCAGTTACAGTCTGCATGGTTATCAAATTAATATTGAATTCTGTGGCTGTCCTTGTTTCTACTCATAACTTTAACACTATATGCAACAGTGTACGTTATTATGAGCTATAAGCTCCCTTCCCTCAGGTTAGACTCTTTTATTGTGCCAATTGACCGCATACAAAATTCTATGATCCATACTCCCACGGTACTCACCTGTCAGATTATGTGGGTTTTGGCTTAGAAGTTCTGAGCCTTTTGTGTGTGTTTGTGTCGAGGAGGGAGGCCGGGGGGGGCGGAGAAAGGTTGAGGATGCGATGTGCTCTAAGATGAGTCTGTCTGCATCTGTCATGTTGGAGTGTGCTCAGTCTGTTCATGTTTGAGACAGATGACTTGCTCCACTCCCCAAGGTCCTCCTGTTATTCTGCATCCTTTATCTCCTACTGATCTGACAGAAGGTCTGCACTCTGTGTGTACTTGTGTTTGTTTGTTTGTGTGTAGACGCAGGCTGTGTATATGCGAGTGTTTCTGACGTGCACATGTCCATCTTGTGCACTTTCTTGTGCACTCAGGACAAAGTCATTCCATCTTTCTATCTTTGTATGTGTGTGTGTGTATAAGGTGATACATAAGTTTTGTGCTGCAGACGGGAATGTGGGACTTCTTGTAACATGCTGAGTCGGAAAATGGAGAGTTGAAAGTGCAGTGGCATAAAAGCTCTGCTCCGTTGGATTAACCAGGGAGGTGACACACAGACACCTGCAGCTAAATGATGCAGAAGCTCAAGCTCTCTCTCTCTATGTGTGTGTGTGTGTGTGTGTGTGTGCTGGCTGAGTCCTGTACACACTCACAGATACACACGGAGACACTTTGGGAGCCGCTGACAGGTCCTCTGCAGAGGTTAAAAGCTGTCATAAGTAGTCTTGAAGCACTAGCTCATCGGTGTTGTTGGCCATAATGTCCAACCTTTTGGCAGGAGAATCTGAGGCTGTTCACAGATGAATGCAGACAGGACACAATGATTAAATTAATAAGAATTCATGAATTCATGAGCAGTTTTTGGCTTAGATACTCACACGTGCATACATAATAATTTAAACGCATGGACACGTGTTCTAGCTAGTATTAGGGGGATTACTTTAAAAATGTAATAGAGTACACAGTACTAGTTATTTTGTTAACATGTAATGAATGTATGCTTGGTCTGCTTAGTTGGATTTTGACTTTGTTTCAACTGGGTGGTGGAGCTGAAAAGTGGTGCTTCTGGTTTATTTTGATGTGGTGGGGCCGTGGAGAGGACTACAGCAGGGTAGGGTTTAGAGAGAATCCCCCTCGTCTTACTGTTCTTTGTGCATAGACGGGGCAACAAAAAGCCCAGTGTGTGTACCGAGGAACAATATTTTCACAGGGAAAATATTCATATTGATTTGATTGGCAGATGTGATGCAGTGCAAATTCAAAAAGGTCAGATCAAAAACAGCTCTGAAAAAATTCGAGCTCAAGCTGCCAAATGATCGGAGCCCGTCTAGACATAAAGACATAACCATCTTAATCTTGCCGGTGTTGCACTAGAGTTTGTCCCAATGGCTGACCGACTGATATTTGGCAAATGAAGTTATGTCTGCACAGAAAAATGAGCCGAGGCAACAGAAATAGAGTTATAGTTGACATATAAAAGCATAAAATCGGCAACATTTTAATGAATTACTCTAATGGAATGATACTGTATTCCTCAGTAGTGTCATTACATGTAATTAGTCACAGATAGTTCCCCCACTCTGACCGCAAAACACACATTTAAAGACTTAAAGACACACTTTAATACAACTACATGTCCATGCACAAAGCGCACAAAACACACAATTGCACTGAGGCCAAAACACACAATGAGAGAGTTAGGGAGAGTATAAGAGAAATGTTGAGTGTGAGAGAACGGAGCTGGCAGACACACACACACACACACACACACACACACACACACACACACACACACACACATATGCTTCCTCTGCTTCACAGAGAGAGATCATCTCCCACTTCGTCTTCTTCTTCTTCCTCTTCTTTCCAAACTGAACTCACCTCCTCCTCTTCTCAACTCCTCACTTCATCACCTCCTTCCTTATTCCCTCGCCGACATATGCATGCGCACACCCCACACGCCACACCACCTCCGTCGCTCAACGCAGACACGCACTCAGGCCAATGCACACAATCACACGCAAACACACTTCAGACAGATCAAGTCTCACCCCTCCCCGGCTGGCACTCTCTGCCGTCTTCAAAAAAAAGAGGAATCTCCCTCTTCCCATCCTTGCCCCTCCTCATATTGCACTCCCACTCAACCACCTCATGCACACACACACATATATATATATATACATACATATATACATATACACACACGTCTCCACCCCATCTCCCTCCCTCCCTCACCCCTCAACAGCACATCACTACCCCACCCCGTGCAATCCCATAGTGCTCTCTGCTGGGAGGATTTAGAGGCACCCTGTAATTTTGGTGCCGGAGGAGCTCTTAAGTCCTGCCTGATCTTCTAGCTACACAGACAGCCAGCATGTGCGAATATGTATTTGTGTGTGCAAGCATATGTCAGTGTATGTTGGACTCCATGTTTGTACACACATACATATACATATACTTTTGCAACCATTTTAACCACAGCAGTATTTGTGTACATGCAGCCGTGCATGCTTTGCTTTTTGCTCGCATGCATGCTCCTATGGTAGTGTGTGTGTGTGTGTGTGTGTGTGTGTGTGTGTGTGTGTGTGTGTGTGTGTGTGTGTGTGTGTGCACATGAGGGCAGTGTAATCAGAAGGCAGGAGTGGAGCTCCCCCTCTGGCTGTGTACCGAAGCAGTGAGCAGAGCAACAGTTGTGCGCGCCAGGCCGCTTAACCACCATAAACCTTGACACTAATGCTGCTACCTGAGTTTCCCACACTCAAGTGGCCCCTGGATGCAAACAGTGATGTTAGAGCTGCTACACGGCGATGCTTTGTACAGAGGCGATGTAAAAGGATAAGAAAAAAGCTATTGTACGACAGGACCACGGAAAAAATAATGCACGTCCAGGCTCATTACTGCAAACCGCATTTATTGGAGTCCCAAATTCAATAGTGGATTTAACAAAAAAGCATGAAAAATGTGCAGCACTAGCACGGAATATATGACTATTTTATATTGTCTGTCAGGTTTTATTTTTGAAAAGAAGCACTAAAAGGAAACACTGAGCATGCCTAATTCATCTGAGATGATATGAAAAGTCTGAATGAATTTTTCTTTGCCGGTGCCAGACCTGTGGAGGAGGGTACATGGGGGAAGCGGCGAGCGAGAGGTTGGAGGTTGATTACTTATTTCCATTTCTATTTCTAGGACAAAGAAATGGAAGGCTGATGGGCTGGGACATCTATTTAGATCCATTTCATTCTGCCATAATCAGGCTTTAGCCATGCCCTAATACTCTGGATTAGAAAAGGTTCAAAGTGCAAACATCTAGATCCCCCAGTATTATTCCAGTCTGCCAACCTTACTCTGTATGTGTTTGCATGTATGTGTGTGTGTATGTGTGTGTGTGTACATGTGTGTGTGCACGTGCATGCTTACTTGCATGCCAGGGCTGCTGGGGAGGGTTATCTCTGGAATCAAGCCCATAAACCTAATCTAACCCTCTCTGTGCTCATTCAGGAGTGAAATATTTTGTGCAAATAGGCTCTCTTTTCCTTCTGCCGACTTTGACTGTGGCTCGAAATCTAAACAAAAACCGAGATAGCGCTATCGCAGGTATGAAAAATAACCATTTCTGTTCCTGATGCTGTGTTTGATACAGACACATAGCTGACACAGGCTGTGTTTTGCTCCCTGTTTTGCCTGGAGTGGATGAAACAGCTCTGTCTGCTGGTGTTTTTCCTTGATGCTAAGTGTGAGTGATCAGATTGTGGCTGCGCCTGTTTATGTATTTAGCTTTTTTTTCAAAAAATGTAGACATTATTACTGGTGGTTACTGTGACTACCCACTGCCTGCACGGCTCGTCTAAGTGGAAGTCTGAATGCTGTGGAGAATCGAGGGGGGGAGGGGGGGGGTGTGTGTGAAAGGTAGCCAATGAATGTCACCTCTCATCCACTTTCTCATTAAACAACCTGCTCTCTGTCTGTCACATGGTGCTGTATCTATCCCCTCGTTTTGTGCTTTGGGCAGAATTGTGTGCACGCCAGCGTCCACGCGCACGCATACACACCAGAACAGACACGCGTACGCAAGTATGCTCAGCCCATTGCACTGTATGAAAGCAAGCCCCCCGGGCTGGACAGGAATAATAAGCAGCAGATGATTCATGATGGAGATGGGGAATGTATTCAGCGGGACCACCTGAGTGACCTCATTTAGCAGACCTGAGAATAAATATAGACCACCACATCGCACTCTAGCCTTAGCTTGCGTCGTCTCGACCAGTCAGCACAGCGTTTCTCACACATCTCCCACTCTTCTCCTCAGAGCACCTCAGGGAGCAGTCCTTCCTCTCTACCCTGATTGTCCTTCTGAATCTGTGTGCGTTTGTATATATGTAAGTGTGCGCGTTCACATGCATGAGCAGAACGCAATGTGTGTGTGGTATTGGAACAGGAGCCTTTGTTCCAGGCCAGTCCTTCCCCCTGTAAAGCTCTCTCTTGGCTGATACATTTGTACTGTAGATATTTCCCAACATCAACATTTGGCACCTGGTTTCTCTTATGACTTCAGCAGCTGTAGATCTTTTGTTCTCCCTCTAGTCACTCTGCGGCCAATGATCCACACCCACAAAGAAAGCCTTAAATCACACACACACACACACAAAAAAAATAGCTTTGGAGCCGACCACTTTATTAAAAAAAAGCAACATTCCTTCATGCAATGACCAGTTCTTTCGGTATTCTGGACCGTGAATGTTGAACCGGTTTGTTCCACTAAATCATTAGCAGCAGACTTGGAGTTTCTTTGTTCTTCGTCCTGTCTTTACTTTATCCCCTTGTGTTTTTATCTCTGCTGAGACACACAGGAAGACCCAATTCCCCAGTTTCCTCCTTTCCAAAACACGACATGACCGTCGGCCTTTTAATATCTGGAAATCCAGATTTGGATTAACGTCACTATGCAGGGATGAAACAAGAGAGGGAAAGAGGGTTAGAGAGAGAGAGGGAGAGAGAGAGAGAGAGGAAAATTGAGTGAGAGAAAGAAGAGATAGAGTGAGTGAGAGGCTTTCAGATTAAAAAAAAAACACACACACTGGCGGTGTGTCCTTGTTGTTGAGCTGGGTTAGGGAGATTCAGAAACGTGGCTGGCAATCATCCTCTGTGTTTGACCTCTGACAGGGTAGATGTAAATACGCTGATATCACACAGGGGTTATGATGACAAACACAGGAATGCATGGTGCTTAAAGCAGTCAGCAAGTTTTTGTAAAAAAAGATTAACTGCACTTTTAATGCACTCAACAGTTGTTTCTGATTTCCATCTTGAATAGCACTTAAAAGATGGCTTCACATGGAATAACGCAGAAGGAAATGTGGTTAAAATTGGACACGGTTAATCAGATTATGAATTTCCGACAGTTACAGCAAAGGCCTTGAATTATTTGACGTCTTAAATGGCCTAAGCACAAACAACACATAAAGTCATCATCTCTTTATAAATCCAGTTGTCTGTCAGTTGTTCGCCTAAACACGAGCCTCCTAGGGCCAACTTATCAACATGCCACATCAGTAATGCAGGAATCTGTTCAACCAGCCTGAAGGAATAGTTAATTTAGATGACAGAAGTAAGTTAACACTGAGAAGATTTCCTCTCCCTGGGTGGATATAAAATTCATAGCATGACGCTCACTCTTAGTCAGATTATTCAAGTGCCTTTGAGCTCGATCTTCAAAGAGCTCATTTTTGTATAACCTTGCCCTGGAAATTTAAAAATTGAAAGAAGAGGAGAAATTGGGTGGAAAATTGTGGGATGAGGTTAGCACTCATGGCAGCGTCTGGGCTATTCAGGCTGTGAGACGGTATGCCTTTAAGACTGTTCACCTCACTGTCTTTGAATGATCCCCCTTTAGAAAAGACATGCTCCCCTGCATAGACTTTACATAAATCAGACGACTCACTTAGCCCTGAGTGTTCATTCACATTAATGTCCCACGTAAAGTTCTTAAATCTTCCTCTTTCCTGTTGCTCGGCGGGTCCTGGAGTGTTTCAGCATCCGGTTCGGCTCGAGCCCTGTGTTGAGTCTACTGCGAGGATTACGCATGACGCGATGTTATCACAATCATTCTCACAAATTAGCACGTACGTCGGCCACACTAACATAATGTTGTGTTCTCATTGTAATTTAGAGCCTGGGTATGATCTGATAATGTAACATAATATTAGTGCAATTCATTATTTAGTTTTCAGGAGTACAGAGCTGAAATCCCACAGGGAAACAAAATGTCAACATTAATAATACTTAGGAATGACAAGGCATGAATCAACTAGATGAGCTTTTCCACCGCACCAGAGCCAGAGTTTCAACACTAGTTGATACAACATAAGTTTCTCGCAGGAAAATGCATGTAGCGGCAGTGATTCACGGCGGGAGGGTTGAATATTTCAATATTAATAGTGCCTTGTTTGGACCCACCCAAGCCCATCCCCATCGTCTGTAGTTTCTTCTCTTTGTGTCATCATTAGATAAGCACCCTCTCCAAGTCTACCTCACCATAATGAGGGTGCCATCTGAAGCAATCACCCAGGGAGATGGTCATTGAGTTAAGAGGGAGGGAAGGGGAGGGGTACAGGGCTGATAGCAGTGAGATAAAAAAAAAAAAACTAAATGAAGTGAGTAAGGGAAGGGGGGGGGGGGAGAGAGAGAAAAAACAACAGGGAGAGACCAAGACGGATAATGCAAGGAAGAGAAACAAAACCGTTTTAGAGGAAGGGAGTAGTGTTGAAACAGCAGACTAAGCGGAGATGGAGATCATTTGGGGAATTCCAAAATTAGAGCTGCCATCACATACCCCCCCTACACACACACACACACACACATGCATATAGCGCATGCTCGCTGCCTTGCTCGTAACCACTTCAGTGTTAAGGTCAGAGTCACACTCTGTCTCCCCAGGTCATTATCATGGGCCCTAAAATAGACAGCCAATTGTGTCACAGCGTCTAAAGTGAATTTGACATTGAATAAACAACACCCCCACCCCCCCAC
>JAPSES010000002.1:1177837-1188609 GCA_029822895.1 Maxillicosta whitleyi
TCTACCACACTGACTACTACGGCCGACCCAAGGTCCAGGTACCCAGCGTCTGTCCTGTGTGCCCCCGTTGTCTTTAAAGCCAGACTAAAATAGACCTTTACAAGTCGTCTAATGAAAGTGACTCCGGGCCCTCTGGTTAATTGACCACCTTTAATGAGTGTCAAACTGCGGCGGTCATTAGATTGGGGGTTGCTATGGGTCACCGCTGGGGTGAGAAAGAGAGTGAAAAAAGAAAGAGAAAAAGGCTGAACAGGTAAAGGCAGATTAAAGGCAGTTAGGAAAGCAGTTTTTTCTGTCTCTGACTTTTAGTGTGTGTGTGTGTGTGTGTGTGTGTGTGTGCAGACTGTGTGATCTTGCACATGAATTTGTTAATGTGCACAGCCTGAGGGCAGCATCTGTCCTGTTAACAATCCTTGACATAATGCAGAAATCTGTGGACATATGGATATAAATTCCTTCATATCTACTATTCTGCACCCAGATCGGTCTGTCCTTCATCTCTCCACCAGTCTCATTCAGTTCTCTGCCATAGCAGCAGCTGGCCTCCTCTCAACAAACAAATCTAATAAACAAACCGGGGAAAAAAGAAAAAAAATGTTACTCGTTTTTCCTTCTCTTTTTTTGTGCTTGAGCCTCTTGGGCTGTCTGTCATTTTCCATCTCTTCTTGATGATTTAAGAACAAGGGGCAGCAAAAGACCAGTATAATCTTCTCCATCGTCACTGATAGGGGACAGATTTCGACTTTCATGTGTTATAGATGATCATGAACACCTTTTTAGAGGCGTGCATTTACTGTTGATGACCTCATTTTAAAACCATATCGCAAACAAACACAATGTCCTTGTCTTTTATTTTGTGTATCGTGCAACTCAAGGGTATAGACACATATACACACAAACACACTAGTACATGTACAGGCACGTGCACACACCTAAAGCCCCTGTGTTATTGGATTGAAATGGAGCCCCACCACACATTTCCTTGGAGTATTGATTTAATCAACTGCGTATCATGTTGAGACCCGTATCATCTGATGCAACACACACCACCAGCGGCAAAAAGAAGCGATCCATCACTATTTAGCTGGACAGGCCCTTGTAGTCTAAACATGGAACCATTACGCATGGTTTAACATGGACACTTTGACCTCTGGGAGGTGACAAAGTCAATGACATCATTAGACAGGAGTCAGTCTGTGTGCCGGAGCATAACTAATTGCTATCAGACCTCAATCACAACTAATAACTGCTTAGATTTGTTTCGATACTGGCATTATCCACTTCTAATATCCTGACAGATTTGCTGCCGTTTCCACGCGGGCGCACTCAGAAGTTGGTCTGCACCTCATTTTGGTTTGTTGCTACGGTAGCTCAGCAGATCCCTTTATCCTAAGGCTCTGTTAGTCTATTCAAAGGTAGCTAAGCTTACAAAATAGCTAGAGGGTGATTTCCCACACACAGATAAAGCCCCAGACTTGAAAATCACTTTCAAAGCAGCCTCTCCTCTTAAGATGCTTTGAAGCCCAGGAGAAGAGCTTGAAAAAGCACCACACGGGAACCATGAATCTCTCGAGTCTAACAGAAATATTGGGACTTTGGTGTAACTCTTTTACCCCGATGCTCATGGGTCACATCTGCGGTCACGCTCTCGTCGTGCACATCCTGGGCTCCTCTCTGCAGGCGCCACACACAGCCTCGCCCATCACGGCTTTGTCAGCGGCCTCACTGGACCGTGAACACAGACAGACCACTCCGGAATGTCGGCAGAGTTTGGTATCGACTTAGTGCTCAAATGGACCGGCGCACAGATGACTGCATGCAAACACACACACACACACATGCTAACTCTGAGTAACCTGATCCAATGACACAGGAGCTGCCTCAGTGTGCGGCTAACTGCCTTATCTCCCTCTGGCCGCGCTCCTCTTTCCTCTCAACATTCTTTCAGGTATTTGGCCGAGACCTTTTCTCTTTGTCTGCCCTTTTCAAAGACCTGCTTTATGCCGGGAGCCCTCCAGCCGTCGTGCTGCAATCTCTTGACTCCCTCTCTTTCTTTCTCTCTGCCCACACATCTCCCTAACTTGCACCCAGAACTCCACTTCCTCACTTTCTCTTTCCGCCACCCACCCCAACTTTGTCTGTCTCTCTCTTTTGTTCTGTTACATTCTAATTGCTCCCTGCTATCCCAGCTCTGGATTGACAGTGCCATGCCACCTGTGCTGCATCCCTGTGCTGTGTGCGTGGACAGAGAATAAGAGAGGATTGTTTCTTGGCCTTTGACAATCAGACAGAAGTGCACTGAGGTGACACTGAGTGGAGCTGTGATGTGGAGTGAGAACGGTCGCCTTTGAAGAGACAGGTGGAGTGTTTCTGATACATACGGGGGAGGATCGCAATCAGTGTGCATGTGTGAAGGGCCATCCAGCATCTTTAAAAACCCACAGGCCTAATCCGTCATGGGATAACTCACTACCGATCACACTTCAGAAAGCAATTGCACCCTGCTACCTACACAGATGCTCTTTCCCAAGGTGATCTATGGATTTTTTTTTTTGTGCATTCTTATATGAATACAATCGACACAATACCTGTGCAGCTCTCGGAGAGCTTTCGGGCTAATCAGCTCTGACAAGTGGAACAAAACAATTTAATACAGGGCTGATTTCACATCTGAGCGGCTCGTCATTTACATAAGCTTTTCACAGTCTGCTCACTGAGCTGCGACAGGCATGTGGTGCGCCCAGAGAGACCGGAAGGCTGCTCCAAATATTCTGCCCTCGCTCTATCTGACCTCACCAAGGAGATGGCTGCACATACACAAGAACACACGAAGACTCATTAGGATACATATGTGTGTGTGCGCACATCTTAGCCCACAGTCACCACGTTTCCATCACAAATACACATGCACGCATGCACACACATACACTTTTAGTGTCCTGTGGTTAGTAGAGAGAGGAAGCAGTGGCGCGTCTCTGTGCTGACTTAATGTCTTTTAACAGTTTGGCTCCAGGACCAGGGGTTGGTCAGAGCTGAGCTAAAGCCAAAACTGGGCCTGATCATCTGTGACGGCAAGAAAAACCCGAGGCGAAGTGTGTGTCTCTGTGTGTGTGTCTATATGCATGTGTGCCCATGCTATCTCTGTGTCTGTCTCTCTCTCCCCCTTCTTCCCTCATTTACTCTATTTCAGTCTCTTGTTATATGAATGTGTGTGCATGACATGTGTGCAGATGTGTGTGAGATGCTTTGCCGGTCAAAGCTACAGGGGACAGAAAACACCAGTGGACTGAATTAGCCCGGACAAAGCCACTGACAGAGGCATTAAAGTGACAATAGAATATTTACAGCACACAGCGTTGATTCACTCTGCTGCCTAGTATGCAGCACATCAATATCCTGGAGAATGCTCATAGCACACTGCAGTGCATCGCTGTGGAAATTAGCCTGGCGTACAGTCTCACAGACACACATTTGCACACTCGCACACACAGAAGAAACTACTAACTGGTGCTGACTTGAAGGCAAACGGGGAGGGATTGGGAGCAGAGTGGAGCAGAGCAGAGGGGGGAAATAACTGCTGCTCTGCTTGAGTAAGTTCCTCTCAGCTCTGAGGAGAATAGATTGCTGTGTCCCCGTGCACGGTGCTCCCTCTCAGGTGGCCTACAGGACACCAAGTCACCTTGTCATTTAATATCAGACACACTAGAACAGCTGTACCTTACGAGTGTTTATGCTGGTGGGGATTGGTGGCGTAATTATGTGTGTGTGTGCTCATGTGTGTTTGGAAATGATTTGAAGTTCTTAGCCCAAAGGCCCTGGGTTCCATCAGAGTGCCTCAGAAAAATCTGCATCGGATCACACAAACATGTCATTCAGTTTGCTAACTTTCTTCCCCCCAACCGCTAACCGCCGGACCGTTCTCTGTATTCACAGCCAGTTAGATCATACTCACATGCATGACAGGCCTCTCTCCTCTTGTCTCAGTTTCACAGTCCAGAGATGGTGAAATAGCCAACATGTGTTTGAAAAGTGAATTTGCTGCAAAGAGGTCAAACAGTGATGCAGTGCACAGATCCGGGCTCATTTAATTAAGTACGGAGCACCACCTACTTAGCTTGATTATGAAACTCTTTCTGCTGTTGCTCTATTCTGCTCTTTAAATATTTTATATCATTCATAATTCACACACGCTGGAAAATTAAGAGCACTTACAACCGTTGTAATTTGAGAGAAGAAACAAGTTGTTAGGCTGCTGCATAGTGACAGTGATATATTTACGCTGCACTGATTAGAAACGTACGAGTTTCTATGTTACATGCATTAGAGGGGAAATGGAGACATATATATTATACGTTGGCATACAGCACTGTAACTGAAGTGTTAAAATACACTGAAATGTAATCCAAAATCTTGACTTGTATTGAATGAGCCAAATTCTTTGGTGTTTGGCATAAATCATACAGTGTGAGAAGGAAAAGATCTGCGGTCTCTCTAACTGTGCATCATGTGTTACTTCCTGTTCAGTAATGTAATCAGAAGAAGGCTAATGATCTTTTATTTCACATACAACATGAATTTTCTTTAGTTAATAAATGAGTGTTGCCATTCAGTTAGCTAAGAAATGGCTAATATTAATAAACTACAGCGTGACAAATGTTCCAACACTTGGACTACCTCACATATGCACTTGAGTGGAAAATGTAAACATAATTATAAGGTTGAATGTAAGATTTGTATGTGGTTGTGTGTTAGCTAGCTAGTTTTAGCTTTAGCAGGGGCTGCCTTTCTTATGTGCTGATGTAAGATTTGTATATCCTCATAGCATAATTCCCTACATCATTGTTTTGGCCAAATTGTGATTTGTGTAATTTAACTTCTCTAACACTGATGATTTGTTTTAAATAAATACCACCAAAAATATAACTTAGGCAATTATGCTATGAGGCTGATATATTTGAGCGGGTAAGTGAAGTTTCTATTGAATGAGCTACATTTACTAGCAAGTGTCACAGGAGCAAAAACAAAGGTATTATAAAACACAGTAGCAGAAACAAAGACATTTGTGCAAAGCCTTACTCACATGAACCAAGATCTGGATCTAGGCCCACTTGGCTTCAAATTCTGGATTTTGTGCCTAGTCTAGGTCCAAAAATGGTCCGGAAAAAGCACGAAATGATTAGGGCCTTGGCCAGGTTGGAAGAGGTTGACGAGCAGGTTTTCCCCACAGTCTGGTTGCTAAAGTCCAGTTGCATGAACATGCACGATGACGTATGCAACCACGGACGTACATAGAATGAGTCCGCCGCATACCGTGCATATTCGACTACACTTCAGTAACAACAACAACTGGAGGAGAACGGCTCCACAGATCTGCAGGACGGTGCCGCCACAAAGTAAAGAAGCTGCGTTTCCGGGATCTGTGGGTGGAAGCATCAGTCGAGCATTCTGGTTCGTCGGCTGAAGAAGTAGATCCCTTCCTGTGTTATGAGGACCTTGACCGCATCCCCCAGGAGAAGTCGACCACATTCTCCAAATTTATCATTGAATCGATTACATCATACTTTGCAAATTTGGTCACACACATGGTCACTCAATGTGATGACGTATCAACAGTGTGGAACTGGGCTGTTTTTTGCTAATGTGTCCAAATTCTTTACCCCTGATGTTAAGTCCAGATGGCTTCAAGAACACTATCATGGACAACGTAAGTGTGAGTACCCGCTAAAAGAAGGACTCAGGTAACAGAATTCAGCTTCGAGGTTGTTGCTACGAATGCAAGTGATACCAGTTACTTTGGAATTGGACGTAGCTAACATCCACAAAAAATTGGCTCCTGCCACAAAACAGACTCCAACACAAACTTTATGTAAGCACATGAGTAGACACGAGCCTTACTTTATTAATTCAGAGGAATATGCCTTCATTCCTGCACAATGTTTTTAAAGATGGATGGATTTCCTAAATAAATCGGAAATCGAGAACTCTGACAAGAATCCAAGAAATTTACAGTGAGTTGTCTCTGAATCTCATCTCTAAATCTTTAAACATATATTCCTCTTACTTTAACAGATGTTTAGCGTTTGACTGTAACAACTCAGCAATCAAAATGTTAGATCTGTTTCTTTTCTGCTGGAACTGAAAAATAGATCGATCATCGCACTGAGACAAATTAAGACCAGTTATGTTATTTTAATGAGTCAATGGCAAATGGTGCTTGACACGATTATTCATCATTGGTTTGGAAAACTTTAAAGATTTAATCATCCTATAATTCGATAAAGAGACTTTTTTCTAATTGCTCCATTTTACAGAGTGAAACTTTATCATTTTAAATGCGAGGTATCAAAGTAAAAGAAAGGAGAAGTGGGTTTATTCAGCTTTGCGTGCTACTGAAACAAAGCGAGGATTAAAACCAGTCCCAGTGCACGATATTAACTTTCCCCTCAAAGTCAGGATTTGAACCAGAGCAGCAGTCCAGAGGTGTGGATATTGACCAACAACAGACGACACATGAAAGAGTCCAGCCTGTCTGCTGTCCTTCATTAGGACTTGTCCGGGATGCAGCTGGATGTACTTACCTTTAATAGTGTTGATAATTAGCCCTGCCATTCTACACTCTCCTGACATAAACACACTGCCACTCACACACACACAGAGCCACACACACACTGCACAGTTTATTACTTGGAAGGGAATCATTATCAGGGATAATTTGAAAGCAATTTTGAGGCTCACCTATTACCTCTGTTTTGGTTCCTCCTGGTCATTAGTAGAGCTGTCAGGAAGATTGAATATTACACATTTAGAGGGGGGTCCCTGACTCCAGGTGTCAGGAGAGGTTAGGTAGAGCAAACGCAATGACAGGCCATCTCACATAAAGCCACGGCCTGTCCCCTGATCTGCACATGCATTAGTGTTTTACGTTGAAAAATGAGTTTGGTTAGTAATTTAGAAAGTTTGTGTATTCCTCACAAGGGGAGATGATTCTGGCTAAGATAAGTGTGGGCTGTGGTTGGCTCAGCCAGTAGTACCCAAGGTGCAGGAAGAAGTTAAGCACAATTTTTTTTTTTTTTTTTACTGTGAAAGATTAATCACTGTTTCCGTAGATGCACCGGAGAAGCTGTGGAATATCAATAAAGGCCCCAATTATGAATCTGAGGTGCGGCCATTGTCTGTAGAAGACTTCCTCTTTGCTGGATTAATTATGAGGCCACCTTTTACCTGCTGATTTTATTAAACCTTTTCATGTCTCAACTTCCATCTATTCTTTGTGCATTAATATGCAGATCAAAAAGAGACAGATTTTCTCTGGCAAACTGCGAGGTCATGCTTCAAATTAGCATATTACTAATCTACATAAAATTGCTCCAAAGACATAGTCTTGTTAGAGTCAGAGCTCTGGGTGCAGTTTCACTTCAAGTCAACCATGACAACTTTGAGTGGGCTTGTTATTCTAAATGTAACACTATTACCTACATTCCATGGTATATGCTTACATATATTTTCTCTAAATGACGCTGCGCTCATAGCGTGTGATTTACAACTCTTGCACTAGATATTAGTCTATTTAAAGCTTCGGTTACTCAACTGTTTCAGCTCACAGAATTAAAGAATGAAACTGAAAGACAGAGGGAAAGATGTCGTCGCCAGTGCACGGAGGCTTACCAAGAGCTACTAGTGGTACATGCACACTTAGACCTATGAGTAATCTGCTGCTGTGTTGTTGATATTTACAAGCAGAATGCAAATGTCATCCTCTTCACAGATCATCTTTTTTCCCCCTTGTGCCTAGTGGCTGGGTCTCTTTTGTATTCTCTCAGCACTTTAAGGTAAAGTCTGAGAAAATTAAATCATGAAATCATTACGGAGAAAGGTCAGAACATAAATATTTCATAATCTGATATTTTCTATGTAGGATTGAGTTTATGCATGGTGATGTTAAGGCTATAAGAATACAGAAATATCAGGCATAGGGCAGGGTTTGTGTCCCAGGCGAGCCAGTTCACAGTGTGATGGCAGGGGAAGCCAGGGCAAATTTTTTGCTGAATGTCCAAACTCTTTTCTAAGTTTGAACAATGACTGTTGAAAAATGGAGACGCTGCATTTCTTTGTAGTCTCTGGTCCAGCTGTCTTGCATAAGTTAATCCTTTTTTACCACATCAGGCAGATCAATAAGGTTATATACTTGCTGGTCAGACTAATAAAACGGTCGGGTAACTCAAGTCTCTGCAGCATGTCCTGGGGTGCTGAGGCCCATAAGTCTGTGTGCTTTGGCTCCCCACACCCTTTCCTTGCTTAATGATCAGGATTAGAGAGGCTGGGGCCTCTACTGTAGGAGGAAGCAGCTGCTTCCATGCTCATTATAACCTCACAACTCCATAGAGTGGTAACAGCTGGAACACACGTTTCAGAGGGAGAAAGCTGGGATACTACGAAGATCTCATGTGGCAATAAGCATTCCACAATGAGCAGTAAGCTGCAGCGCTGTGGCATTGCATGACAAGCAGATGACAAGAAGAGCGAGTGAGCAGTGACGCAGTACATGAATCATTTGTTTAGGTGTTTTGTAATTTGATGTTATCAGCTGATATCTATTGACCAGAAATTCTGCTTAACTTTCTATTACTTGAATGTCATTTCTTAATCACCTGCAGTCCCCAGTACGTGAGGAGATGGATTCATAGCGAAATGGCATCAGAGTTTCACTTAATAGAGCACTTTAATCAAGGGCTGTGGTGAAGTAAAATGACAACTGTTATCTCCCTCAGACTGTATCTGCCGCTAATGATAATAACAAGATGAGGTGGGCTAATGAAAGGGATGGTGGAGTACACTGATAAGGCTAGCCACAGTCCAGACTCAAATATTACTTTAATGGCTTGATCATCCTTTGCATTTATAATAGGACGGAGCTTGTCTGCACTGGCTTGATAAAACGGTTACAGTGTGCCATAGTGACAGGCCATTTGCTAAATACAACATCTCGTGGCTGCACTGAAACACAGATGTACTGCAAATACAACCACGGTGACAAAGGCTGACTGGCACACAGGCACTTAACAGTAATGTTTCCAAATTGAATGGCTGGTGCTGCTTCGCTCAACTTCTCCTAAATACCTGTAGAAATTGAGTTTGCCATTTAAGTTCTCTGAGCAACCACTTTCTTTTCCCTTGCCGGAGGCGTCACAAACCCCCACGCTGTGAAAATGTGAAATATCCCTGCTAGCTGCCAAGGCCAAGGCTAGGGCTGAGGCAGACCGGCCTGTGCAAATTACCTCGTCTTGCTTTCTATAATTCTCCACTAATTGTCTGGAAGGCTCTGCATTCAGGTGTGGAATAATACTGACCGGGTGGTGTATTGAAATTCCACCGCGTTGGTCCCTGGAGCCACATTCACAATATCCAGCTCCACAGAGTTGTGAATCCGGAGTTTAGCCCTCTGCATGAGGTAATGAAGAGCCATATGCATTCACAAGAGCTCCTCCTCCACTGTGATGAGGCAGAGGCACCTTTGGGCCTATTATCTCGGCACTGCTATGACAGGTACAGACGCTTCACACTCAGACACCCTGAACTTTCACTACAGAGCACCTCTGAGGAGGCGCTGGAATCATAACAAGGACTTTTATGCTTCGACATCCATCCTATCATGCCTGCGAATAGGGCTCCAATAATAGGATAAGACAAGAAGAGAAGAGAAGAAAAGAAGAGAACTTTGACCTTCAACCACCCCATTATGAAATACAGTAAAACCCATAGATGCCACATATCCACATATCTATTTACATACATATTACTTTTCCATTTTTTTTCCCTTTCCTTGGGAACTGAGAATAGGTGAGTCTTGAGCTACACTGCGCTCCATGTCTCCAACTCCCTGAATAGAAACAAACTCTCTACTTCTGTCAACATTTTAAAGTACGTGAATTCTATTCTAAGACATGCCGCCACATCTTGGAATAATAAAAAAAAAAATACTGAAAATAATGAACATTATTCTGAGCATCTCGAAACAGTGCAATCCCTTTTCTCTGCAGTCCACTCTTTCTTTAGTGACTCATTACAGAATCACAAACTTTGCACAGAAGTTTGCAGAAGTGGTGAAAAATGTTATATTTCGGGGGCTCGATACTGTCTGAGAGGATAAAAAATCAACACCTCTTGGATTCATGCCCCTTCTCCGACATGAAGTCCATCATACTGGTGTGAATTTGCAGTTTGCCTTTTCCAATTTCCAGCCGTTGAACTATCGACACAAGAAGTACTGTTTAATCTAGGGGCTTACGCCTGAGGACGTCTACATGACAACAATAAAACCCCTTGACTTCCAAACTGTGCAGCGGTGTGAAGACCTGACCATCACTGCCTGCAAGTTTAATCTTGTTTTTCCTTCATCAGAGCCTGAGTGATTGTTGGGCTACACTGCACACGATGTCTCCACCTTCCCAAATAAACACAAACCCTTCAACATCTGACATGATTTTATGTTGTGTGGATGCTATTTTAACCCAGTGCTACTTTTGCGGCAGTTCCCAAATTAATTTTCTCAAGTGATTCTCCACCATTTATTGTAAAATTATCCTCTTTGCTTTGCATTTTTAAGAGAAAATCATGTATTTTCCTTTGGCCTGTCAAAAGATTAATTTTCTTGATCGCAACTAATCTCAGAAATTTCATAGTTAATCGCGATTAATCTTTACTTTGCATGTGTAAAATTGATATTTTGCAGTAAGACCGTTCGAATCTAAAGTTAAACCCACAATGCAAAGTAT
>JAPSES010000002.1:1199203-1226934 GCA_029822895.1 Maxillicosta whitleyi
TTTTTTTTTTTTTTTTTTTACTTAAATGTCAAATTCTAAAGGGTAAGGCTTCATGATTTTGGAAAAATAACACAGAAATAATTACAACAACAAGAAAAGAATTCTGGAATTGTAACTAAAAGATTTGACCAGGCCTATTTGGATAAGAGTTATTATTTATTATTATTACAATAACTCTGATTTTGCAGGGGAGTACATCTGCGTAGAACCTAATAGTAATATTTCACAAAAAGAAAAAAAAAACAAACTTCAAATTACTACCAAGAGAACTCTATCCACGCAGCCTTGAATCAGGTTACTGTACGGTGGGTGAAAAGTGAAGGGGAAATTTCCAGGACTTACTCATTGAAGACAAGGTCTGGAGCAAAGTAGAGCATAGAGCTGTTTGTAAGTGTGTAGGACCTCCAGCCCAAAGCGAACACCATCACCCCCATCCATGACAACTGGATCACTGTCATCTGATCATCCACGTGGAGGTCACGGAATCCTGCGAAAAACAGCATCAGCACAACCATTCTCATATAAGGTTATAAATCACTGTTCATTTGCAGTTTCACAACATGACAACATTATTAGCAGCGAGTAAAAAGGAACTAAACCAGTTGTGTTAAACATGCAGCCCACGGAATGAATATGTGAAATGCAAAAATAATTACACTGACAATATTAAGGTCAAAGTCAAGTATTTTTCCACAGCGCATTTAAAAACAAACTAAAGTGCTGTGTAAAGTTGAAGATAAAAATACAAGATATGATAAAAACTAAGTAAAAAATAACAATAAATACATAACATACTCAAACTGATAGAAACAGCCACACAATAATAGAACAAATAAAATAAATAAAACAACAATAAAAGTCACTCACTTGCATTAACCCATAAAGACCCAAACAGCCACTGGTGATACAAACCATTTATAAACTGTTGAATACATGTTGAGCCACTAATCTTATCAATACTTGTAAATAATTGATGTAAAATTCAGTCTGTCATCTTTTCATGGTCATCAGATTTGACCCATTTGGACGTTTAGAGGCACTACAGTTACCATGGAAATACAATCATACTCTACAACATTGATTCACCAGTAAAAGCCGTAGAGTTGGATCAATGTAAGTGGATGGAAACACTTGTTTTTACATTCATTTAGCATTATCTTTGCTGAAAAAGTCACTTTTTTCTTAGCTGAGTTTTCACGATCTGTGAATTAAATATAGAAAAATACATGATTTACATTTAAAAAAAATGCAAAATACAGAAGATAATATAGATTTTTTAATTGTAAAAAAGGTAGGAACAGAGAAAGATTCATTTGGGAACTGAAACAAATGTAGAACTGGGTCTTTATGGGTTAAAAGTCAGTAGAAGATGTCAAAATCATTTTAGCTCATGGTCTCATACACACTAATCTGATCTGAAGTGGGTCAAACCAAATAATGTCAACTCCAGATTTTTCCCTTTGTTTTCATTCATTTGATTAGTTTGAGCATTTACAGAATACGTGCACGTTCACAATTCCAAAAACATTTCCACTCAAAAAGGAGCGGGAAATTTAAAAAAAACTTATTCAATCCTACCCCCATTCTCACCATCAAATAAGTTTACCTAGTAACGTTTTAACTACTCACTCCTGTCCTTAAACTTCAAGCCAGAACAATGAATAAAACAGGCAAAACAAAACAGTAGTTACATTAAGTATCTAAAACGTGTGTGAAAACTAGAAACTAAGTATATTCATGGTGGTGTTACCACAGATAACAGTTAACCATTAATTTACATTATAATAATTACACACTAACAATGATAAGAAAACTACAGTAATGGTAAAAAACAGCACAAACCAGCAATAGTAAGAATAAAAGCAGAAAGTAAAGGACAACATATACCAACTACATGAACAAGCAATCATTCATTCATTACATGAAAATGTACATTTACAAACAATCCTTTCACAAAAAATTTGAATAACCTAAAACATTTCAAGACAAGTAATTTTAACAGTATTCTGCCTGTTACTAATGTTTTGTGTATTTGTAGACCCACTATGATCTGAGTTGTATGACAATAATAATATATAATAATAGTATAATAATAATCTGAGGCCGAATATTGTTGAAATTGCACTTAATTTTCTTAATAAATTTCAGAATGTTTATATTATTTTGTTTGCTTCAAGTATAGTTTGTAGACATAAAAGATTTCAGATCACAACGTAATCTTACTTTTTCACTCTAAAAGTTGAAGTTTGAAGTCGGAATTATTTATAGGTTATGTTATTATTTTACTGGTTTCCCCTCTCTGGAGATCATATTGAGCTGAATGTGGCCCCAGGACTAAAATGAGTTTGATGGCACTGGACTCAACCCTCAGAGCCACTCCTTCAACATGAACACATCTCCCTCTAGTGGCGACTATTTGAAAAGTCTGCTTCTATTGCACAGACGCAGCTGTCATGAAATCTGGCAGAACATACAGGCTTGAATGCCCGGCGCTAACAGATACAGTACACACTCTCTCCTATAACGCTCTCTCACTCTGTCCTATAAATATAAAATGAACTGGAAGTATATGTGTTGCACAGCTGATACTCATTTTTAAGAAGTAAAAAAAAAAAAAAAAAGGAGACTGTTCCCTGCGGTGCGGACTCTTTTTTTTTTTTTTTTACCTGGTATCGCCTTGGCCCAGCGCACCACAGTCACCAGCTGCCTCTCCCCCAGCTCATTCAGACTTGTGAGCAAGGATACAGGGCTGTCTGGTTGGGCGTGGTCATGTCCAGCATTGACCACAGCCGGTTCGATGGCCTGCAGGACACTGAGCAGGGACAGGCAAGAGCGCAGGGTTGGCGGGATTCCAAAAGCAAGCGCCTGGGATGCTGCTAAATAGAGACACTTGCATTACAATAGTTGTATCAATGCAATGATTCTAAATGTGTTAAACAGGGCGTCACAGGACAACTCGTGTGACACTTGCACCCTTGGTTTAACACTAGTTCTCACCACTTTGACCCTGGGAAATTGCGCTCCTGTGCTCCAAGACCCTCTCTCCCCTTTCTCCGGACCCGCAGGCACCGGCTTGCTCCTCCTCACCGTTCCTCGTCTGTCCAGCTCCCTTCAGCCTACGACCTAAATGACACCACAGACAATACAGACACAATGAAGACATAATGATAATAAAGCGATAAGACGCGTCTGCTTGGAGCTGTTTTGTCTCATTACTATGCTACAGATAGCTGGAAAATATAACTTGTTTGTATGGAACATTATTAATGGGATACACTTGAATAATCAGCCTGTGGAGTGTTCCTTATCGTAATGATGTGGGAAGCTTCTTGCAAACTGGCTGCTGGGCCAAATAAAAAAAAAAAAAGCTCTCTTGGCCTTGGATTTCAATTTAGAACAGTGCATTTAAAGTGGAACATTTGATTAGTAACTTGATCCAAACTATGTAAGGTATTTGACCACCACGACCCCATTTTCCAACCGTGTGACAGATACTTCGCTCCGATTGCATATTACAGCGCAGACAGCAGGTATTTAACTTTCTTCTTTCTTTTCTGATCTGTCGTTCCTCACCCTTCAGGCTCATCCCAGACATGAAGCATCTCTTCAAACGACACGAGGCGCAGTTTTTACGTCTCAGTTTGTCGATGGTGCAGTCATTCCGGCTGGCGCACAGGTGGTTCTGCTTACCTGGAGGAACACAACAACAGTCCACAAGATGAAGGAGCTCGACAACGCTTTAGTTTTTCACTCGTAGCAACGATACGTGGGTGTTTACTGGTAGCAAAATAACTTGGCTTCATAATGTCAGGTCACTGTGCTCTGAGTGCATGAGAAGGTGAGTGGGTGTGAAATATTAAATCAGCGGTTGATTAGTTGTGTGTGCAGACAGACTGATGTGTGTGTGCAGTACTACTTCTTGTCTTTTGCCCTCACCTGCAGCGGCCCTTTTGAAAAACACTTTGCAGCTGCCACAGGTGACTGCTCCATAGTGACAACCCGAGGCATCGTCACCGCACACCTGACACACTCTTCGGTCAGACAGGTACACCCCTGGGAACAAATCCTCAGTCCTGGACACAAAACACATGGGATAAATAACAGATTCCCATTTAATCCTGGGGCAAATATATAGGAGAAACGTTTTTTAAAAACTGGTTTTAATTACTTGAATAATGAATAATGAACTGATGAATTTAGTAAATTGTATCATAATTCAATTGTAATTGTATGTCAGTGGTTCCCAACCTTTTTTGACCCCTGACCCCATTTTAACATCCCCAATTTCTGGCAATCCCATGCCAATTTTTTTTTTTTGCTAAAATCAAATAGTTTTTGATCAGGTAATAGTTTTCTATATACTATGTTGCAAATAAACTGTAATTTTAGACATATTTAATCTATATAATGTATATTATTATGGACAGAGGTGGAAAACCAGGTTCAGATTACTGCACAAACCAAGATTTTTTTATTTTTTTCCCCTTGGTTGACGATATGTACAGTCAGTCCAGTTTAGCTGACAATTACTAGAAATTTCAGGTGACCCCATTTGAATTCCAGGAGACCCCATGTGGGGTCCCAACCCAAAGGTTGAAGAACACTGAAGGTAATGTCCTCAAATGTCTTGTTCCAAAACCAAAAGAGGAAACAAACAAACAAACAAAACAAAAAAATCATGTGAACAAGTAACAAGCAGGATAATTTTAAGTACTTAAGGAATTAGCTGTTGATTCATTTAATGGTCATGAAGGAAATGTGGTTTTAACAACGAGACCTCCTGCTTCTAAGAAAAACAGACAAGCAGTGAACTTTTGACTAAATGTTTCCAGTGTGAAGTCTTTTTAAGGTATTAAACACATTTTTTTTCCACAGGATCAGCAACAGGTGCTGTATCTCTTGTTTACAGGGCGACTGATATATTAACTCGTATTTTGGGTAGTAAGTCACAGCACAAATAAGGCCAGCCCTGGAAAGTTAGGGAAAGGGTGAACTTAGATGACGCTTAGCACAACTTCGCCAAGGCCAAATAGAGCAGACGGCTGTCTGAGGAGGAATGATTTAACTCCAAAATTATTACACAGCTGGTTCTGCAATGGGTTAGTGTAATGATGACCTAGTGAGTGTGTTCTATATGGTTACTTGAGTGGTCCTGCAAAATGTACTGATGCCATTTACACACACACACACACACACACACACACACACACACACACACACACACACACACACACACACACACACACACACACACTAGGAGGAATAGACAAGTGAAGACTAAAATAAGAGGAAGTGAATCTAAACGTCAATTAATTTAGAAGCCCACGTATATAAAGCGTAGCAATTGAATGATCAGTCAAAATATGTTGAGCCTTTTCCAGCTTTATTATTAGGCAGGACTGAACTAGTGGTAGGAAAGAATGCGACTGTTGACATTAACAAAAAAAACTTTTTATCCAAGTAAAACATGCATGTCAGAACAGGAATTTGAAATATCCTACTTACCTGAGAGTCTGTTCTGGGCAGTCCATCCAGGGTGAACGCTCGGTCTTGATGCTGGAGTATGAGACCTGCCCTTGAAGAACGGCACTTTGGTAACTTTCCATTTTACCGTACTCTGCGCGCACGTCACCTTTACCAACCTGCTCGCTTGTGTTGTACCATACACAATGGCATCCTTGCCTGGATCCATGTGGGTTTTGCCCGCAGTTACAGTATTTACACAACATATTGTATCCACCTGGACCGCTTCTCTCTGTTTCGGTTCGATCGGTGTATGCGCGCTCATTTGCGCACCAACCACGCGTTGTATCTCTGAACATGCTTGGATTGGCAGAGTACGATGAATATGGTTTCAAAGGTGAGGTCCCATCCATCTGAGTGGTCGCGGGGAGCTCTGCCGCCTGGTTCATAAACAAGTTTGATTCCTTGCACACGTATCTGGTTATAACCGGGCCGCGCGTAACGCTCTGCGCACAGTCCATTTCACCCGATCGGAGCAGATCCATACAGCTCACCTGTTGTGCGCCGTGGCACACTTCACCGAAATCATCCTCTCTGTGGGTTTTATCCCTTTGCTCACACTGCACCCTGTCTTGGTTCGTAATTAGAGACACTCTTGACTCGGGTGCCATTGGTCTGGAATTGTTTCCCACATTAGGGTCGCATTCAGTAAAGGCGCTGCTGGAGCACTGGTTCATGTTGAGTGGAGAAGACACAGAATCCAAACCCAAAGACACGGACACTGCCTTACTGAGCCCCGCAGTGGTCGGATACGCACAGGTGTCCGCAGTATCCAACGGATCAGAGTCGTTTACCATCAGAGAGTTCGAATGATCTCCTAAATCTGACAACCTCAAAGGGAAAGCCATCTTCAGAGAACCTCGTTAGTTGCTAGTTCGCGGTTTACGCAGAGAATGACAGTTAAAAAAAAAAAAAAAAAAAACGCCTACCCAGTATGACTCCGGTTTCAAGTCTCATAGGACTGGAAAATCGGATCGGATCTGTCGTTGACACAGGGTTGCTTCACGGAAGGGACATCCCGTCGGTCTGTTCCATGAGTGAATAAGCTGAACTTTTACAAAGTCTTCTGTTTCCACACCACAGCAGAGTGTTCACGTTTAGAATCACTGTGAGAAACTGCAGAGGAGGACTTCTGTCCCTGGTGTCCGGGTGCGCTTACACACTAAAATAAAACTCGTAATGTTACTTATTTTCTCATATGGAATGCTCGCGCCGCGCCTCCCGTTATTTAGCAGCGTGAACTCAGCTCGAGTCTCGCGAGAGTAGCCGAATTATTAAAAAAAAAAAAAAAACAAAAAAAAAAAAACCACACACAACAGTGAACGGGCTTCCGCATGACCTATATAATTATTACATTTAGGATACTATAACTAAAATACCTTTATGTTTTCTGCCAAACTTACCAAATAAAACCAGACATTTAATTGATGATCCCTGAAGTGGTGACGGATTGTTATGTTGTATTTTATCTTATCTATGTATTTTTGGACATCCTGATGGATGAAGACGTCAACAAGAGACAGACGAAGAAGCTCAGAGTACACTGGACAGATTCATCAGCTAAATGTTATCAATATCTAATCAGTGCTTTATATTCAACATGTCAACAACAGGGGGGTAAACAAGCTCAGAATACCCTGTCCCACTCTTATAAACAAAATATGATCAATGTTTACCAACTTATATCAAAATTTTCTCTCATAGAACAATAAAGTACTTATTATACTTCAACATGGGGTTCTAGCAATAAAATATCAAATATTGAGATGTAGCAGATGGCAATGTTACTGTTTACACTAGAGCATCTGTGCTAATAAAAGTTTTCATAATTCTGTTTATATAGCAAATACCACGATTCAACTGTACACTGATAGGTGACCTTTGGTGTAGCTCCTTTTATGTTGCCCAGTAATACGATACAGTAGATGAACTTAAGGTTAAAGTTCAGATGGAAAGAAACCAACACACACAAAGCATATCTGTATTTTGTTAAGGTGATAAAGAAAAGACAATCATAAAAGGTACTTCCTTTTGTCCAGATTTTATTGCTTTTCTCCATTTTAATAGATATATTACTCCTTGCCATATGTGAACCCACACATGAAAAACAAAAAATTAAATGACAGTAAATATTGACTTTTTTTTCTCACATGTAATGAAACCTTAACATTAAATGACTATTTTGCTCATTGGAAATTAAAAAATATACTTCTAAGGACTTTACTGGCTTGGTTTTCATAAAATCAGGGGCATTAAGAGTATCAAAGTAAATACTGTAATCAATACAATTTTCAATATTATATTCAAACCTGTTTAGTTTAATGGTTCATTTAAAACTCTGCAGCTACTCTTCTAAAATGTTAACACTGCATCAGATTTCATTACCTCCAAGTTTGGGTTTACCTGGATCTAAAGCACTTATATAGTCTCACATGGACTCAAATTCATCAATGCGTTGTTTGGTGTTGCCCTGTCGAATCTGACGCAGGGTCTTGTATTTGTCACGGCCCGCCTTCACATTTTCGGCATGGATCAAGTCATTGGGGGTCTTCTTGCTCTCATCTACCGCTGCAGCCAGATCAGTGCTCAGGAACTGAAGGAGAAAGAAACTGAATGAAATCCTCTTCCCTGACACTCTTTAGGAGATAATTCAGAAGCCATACCCCCCTCCCATGTCCCCCCAATTCCCCTTCCAATAGGACCCTATTGTCAGCGATAATTAAATGTATTTTGGTGTTAAATCCGGCATAAAACAGCATATCCTGTTTTGCCTGTGTGACCGAAAACAGCTTTTATCATATTTGTAAAAGGACTGAATGAGATTTGCACCTTGTGTGATACCAATGGAGTGATAATAAACTGGCAACAATCTTTCATTATATTGGGTACACTTAGTTCTTTTTTAAAACATTATGTTGTCATCATTATGCTGTCATCCAGTCAAATGCTCTAAATTTGTCAGCAGATAAACACACTAACCTTAAAATGCTTATTTAACTAATGCATATTTAGTGCACTAGACAGAATTTACTATTTCTATATTGATTTTTAAAACCTCCTGCCCAGCATCAGGACTCGTCATCCAGAGCTAAAACTGACCTCTGATCTGAAAACAAGAAAGAGAAGAGCAGGTAAAGCCTTACCTTCAGGTTCTTCTGCAGTCTCTGGTTCTTCTGGGCCTCTGTCATTCTTTCCTCTTCACTGCGGTCTCGTACCATTCCCGGTGAAGTCAGCTCGGCGCTTGCTTCCGCGCTGCTCTCATCAGTCTCATCGTGCTCGTGCATGTGAGAGTGAACTGTATCTTGGATGTGGACACCCATGAGTTTAGCCTTTAGCTCCTCTTTGGTTCGTTCCAGATCAGCTTCTACCACCATCGCCTGTCACAATGCAAATCCTTTTAAAATGTAAAATGCAACTTGAAATACTTGATCCAAAATATGCAGTGAAAATACGGTATTCCAATCCACTGCACCCATTCAGTTTGTATATTTGTAATCTTGTGATGCATTTGTCTTGTTTCTATTTTACCCGAGCATACTTTGAGGTGTCAGACATAAACTACTTCTTTGCTCATATTCATCTTTTCTTCTCCCTTGTGGTTCTTTTCAGTGATCCTCACCCTTTTCTGCCATCGTTTTGCCTCTTCATCCTTTTTCTTCTTAGCATCTTCCAGCTGAGAAATCTTAGAAGTAAGCTCTGCCAGCTCAGTAGCCTACACACACATGCACATGCACACAAGTGGAAAAAGAGTTAAGAGTGCTCCTGATCTAAGGTCACTGTGCTCTGTCAGTGGCTGTGTATGTGTGTGTTAGCGACAGGAAGTGTAGACATATGTGCTGAGGTGCACATATTTAAATGTAGTGTTACGGCTTTGGTTGATTTCATTTTAGGTCAACGTTAACAGTTCTTTCCTATCAGAGGAAAAACAGATTAGGCACAGGAATTGATGAATTACGTCAAAATCATACCTTCTTGTTTTTAGATTAAATGTGTTTAATAACAGGAATAATATAAACAGACTGATGACTCAGCTGCAAAACTCATTTCATTTCATTAAAAACATTTTAAACTCAAAATGCACATGTACCAAATTCTCTTGGTTCTTTATCTGGGTTTCAGAGTGTTGGAGCAGGGCTGCTTTAGCCTCCATTGCGACTTTTCGGTCCTTGTCCAGGCGCTCAGCTTCCTCCTGAGCAATTGTCCTCTCCTTTTCTAACTCAAGGGCTTTGCGAGTCTGCTCCTCCAGTTCTGAAACACACATTCACAAACAATTATCCAACAGACATGTAGCATGAGCTTCACAGGGGTCTTCAGATGTATTTCTATAAATTAAGACGTTCTCTTTGATGTTCTTAAAGAGAAAAAACATCATTCAAAAAGTTGTCAGACCATCTTGAGCTCGCTTTGTCTGTTCTTCAATCTGTCTCAGTCTCTCCATCAGTTCCATGGTCTCACGAGCAATTTTCTCTGTTTCCTTCTCAGCATTTTCTCGCTTCTTTTTCTCACTCTCAAGCAGAGCCCTGACAGGAGAATTGAGCAAAAATACAAATCAGAAAAAATTCTGCCAGTTCTTCCTTAATGCAAAAGGAACACAGTGTAAACTGTAAAAAAAAAAAAAAAAAAATCCTTCTTTCTTACCTCTCCATCTGCCTCTTATTCTTTTCCTCTCTGGCCTGGGCCTTCATCTGCTGCACCTCAATAGTGTCTGGTTTTCGTCTGCGCATGTACAGGTCATGGTTCCCCATACACAACGCTAGGATACGTTTGTTGATGCGAAGTCGGGGTACGTAGAAAACAAAGTCCTTTCAGACAGAGATGAAAAGTGAGCTGTAGTTGTCTGAACTGATTCATATTTCATTACAAGAATGACTGATCTGTTCTACGGGTAAACCTGTCTTCAGATAATATAAAGGCATAGATCAGTTTTGCTGGAATTTCCATTTTTCCAGATGCCCTTTCCTGAACATTGTGTCTGTAGTCTGAGGCACATTGAACAATGACAGTAACTTAAAGTGCAGATTGCTCTCATTATTACTCACGATAAGCTGATCATTTTCAGTAGTATTTTTTTCAATCCAATTTGTAGACACAAAGAATGCACAAATAGTCTCTCTGAAACAGTAATTATAAGCTCTTGAAAGCACTTGTGAAAACATTTTTTTAACACCCTGTCAATGTTAATATAATAATGACTGGGTATTCAACAGTAAGCATTAGAGAAAGAACAGCTGCATAATCCCATCCGCAAACAGCCGTGAATTACGTTAAGCTACAGCAAGCACAGTCCTGCATACCGTTACAATGCACAAAATGGCTTCTACTTGACTTAAGGTGTGCACTGAAGAAAAAAATAATACATTCATTTTGTCTCCCTTCCATGTTTCCTGTCTGTAATAACAATTTATAGTGATCATACTGCACGATTGTATACTGTTACAGATATATAACTACTGAAAATGGATTGGAATACCGGAGATTTCTTGTCGATTGGTTTGATGACAAACTTCTTGTCATTGAAGGAGATATTTCTGATCTCACTCCAGGGGAAGCCAATCTTTGGGGTCATCCTGTGCAATAATAGCATATCAGTTGAGTACTGCAGAGGGCTATTGCATTATGACAAAGTAAAAAGACAATACATGCTGAAGTCTGAGTGAGCAGAACTTTCCACACACATATTTTCTTAAAATGTATCCTACTTGTCCTTTTTGTCATAGATGTTGAGCCCCAGGGCATCCACTCCCAACCACAATTCCGAGCCTTTCTTGTTCTTGATGCTAAAATAATTGACCCCATACATCTCCAGATCCTGGGCTATCTTTAGGTACTCCACCATGGCGTCCTCTCTGTGGTACATTTCAAAAACAGTCAATGTACAATTTTACCAAAAAACAGTGTGTTTGACTGTCTTTGTGGTTGGATTGCGGTACCTCAGCATTCCCTTGTGTTCTTGATGCCACACCTGGATTCTTTCCTCCCACTGATTCTTATTCAATTTGTGCTGCTCCAAAACCCTGTTTATTAAATCAGTAAAAAAAAAAATGTTTTTTTTAAATCTCAGTGCCAGATTTCAACTGACTGAAAGGTGAGTTAAATCAAAATTTGGTTGGAACTAACATCCAATCCTACCTTTGTGGCAGCAGTTTCTCTCTTGCAAGGTATCCTGGTATATGATAGTCCTTCCTGTAGTCTCCATTTTTGACCTGAACTGCATAAGAAGCCAGTAGCACTGCAGTCTCAGGTGGACAGTATATGTCGTCATTTAGGATGCTTTCTTTGACCTAAAACAGACAAAAACACATACATCTCTAATGCAATCAGATTGTGTCAGAATAACGGTGTTACAGCAAAATAATAGTCAGTATTAGTATTACAAAATGATGATTCACAGGTGCCGATAGGTCCATTTCCAAACTGTAAGTCCCAGCAGATCTTGGTCGTATTAATGATTCAACTGATCGGCCACGACCCAAGAGTCGATTCACAAACTCTTTCCAAGCGAGTCATTAAACATGTGGCTAAAAAATGCTTTATTTCTTTACATGCTGTCAGATATCAAAATTTTCCTTTGACAGATATTCAATAGGATCAATTGATGTTGTCATTTGCAGGCCAGATAAAGCACAAATATGACTCTGGATGAGTTAAATACAGATTTCCCAACGCTGACAAAGCGCAGAGACAAGAGGTGTGTGTGTGAAACATTCATATCAAAAAGTAAGTTTAGAATTTAGAACGGAAATGCATCATAAAATAATTAGTGACCAGAATATGTTTTTGTCAGCCTTACTTGTTTCATGTGCAAACATAGCAGTGCAGCTGTAATGTGGGTCATTTGGTTTTGGAAATATTAACGCCACTGAAAAAGGTTTGCGCACATTTCCTTGGATTCTGTTTAACTGGGTCATGCCTTGATGAGCATAATAAAATGCGGGTCCCTACGCCAAGACCATTTGATAATCACTCCTCTAGACTATCATCGCATCAGCCTTTTACAATCTGTTATCTGTTGATCTCCGGTATAAACACAACTCATAGCAACAGCATGTGCTTGGCATTTGTTTTGTGCACCTGCATCTTACATGCATGACTCCGTTAAGAAAACGTCCGTAAGGGAGGAGCGTACAGTGTGTGAGACTGTGTGAGTCATTCAGAATCCAACATTTATCAGTAAGACAAGCTTACAATAAGTTTTTTTCAATTATGAGCTCTTGTTTATCATTGGACCTGGACTGCATCACTCTTACATAAAGCTAAATGTTTATACTCTATTATTTATGACATTGGATATGTTAACTAATTTTATATGATAATCAGAATAACCTCAAGGGTATGGATATGAAAAATGTGCTGCATTCAAACTCAGGAAATGAATCTGCAAACCTCATGCAATCATCTCCCACCTGCAAAAAGAAAAGCCGCTGCGTTGCCTCCTGGATCAGTTCATCAGCAACATCTTCAGGATAAAACTTGGCTCTGAACTTAATCAGTAGAGGGTTGTCTCTTCTCACATCTTGAGCTGTCACCTGATGTTGAAGATAAAGAAATAAAGGTGCTAATGAACCTCAATGGAGTGACGCAGTAAAATGAGTTAAGTATCATCCATGATGTTTGTTTAACCCATAAAGACACAAACAATCACTGATGACCAAAACCATCTACTGATCTAAAATGTTTAATAACTTCTGAACTATTTTTCCTATCAATATGATGAAATAATACAGGTAAAATGCCGTCTCTCATCTTTTCATGGTCATCAGATATGACCCATTTGGATGTTCAGAGGCTCTGTAGTGAACATGGAAACACCATCATCTTCTACAACATTGATTCACCAGTAAAACCAAAGGAGTTGGATGAATTACAGTGAATGGAAACACTGGGTTTATGTTTTTCAGTTATAATATTTGCTGAAAATATCCTTTTTTCTTCAGTTTTCTCTGTTTCTGATGTAATAAACTCTGAGTTTAACCTGATCTTTTATGAACATTTATATTATCAGTAAATTACACATGGGAAAATTGCTTTACATTGCATTTAGCTGGCTCTTTTATCCAAAATGACTTACAAAAGAAAGGATCAAAACAAGTATGAGTGCAAAAGTACAGCAAATAAAACATTATTAAGTGCAAAAAAAAAAAAAACTGGGTGAAATGCAATTGTAGCAACAGGAGGAAATAAAAGGGGGATTTGTTGAAGGAGAGGTGTCACGTCAACTCAGAGTCATCTTCATATATTAAAAAAAAAAAAAAAAACTTGGCCAAGGTGCTGTACACAGAAATAAAAATAAATAAAACACATAAAAGAATGAATAAAAACAATAAAAGTAATTATACATTTAGACAATAAAAGCCAACCCCTCACACTGACTTAAAAGCCAAAGAGAAAAAAAAAAAAAATTTAAGAGAACATTTAAATTGAGTCGGCTCACCTGATATGCAAAGGTAGTTCATTCTACAGTTTGAGGAAAATACCTGATTTACACTGATAAATTATTTTGGAAATGTTACACAGAGGAAAAAAAAATAATTTGGAAACTGACACAAAAGTAGCATTGGGTTTTTATGGGTTAAATGGAGCTTCAGCCAAAAACTGACCCTAAAACTTCACCCTCACCCTTTTGTTCAGCTTAAGCCATGTGGAGAAGCCTTTGCTGTCCTGATACTGGAGGCCGAAGAACCAGGTTTCCCTCAGCCCAATCGTCTTCACTATCTAAACACAGGAAAGAGACAGCGTACGATGATAAATGGATCCATTAGAGTAAAAAGGCTTATTTGTTTGTCTGTTGTTTGTGTACCTGGTCGAACAGCTGTTTGCCAGTTGTGCTGGGCAAGATGGCAAACTCCAGCTCAGCATCCATAGTTGTGACTCGCACATTAATCTGGCAGGGAACAAGACAAACACTTACACTGAGAGACAGGAGAGTGGTGAATCATCTGTGTTGCTGCCGAAACATCAGGGGGCATGCAGGGCAACAAAAAGGAATGAGGAAAAAAAAAAAAAGCAAAGCCAATGTTGTAATAACTTTGTTGGTTATTACTTTCCTTTTCTGGTTCTGTGACAACAAAATGTCCAAAAAAGAGTGTTTCTTACATTTTTCTGATCAACCAGGAGCATCCAATCGCAAGAGGTTGGAGGGGGCTATAATCAAAAAATGAAGCCCACAGTGTATTTTAGATTTTACTTGAAAAACCCATATTGACCCACTGTCACTCATTGTGTTTTAACCTTGAATATTGATATCGCACTATATGCAGCTGTTAGTACTACTACTAACTATAACAGAAGATGGTTAATGCAGAAAATATTACAACATCTAGACTGCAATTTGCACAAACCTTGAGGGATTGCAGCCTTTGAATTGAAGAACAGATTCAAAATTCCCACAAAGATCCTATCATGTTCACTCATAATAATTAAAAAGAGACATTTTGTTACTTACAGTCGACATTTGTGGGCTGTGTTTGAAGTCTTTTGCCGGAAAAGTTGTGCAGAAAGTTGTGATAGTCGCAGTGGCCCTTTTCTCTGCAGAGTCATATGAAACTGCTTGCAATACCTCCAAGGATTATACTACATGAGAATGGACCATTGTATTGTTCCCAAGTCTACTTCTGCTAGATAATCCAATGGCAACCAGAGGCCCGTGAGTTGTACAGAGGCAGCCTCCATGTAAAAACACGTTTTTTACGTTAAAAAGCGATGAGGTTAGTGTAATCCTTGGTTCAGACATTGTGTTTGTCTTCCAAACCCCGGTGTAGTGGGACATAAATCATTTACAGATGTGTTAACATGAACACTGAAGGTGCCAGGACATTTTGTTAATCCTTCCAGTCATTATTTTAAGCATTACAACATGTTATCGCATCATACTGTTTCACTATTCAGTATTTAGAAGATCCTGGTGTGGTTTTGTCACCCACGTATCTGAAGCACAGGTGAGCACGTGACAGTAAATGTGCTTTATTATTATAACGGTGCTGAAAAGGTGCCGTTGATAGTATATAGCGTTATTATTCCAGAATAGTGTGTTTTCCAGTCTACAGGAAGTAGTCACTCCGTGTTTATGACAGGTTGAGTGTATGTGTGTGTGGCCAAGGGCTCGCGGCACTGTATATATCCGACGTAGACACTGCGGGCGCGAGTTCGTGTGCGCGTTCACGCCGGCTATTGTGTTTTTATCAACAAGGAGACCACCGTGGCCTTACGGGTACAACTTGGACGACCAGCTGTTCGACATCATATTTCCTCTAAAACCATGGCGGACGAACAAGAAATAATGTGCAAATTAGAAAACATCTTGGAAATACGGTATGACTTGAACAGGATGTGTGGGCCCCAGATGTTTGACACGTACTGGGCAGCGTTATCTTAGCTAACGTTAGCCGGCCAAGTCAAAGATCCTTGGCTCTGCTTTTGTTACTGAGCTAGCTAATGCTAGCTATTAGCATGTCTGGGAATGTAATAGATGTCTGCCTCTGTACTTCACCGTTGTGTTGCCTTGTGCAAAGTTGAAACGAAGTCATTAGCGGCTAAATACGACATACACTCACACAAAGTTCAGTTAATACATGCATGTAAAATCTAAAAGGCGATTCAAAAATATTCCAGATGTGTATCAACTAAAAGACAGATGTGCGCTGCTAATTATTTATCGTTTAGTCAGCAAGGAACCAGTTAGTCATCAAGTCATGAAATTTCAACAACAGAACGGTGTTTGTTTACAATCACATCTTTCAGGAGAACTCAGAATAAATTAATTGGCTAAATGTACAAATGGCAGTAATTCATGTTTGGAAGAATGGGTCATTGTACTTACTCAAGTGTTAATGTAAAATGCTGTTGATTTACTGTGCAGACTGAAAGCATTGCTTTTAAGCCAGGCATTTTCATATGTGTGTGTGTGTGTGTATATATATATATATATATATATATATATATGTATGTATGTATGTATGTATGTGTGTGTGTGTTATGGTTGAATGTGGTTTTGCTTCTCTGAGCCAAATCTTACAGATGTTTTTTTTTTTTTTTCCAACTGCCACTGTCTGTAGGAATAA
Source organism: Maxillicosta whitleyi (assembly GCA_029822895.1). Lineage (NCBI taxonomy): Eukaryota > Metazoa > Chordata > Actinopteri > Perciformes > Neosebastidae > Maxillicosta > Maxillicosta whitleyi. The sequence goes on from JAPSES010000002.1 coordinate 1,215,784, forward strand.
GACTATCCAGATGCAGAAGATCAAATCACGTCTGAAAATTGAATTTGAGGCTTTGGAGTCAGAAGAGAAACATCTCAAAGAGTACAAACAAGAGATGGATCTCCTTCTACAGGAGAAAATGGCACATGTGGAGGAGCTGCGGCTTATCCACGCGGATATTAATGTGGTGAGTGTGAATCTCACTTCTCTGTACAGGAAATGATCATGAAATCTTAGCTTGCTTCAACTACTGAATCGCCCTATTGAGGTTTTCAGGTTTGTATTGGCCATGTTGTGGGCGCTTTTCTCATATACCTAATGTTTCTTTCAGATGGAGAGTACCATTAAGCAGTCGGAAAATGACTTGAACAAACTGCTAGAAACAACCCGTCGCCTACATGATGAGTACAAGCCGCTCAAGGAGCATGTAGATGCCCTCAGGATGACTCTAGGTCTACACAGACTCCCTAACCTCAACGAAGAAGAGGAGAAGCTATCCCTGGAGTCAGTATACATACACATTTATGCTTTCAAAAAAAATATAAACTGGCTTCATGGTCACATTTCCTGATACCTTCTTCATGGTAATTTATAGGTGTTTTCACAGACTATTGATACATACTGGTACATAGAAGAATAACATGCATTAACTAGCTATGCATGGACTCTGTAGTTGGGATTGTCCAGGTTCTTAAAATGTCTAAGTTTCAGTTATCTGAGTACTAGGGCTTGTGAACTAGGGTGTAACAACAAGGATTTCCAGATTGCTTTGTATGACATCGTGCTGGGTTACTAAATTTATAAACTCCCGGGGTCAATAAGAAAAATTAAATATTAGTTTTTAAAAATCTGTATTAACTTCAGGTAATTAATTTTTTATTGATCACTGTATAACAAATCTAAAAACAAATCCAACATGGAACTACTAACTGCAATATCATTTCTCTCAGTACTGAAGATAAGGTGTAAATAATTTTACTCAAAAGATTGATTCAGAAGAGAAATACAAGCAACTTCTTGCCATGTGTAGCTTGATTTTCCTTGTGGCAATTAAATTTCCAAAGGCTGTTGAACATAATATCAGGTACATGTTTGTACTAATGGTTTCATGTTGGAAAAACTATGCCAAGGCTTTGTCCTGCTGTTGTTTGTGTGTGTCTAACACAGACAGAAAAGAGATTTAATCTCCTCAATCTGTAGATTTTGCAGTGGTTGAATGCATTAGGTTATCATGTTGCATTCAGGTATACATCACAAATTTGGAAAATTATTCTCCAACAGCAGCAAACATTGCTTAAAACCTTCAAGTTAGTAAAGTTTTTCTGTATTTCTATGTTAATAGTACACAGAGCATATGTTAATATTTTCTTACTTAACTTTTCAGGGATTATTAGAAAAGTCTTCACACTTGTAGGGTTGTCAGGAGTATTTTATATTGTGGTAACTATTGATACCAATCAGTATTAAACAAAATATAGTGATAATTTTTTTGCAAGATCAACAAGCTGTGACGTCTACATTTAGTTCTCAGTTGGAAAACAAAACAAACAATGCAACTAATTCTAAAACTTCAATTTTACTTTTGTACTTTTTTCACTGTGGATTTTAAAAAAAAATGTCAGAAACTGTACTTATAATAGTCCTTTAAATGTTTTAAATGTCCTTTCTTGAAAGCTTTTGGTGTACAAGAAGTTGAAGGGAGGTGTGTCTGGATTGTTATTTTCAACAAATCTTAACACAAATACTTGCAATGATGTGACCTTATTAATAGTTTTCTCTGTGTATCTGTAACTTGATTTAGTCTAACTGTGATTTACAGCCCTAGTGTGGCATGAACAAAAAATATCAGTGAGCCTTGCTGTTGTATTACTGTTTCTTCCTTGTAAAATGAGGGATGTCCTACAAAAAATCTATAGCAACAGGTATTCCTTCATGCAGTTGAGATAAGTTGTGAAAGAATATATTGAAGGAATGTACAGACTAAAAACACAGATTACAAACTATGCACTATTTAAACTTACTTTGCTGTTTGAATATATTTCACCAAACCATCTTCACCTCTGTGAACCTAAATTCTCACAGCGTTTGTTTTGTTTTGTTCGGCTGTCACTGGCCAGAAAATGATTAAATCTTTGTTTTTAGTTCTGGCCAACAGACTGCTGTCTCCTGAGAGTGTGAAGAGGGACAAGTTAATTATTTATTCACATTAACAAACCAATAGACATAACCTTAAATTGTGCATGGGGGTCAAATATGTTTGAGTTAAAAGGAATAGGTCCAAATGCTGACTCAAAACACTCAATTTAATGAAAGACACAAACAAAAAACAACAACAACAAAAAAAAAACGGTGCACTGTGTCCTCCCACATAGAAAAAGTATCCCGCTGATTACCCCAGTTTAATGCATTACCTATAGCAGTAATTGTTGTTATTCATTAAAACACCAGAAACAGCACGGACACTATTTTAAACTTAAGTTTATAAGCTTGATGAAATGATCTGTCTATCATCGTGTCATGGAAATCACATTAACAGAAGGTGACAAGATGAGATTGAGATTCATGTGCATTTTGAAACATAAGGTTCATGGGTAATAACTGTAAAATATGCTTATAGAATACAGCAAGGTGACAGATCAGTGTGTTGTTTTTAAAAGTATGATGGTAGAAGCTGGGAGTTTTCAGTTTTTAACTTCAACTCAGATCAGGGGTGTCAAACATACGGCCCGTGGCCCGGAACCAGCCAGCCAAAGGTTCCAATCTGGCTCACGGGATGAATTTGTATAGTGGAAAAATTACACTAAAGCTATTAATAGTCAATGGTATCAGGCTCCACATACAGACTAATGTGATCTAAACCAAAATAGTAACCTATCAATGATGACAACTAAAAAATTTCTTCTTAGTTCAATAGGAAAAAAGTAAAATTACATAATACGTACAAACTATTCTTTTACAATAAAATGTGAATAACCTGAACAAATATGAACAACCTTAAGTGTCTTAAGAATACAATACTTAGAATAATTAAGTACAATTTTATCAGTATTCTGACTGTTGCTAAACGTTTTGTGTATTTGTAGATCTACTGTGATATGTAAGTTGTAATATACACGTGTAAATGATAAATGGAGACATAATATTTTTAACTATTTATTTTTCTTAAGACATTTCAGGTTGTTCATGTTTCACATTTTCACTATTTAATTTTACTTTTTTTCATACTAGAACAAAGTGAAACATTTTACAAAGTTGCTATTTGTAGTTTATTTTGTTACTGGTCCAGCCCACTTAAGATCATGTTGTGGCCCTGAACTAAAATGAATTTGACACCCCTGTCTTAGAAGGTTATAAAAAAAATTTTCTAGTCAAGTAAGTGATATGATGACAAGGATTCAAAGAGTAGAGTGTGACTGATTTTGGTTGGACTGGGTCAGAAGTGAAACACAATCTGTTTTCTTTCAGCAGATTTCTGCCGTCAAAAGGAACTCCACAAATCATACCATATTAATTATAATTACACATAAATAGCAACTATGACAGTTTTATTGACAGTTGGAGTGGGTGATGAAAAATAGCTCTGATTATTGCACTGTAGTATTTTATTTGGGGATGAAGGGAAATTGGCAGATCCAAATATACTTGTGCATTAGAGAAGCCTTTGGAGTAAATGGTAACATTGCTTAGACATCAGGGACACACTGTCACTCATTGTCCTTTTTATCACTGTGGCATCGTATCGGTTTTCTGAAGAAGTGGACTACAAATTGTAAAAAGAAAGGGGAATCTATCGTTAATTAAAAAAGACTAAGTTCCAAGGAAACAAACATGATGGAAAAGTGACTGTTGAATTAGACATAGTGTCCCATAAATACATCTTATCATCATCTTACATTTCCACATCTTAAAATATGGCTGTGGTGATTAGTGCTTGCTTCTCCAAATTCAGTTTTGGGCCAGGTTGCTCTTTTGTTTTTCCAGATTTTCTGGCACCAGTAACTGGCAAAGATAGTGGCAAGCACTAAAAACTATTCCAGAGCTTCTGAAGTCTGTCCAGGGAGAGGACAGATCGATTATTGGTCACCGCAGAACGCATCAGGAGTGGAGAAAACGCAGTTCATTCTTAAGAAGGTCTGAGGTGATGCCAGAATACGGTAGTGGGGTTGATAGCAGAGCTGGTCTTTGAAGAATGTGAAGTTTTTCCAATAAATCGTCATATTTTTCCAAGGTGTTCTTAGGGGAGTTAAATGATTTTTCACTTAACATTTCATGCACCTTTTAAATCTATCTATTAAATCTATCTTTTCAAAGACGAAGCTCTTCCAGCGTCTACTACACACCCGAGCGTTTTTCTTCTACTTAGCTGTTTTTATCGTTATTTTTACATAACTTTTTTACGTATCCTATGGATATCTTTTTTGTTACCTTTATCACTTTTTACTGCTTCTTTTACTTTGTGGTGTTGCATTGCTGCTGGTACCCAAATTTCCCCAAGGGACCTCCCAAAGGGATTAATAAAGTCTATTCTATTCTCTTCTACATACCTATCTTTCATAGATAGACCTTTAGTTTTGATGAAGTATGCTCTGCTGCTCTGCTCAATGACAATACTGTTGGCAGGCTCGTACCTCCGATGACATTTTTGACCAGGTGGGATCCCTCTCCGTTTCCCTTCATGATAGTGTTCTGTCTGAGACCCTTTTCAGGAAGTTGTAACTTGTTACTGTGGTCGTTCAGCAGATATTCATGACAGACCCCGTGGAGATGTTAAAACTGTCACATTGGCAGCATGCTGCCAGAAATGTAATTCTAATTTTACTTAATGTTAATAATGGCAACTGTAATTGTATGATAAGGTGCGATGACACTATCTCAGAGAGAATTAAATCACATCTCACAGGTCCGGGAGGTGTTAGGTACATTTAAGATGCTCTGTGAGGTTGATGTATGAGCACAAAAACTCAGTAATAGAAGAGAAATCGAGCTGAAATATTAACTTGTATTAAAACAAGTATGGCATAAGCATACTTTTAATTGTGGAATAGATATACATTACTAAAAAGATGAGTGTAATATATGCCTGTAAATACCTGTTAATATTTGATATTTTAATGGATCAGCTACAGGAAATGGAACCCTTAAAAGCAGTTCTGTGAATGTTCACATTCTACTCACCTTCCTATTTTAAGAGAAAGCAGATAGCATAATGAAATAAATCTTGTTTTTTTTTTTTTTGTTTTTTTTTTTTACTGGAAATGGGCCAATCCGGCGTAAAGCCCAAGGCTAAATTTCTTTCCCAGCCTGTCTCTGCCCACACACACATACAGATAGAGACAAACACTCAACAATGACTGTTCTCCTGCTCCAAGTTGAATATCAAAAGAAGCTGAGAGTGAGTCTCCTTTGTGTTTGGTTTTGACACTCAGAAGTTCTGGATAGATACCACAGATGGGATAATCTTTACTGTGATCTGATTTATCAGCTTTCAATAAAATGCATTTGTGTCTTTCTTTGGTTTGAACAGTTACTTTGAGAAGCAAAAAGCAGAATGGCAGAAGGAGCCACATGAGCCCGCCATCCCAGAGTCCCTTGCTGCTGCAGCAGCAGCAGCACAGCAGCTTCAGGTCTCCAGGAAACAGGATGCCCGCCAAACGGCCACCTTCAGACAGCAACCCCCACCAATGAAGGTATATGCGCTGCCTACATGTGTATAAAATGCAAAACATAAATCACTGCTCTGTCCTTGAGAGAAAGTTTAAAGTGGTTTGGTCAGACACCATATGACAAACCTGGACCGGCCAGTTTGGTCCAATGCCACTGTTTCACAAAAAAGTCAAACTCATTTTAAACCTCAAAGCACCCCATTTTCTACCTCAGCATTACTCCATATTTTTTAAGACCATGTAATTATGGTAACAGTCAGTTAAACCAAAGGTGTTCTGACCAAAGACAAAGATTCTAATGTTGGCCTTTTCATCACTGATAAAAGATAGTGAATAATGTTGATAAGACCATCATCTGTTGTAATGTGTATCACTGTGAACCAGTGGTATCTGGTCTCCAGGATCACAAAACCCTCTTGTGTTATTTGGTACATCTTTATATCAGATTAAATCAGTACATCAGAGTATATTTCTTAGCCTTGAAGGAAGAGATTATTTTTGATGAGTTTGTTTTTGTCTTAACTTTGGTTTTGATGGTTTAATAAAATAAATACTTAAATCTGCCTTTTATGTTGAGCTACATCACCGACAATAAAACTGCCATAAATGAGCTTCGCTTATCATAACACTCCAATCAGTCATTAGTCTCACAAAACAATCATGTAAGAGCTTATCAGGTAGTGTTTTGATTGCTGGTCTTTGAAATCGATGTCAAAGGTCGTCATAGGTCGTCGAACAGTTTCCTTTGAATATTTATTTATTCAGTGAACGGCTGCACTTCTCCTATAGGATCCAGTCGTACTGATCAGCCTCTGGTCTTTCTGTGAAGACCCCAAAGCTACTAGAAGGTTAGAATCTTGGGTCTTTAATCAGAAAACCTTAGGATAAACTAAAAAAAAAAAAATAGGACCAATGGCCCTGTCACACATGTGCTATCAAGAATCAACAACTACTTCAAGTTGTGAGGTTGTCAGGTTCTGTTCTATGTTAGAGTCCTGTGGTTTTAATTTAGGAGCTCAATCTCCCAGTAGAAGTGGGTGGTGCTTTCACTGGAGGAGAACTGGGCTAATTAAATCAAAGTCCAGTGTTTCCCACAGGAAATTGGTGGTGGTGAGTCATCTGGGCAGGTGTGTGTATGTGTGTCACAATTCAGTGCCTGGGCTTAACAATTGACTCGGACAGATTTTTTTTTTTCCTAGAATGTTGGCAAGGCAGTGGGGCGAGTTTGCTAAGGCGGCCGCCCCGGCTATTAAGTGCTGCAGGAAACACTGAAGTCCAAATATGACTTCCTACTAGTGCTCATTATTATTATTATCTCCAACCATTGCCATGGTGTAAAGTAACTATCAAGATATTGTCCATTATAATTAAAGGCACATTTTTAATATTTCAAAAATTCATTTAAAAAATTCTAACAATTTCTCAAAATTGTGAACAAATTTTGTAGACATTATCCAAGGAAGATGTATTAAAAATTCTAATGAATGTAACCAAGGGTTATGGAAGAGAAAATTGTTGAAATCTAAACACTGGTGACCTTGAGTTTGACCCTTCTAGGGCACTCAAGGTCAAAGGTTATGTGCCCAAATTAAAGCCCATATATGACTCCTATCAGTACTAAACAGTAACTATCTTGATATCTCTGTTTACATTTAAATATGGCCAATTATAAGTAAAGGCAAATGTTAAATATTTCCAAAAATGTGTCAGAAATTCCAAAATTAAAGAATCTCAAAACTGGGAGTAAACTTTGTAGACATACTCCCAAGGAAGCTACTTATAAAATTTGAAATGAATCCAACCTTTAGTTCTGTCTAAGAAGATGTTTGAAGAAATTGCTGAGACGAAGCCTTCACAACAGCCCCTAGCCTTTTGGCAAGTGAGATGAAGACGGCATCAACTGTAAAAAGGAAAAACTATAAACAGTTTATGGATAGTTTTTGATCTAATAACAATGGAGATTTAGAGATGATCTTTAAGTTGCTACTGATACAAAGCAATAAAGAATTATTTACTCAAATGTAGCTATCCAGTGTGTGACTGAAGAGGTGTAAGTGTTCAGGTTAAAATATGTTGTAATTGTTAAAATTACACACTGTGATTTTTTCATGTGTCCTGGAATGACAATAAAATGATCTATGTTGAAAATGTTCCTGAAAGCCAAACCTTCTGATATAGTGAACTGAGCTGACAGGTCTGATGTGATGGCAGAGACAGCAACGTGTCTCAGTTTGAGAAAAGTCTGAATTCATCCAGAATTCAAATAAAGTGAGTCCTGTGATGATTAGCAGATAAACAGACTGGTGTGGTGTTTAGACATTCAACTGAACTCTTGTTATTGGTTCAAAGGCAAAAAACAATGTGTACAAAGTGATCAATCTGACTTGTCCTTTCTCTGCAGGCCTGCCTGTCATGCCACCAGCAGATTCATCGTAACGCTCCCATCTGCCCGTTATGCAAGGCCAAGAGCCGCTCCCGCAACCCAAAGAAGCCCAAGAGGAAGCCAGATGAGTAGGTTCAACTCCACCCTCAGCTTCAGTACGGTGTAAAGGGAACTGGTCCGACATACTGGTCTCAAATCAGCCATGTACGTTTCCATTTATGGCTGAAATAACAGATCTGTGATTCAGGACAATTTCAAATACAGTCCCCATTTTAACAAGTTGTATTAGTCCCTCGTTCATAACCTATCGACAACTGATCAAGGACCTGTAACGTCATTGTTGTTTTGTTTTTTTTTCAGTCAGTGCTTTGGATGTGTTTCTATGTATCTGTATGGCTTCCATAGTAGGTTTACAATTCCCTAACCATGTAACTGCAATAATGCAAAAGAAAGTTGATTATATGTCCAAATAATTTAGCCCATGTTACTATTGTTTATTGCCTTAGATATTGTATTATATTGTCTTTTTTATTGCATGTGTGCTTCCATGGCTGTTTATTGTGTACTTTCTGTGCCGATACTAAAACTAGTTTCAATGGTGAAGTAACTTAAAAACATTAAATGTTTACAGTGTTTAAGAGGCCATGAAGTGGACACACAAGGCCTGACTCATTTGCTCTGAATAGTTGTGTGATAAACTTTAATATAGTGAAAATGAAATAAATGGCTGTTTTGTACTAACCTTGTTTTATTGTTCCTCTTTAATGTTTAACACAAAGGCCATATTTAATTTTATCATTCCTTGTAATGAGATAAGGCAGAGTGGAGTAAATGAGGACATCAGCACTGACATATAGACACATCAGTGTTTATTTGTGAGTGGGAGTGTGTCAAAATAAAGAAGAAGGAATATGTTCAACTCCACCACAATATTGTTCCTTTCACTGTATTAATACTGTGCCTGTCAGGTCTGCAACTATCTGTCTGAAAAAGGACAGCGAGGTCTTGCTAAATGAGTTCCTGTAGCGTTTTTGTCAGGGTAACCCCTCATTTCATCTGTTGCCAGGGCAACTCCACGTTCCTAAGTTGTTGCTAAGGCAACCCCAGGTTGCTGTGACCCGCACATCTTCATTTAATAGTTCCTCCTAAATCCTGCAAGGGGCATCGAAGAACTCTGAAAGGTTTTACTCGTCCTCCCCCACTGTACACTCCTACAACAGGGAGTCGTGTTCGATGTCTGTGAATATGATATTTCTCAGTGACAAACAGAAGTAAAAACGGCCTCAAGTGTACACGAACCCGTCTGTCCTGTCATTTACTTCAGCTTGTGTTTAGTCTGCCCTTCAGTGTTGGGGACTGCAGTTATGTCTTCTTCCTGCTGATAAAGTATTCCAAGGCCACCCATGGGTGTTCCTGCTCACACACACTGCAAACAGTGGACACAACACAAGGCTCCACCTCTGAAACCTGTCACAGTCACAGAAACACAATCACAGCAAGTGGAAAAACAAGCCCTTCCACAGACTGAGCAGCACATGTTGAATGTCAAAACAGTTGCCAACTGTCCCATCTAGTGTTCTGTGACAGGCCGATGTTGAGCTGAGATAAGACTGGACTGGACCTCAGAGCCTTGGAACATGAGGGATGTTCCATCTACATTCCTATCTCCATATATCTGAAGCCATGAACCCACCCCCAGCTGAAAACTTGTTCTCTGGTGTCGGTCACTCGTCTATTTTAAAACCTCCTTCTCTTCTTATGAGACATGGATTCAAAGTTTTTTGTGTATTTTCTAGAAATAACAGAATCTACTGTAGTTTAACCCAGTGCTACTTATCTGACACTTCTGAAATCTTTCTCTATATTTGCCTTTTCTTAAGTGGTTTATCACTGTTCATAATAATATTATCCTCTGCATTTTGCAGTTTTTTCACTGAAAATCATGCATTTTCCTATTTTTAATCCACCGATCAAGTAAATTTTAATAAAATTGCAGATTAAAGGTGAAGGTTATTTTATCAGAAACTGGTAAAGCTGAAGGAAAAGGGCATTTTTCAGGAAAAATATCAGTAATTGAACATAAAGCAAGTATGTCCAGCCACAGTCATTGATCCAACTCCATAGGTTTTACTGGTGAATCAATGTTATCAAAAATAATGGTGTTTTTTATTATTATTTATTTTATTTTTTTTACCATTTATTATCATATTATTCTCTATATTGCACATTTTCACTGTAAATCATGCATTTTCCTATATCTAATATCCTGTATTCAATTTAGAACTTCATGAAAACTGAGTTAATTCAAATGCTATAAAATAAAAACAGAAAAGACAGAAAAAGTAACTTTTTCAGGAAAATGAGTGTTTCTAAGTTGACTGCAGAGCCTCTGAGCGTCCAAATGGGTCATATGATATAATGACCATGAAAACATGACAAACTGCATTTTACACAAATTATTTACATGAATTGATAGGATTAATGGATTAACAGGTATTATATATTTTACATCAGCAGATACTTTTGGTCACCGGTTATGGTTTAAATTAATGATAAAGTTACGTGTTAATAAATCGAGGCTCAATTATTCTGTAAATACACAAAGTAAAATGAGGAAACGGTGGGTGCACGTGTCGTAATAACATAATATAAAAGCGCAAAATCTTTTTTTTTTTTTTCTTCACTTCTTCTTTTTTTGCCGAAACAAACGTAAATGAAAGTAGGTACCTGCCCTACCCATATGGCCCTATCCACGCTGGGTGTGGGTTTATGGGATGTGGACGTGTTGTCTTCTTTTAATGTTAAACAGACCTGCGTTTCCTGCCGTTGATGCGCTGCCGCCATCTGGTGGTAGAAGGAGGTAGAGCACATGTACAACAACGATGCAGTTACAGACCTATGGTGAGCAGGGATGGAGGAAGTACTGAAGTTTAGTATTTAAATAAAAATACCAATACCCTGTAAAATATTTGTTCAAGTAAAAGTAGAAGTACTACATCAAGAATCTGACTTAAGTAAAAATACTTCCTTTAAAATGTCCTTTAAAGTTTAAAAGTCCAAGTACTCCCACAGTGTCAGTCTGTGGACTGTGTCATTATGATACAGAATGTAGACAGACTTATTTAT
>JAPSES010000002.1:1256787-1273781 GCA_029822895.1 Maxillicosta whitleyi
CCCCCCCCCCCCCCCCCCCCCCCCAGGCTGGATGGGTAAGATGAGGCTGGGAAAAAAACGCACCTTTGACGTGGTGTTTTGGAACCGTGGAGTTGCTATGGGGTTGATATAGAAAACCTGTTTTGTTTGGGGCTGAGGAGGGTGGGGTTCCACCTTAGAGAAAGAGAATGACAGAACAGAAAGACACTTTTTGTTTCGACAGTCAGTCAGCCTGTCTGCCCTGCCCTCTCAGGAGTGAATATGGAAGGGTGGACAGGTGGGAATGACCATGAAGAGAGTGCTCTGCTATGGGAAGCCTCCACCTACAACAAAGATGCTAAATCTGTCTCTGATAAGACTTCCAGTGTTAAGTGAAAGAGGCATGAAAAAAAACATACAGTAGCTGCATCAGACTTTGGTGTAAACATTGTGTGGGGCTTAACTGTGCTCAGATGTAAGTGAGATTATATAAAACAATGTGTAAAGCGAGGGTAACTTTAAGTACATTTCAAGGGTATAAGCTGAAGGTGACGCCAAAGTGAAAAAAGGGTTCATCAGCATCTTTGTTTTTTTTGTCCCTGAACACCACATAAAGGAACTTAGCTAGCTGTTTTCTGATCTCCTGAGTGCTCTGTATTAGTAAAATAAATCATTATTCAGCTGGGCTAGTATGGTATTAACATATCAGTGTTTCTGGGTGTACGGCCTATGCACGTGTTTTTGTGTGTGTAGGACACGTGGGACTTGTGCCAGTGCATCTTCCTCGATGTGTCTTCATCAGCTTGCATGCACAGTAGAGGTGTGGAAAAGTATTGATTTAAAGATGCATCACAACGCAGACATCATAATCGAATCAAATTGTGAGTAGCGCTGTTAACATAATGACATTGCACTGGATGAGTAACTGTCATACAAACAATTGCAATAAACAATTTGTCTTTTTATGTTTATTTTATAGTTGCTGATTAATTTTCATAGAAAACATTGCAACTAAGGTTTTATCTGTATTTTTCAGATTTTATGCCATTACTACATTAACGAAGAATAAAGACGTATGAATTGGCATTGAACACTAGAACACATGAATAAAAATTTCATCACTGTTTGCCTCTGGGTTTTAGAAACTAAATTGCACAGGAAAGATATGAAATAAATAACTTAACTACAGAAAGCCTCTTACTGAAATATGCATAGAAATTGTTGATAACAACAGGCACCAAAAGTAGCTCCTTGAGAGGAAGGTGGTGCAATGAGATGAAGTCTTAAAAAGAATCTGTTTTATCCAGCTGTTTCATACAGGTGAATGAAGAAGCAGAATAATTGAGGTTAGTTCAAATAATTGCAGTAAGATGATTATGAAACAATCGTAACAGGCCTAAACATTAGGGCCAGGGAATATCCACACCTGTTCTTGTAATGCACAGCAGACTTGTACTGTTTTCATAATGTCTGTGTACTGAGGTAGGTTTAAGTATTTTGCTGTTTGATATTTTAAAGTCGTTTCTAAATAAAATGGGAGCTCAGATGTACACAAAGGCTTGTATTAATTGGTGAAAAAGTAGCAAGGTGCACTGATACAGGAAAAAGAAGGTGCAGTACATCAAGCTGCATCGAGCACCATTGTGCATTTGGGCGGCAAATCAAATCGTGAAGCCAGTGAAAATTCCCACCTCTAGTGCAAACAATATGTTCATATGCCTCCATTTCTGCATGTGTGTGGGTGTGTGTTGTGTCTATGGTTATTGGTTAGCCATGGCTAGAGCTAACTCACCCGTACAAAGCTGGCAGGGAACCATCCTTCCTCCTCATCAATCTGGCCCCACCACCAGTCCTTGTTGGAGGCGTCCAGCACCTTGATGACGTCACCGGCCTTAAACGCCAACTCCCGGTCCGCCATGGTCACATGGTCCCATACTGCCTCAGCGTTGACGATTGAACCTCCACTTATCAACTGGAGAAAGTGAAGGAGAGAAAAGCAATATCTTACGCTGTATTCTCATTATGAGATGCTTAAGTATATTAATCAAATTTGGAAGTGATTGTAATACAGTGCTCAGCCTCATTTTGGCCTCAGTGTTAAACCCACTCGGATTACTAATGGATCCGAATACACACCCTCAAAGCCAGAGCCCACAGGCGTCTCAGGGATTGCAAATAGAATAACACAATAGCCAACACAGACCACAGCACAACACAACAAAATACAACAACACAAAAAAGGCAGAGCCATTAGTGGAGAAACAACAGAGCGTTCAGAAGCAGAGCACCAGTCTCCACACCGGGATGGTAATTGGCCCATTATGACATTAGAATAATTACATGTGTTAATGTAATATAAATGCTGAGGAGCAAACAAATGTGAAGGGATAATCTCTCTTCCTTCATGCTGTCACCAGGGCTTGTTAGTTTATCTGCTGCACAGTCTTTGACAAACATGGAAGGATGACTCATCAAATCTTTTCTATTGATTTTAGCATCATGAATAAATAATGTAGACATGATGCGACACTGAAAATAAATGTTCAAATTGTATAAATGTGGCCACAAATCTGAGCATAGAATTACATTATGTACATACACAAGATGTTGTCTGTAAGGTCTTGGGAATGCACTCCTGTCAGGTGATCAGTATTCTTTAGGGGCATTGGAAAGGCTAAAGGTTGCTCTCATTAAAGGACAAAAGGGAAGCATGACATCATCCATCTACCACACAGCCTTGTTATCCGTCACCTATGCAGCCTTAAGATTGGCATACATGTGAACACACATACCCCTGCCCACATACTTTGAATTTTGCATGCGTTTGTACACCCCTGAACTTGTGTGTGCATCCGTGGCACAGCTCCAACTGTTTGTTCCTATTGTTCTCTCCAAAAGTAGTGTTCATCAGCATTCTCCAGTCCAGAGCTAACCATGCATCCAATCCCTGGGGCTGTGGGCAGAGCAAGCAGCTCTAACCAAGCCTGACAGGAGCTGCTTAGGCTCTAGGTAGGGGCTTATCAAAATGCTGGAGACGAGGATGTCACATGGATGGACACAAAATTAGTTCCTTGCTTGTGCTGAGGTTTAACAGCCTCAAGGTGCAGTGCGTGTGTGTGTTATTTTATCAAATGGGATAGCTTGTTTTTCCGTGTACACTTGCTTTACCACCTAGAGAGTAAAAAAAAAAAAAGAATTATTCCGTGTCACTGTTTTAGATTTCCAGTGATGCGGTGTGTTAGGACATCTATTTTGTGCCTGTCTGTTTATATTCATCCAAGCCCCATGAGGACCTAAGCTCTCTACACTGAAGCTGCACTGACCCTTCAACCTGTACGCAAGCGTGGCTTACTGAGGCAGCTACAGGGGATATAAGCCAATCAGGGCAGAAGAGTGAACATAGGGAGGGACATCCATGCCTGCAAGGGAACAGTGCAGCCGTCGTCATAGCGACAGATGAGGATGCTTCACCCGTATTGACAAGATGATAGGATGAGGCAAGGACACTTTAGGATGCACCAGAATATTTCCAAAATTAGGTTTAGTTTGTGTGTATCTGTGTAAGTGGACACATAACCGAGCAGTGCATAAGGAATAACTACTACGTCTTTCTGTCATTAAATATTTACATGACAAACTGTTCTGATAACAGAATGCAGTAACATAAGTTCTCTGTGTGTGTGTGTGTGTGTGTGTGTGTATGTGTGTAAATATACAAAGTACAATGTGGGCTTTTACTCACAGATTTTAGATGAGGCACGTCACTGAGTCATTTGATTCAATCAGGTATCACATTGGGATGGGTGTCGGGTAACAATAGCTCTACCCTATATCTCAAAGCTCTCCACTACAGAAAGAGAGGAGGATTACCGCAAAAACATGTGTCATGCTGCCATGGAAACAGGACCAATGAATAGTGCTCAAAAAGGTTATAAAATGATTCTTATTTCAGGAAAAGGAATTGGACTTAAATCACTTATACAGACAGATGCATATGAGAATAACTACAAAACCACAAAGCAGTTCAACATGACAGTCGCCATCTGACATCAGGACCTCTGCCTCAAACAGCATCCACAGAACAGATGAGCCTGAGCACTGAGGTCAGTCTTGCTTTTCACTCTCTTACTGTAATGTCTGCTTGCCCTAATCCACCCCTGTCTCCAGCACCACTCCATTTCCAACCCCTTTCACTCCAAGCGCAATCTCTCTTGTCCCCATCAATCTGCTGTAATATAAGCAAGATACAGAAAGGAGCGACGAGGAGAGAGAGAGAGAGAGAGAAAGGGAGAGGGAGATAGAGATCCATTCACAGCCAATGTTCCTCCCTGTGCTCGCATCTCTCTTCCCCTCATCCCTCCATCTTCCTAATGAGATCAGCACTGCCCTCTCAATACATTGCATCCTTTTTCCCTCTACATGTCTGAATAAATTAAAACCATTACATAATCAATCTTTCCTATCCCTGCCATAATACAGCCCTGTACCTAGCTTGATCAAAAGGCATACAGTAAACACACAAACACACAAGTGTTACTACAACACTTATCATTGCCAGTGTGTCTACCAGCAGGGATGACCTATGTCATTATTATTGTTACACTGCATCTACAACATCAGAGATCAGAGGGCGAAACAGCCGTCTTTATACCGCAAAACCTGTATTTGGGTCAATGCAAATGAATGCAGAGGAAACCATCCCTTTGTATGGCTATACATGGAACTGCTTTCTGTTTCATGTTCAAGCATAGGAATGGAGACTGACAAGGAAATGTGGTAAAAGTGAAAGCCGATTCACTTGCTTATATCATCTTTGCAGCACACCACATCAGCATTCACTGCACTGGCAGCCCCACTGCATTCCAACATCCTTCTCTATCTCTAGCCATAGCACAGCTGCACCAAAGCACCTACAGCATCCTTGAGCAAACACACATATACACACCTTTAGCCAGCCTTACCATGTTTGTGGCATGTAAGTGTTCAGAAAGTGTATGCATGGAGAAGTCCGGTTCATACAATCATGATAATTAAATCCCTTTGGAAGTGGTCGAGGTGATGGTCCTCTGCAAGAGCTGTGCCTGAGATGGCGAGTAACAAGGTGCCGTATTCCAGAAAGAGGCTTCTCTTTCCGACGCACCGAGTGAGTCTCGCGGTCCGTCCTCCCTGTGTCTGCCAACCCTGTTATGTAATACACTTATACCCTGAGTCTGGGAGCCAATCAAAGATGCTCTGCCTAAAACCGGTGAGAAATATACACATATTCTCACACACACACACACACACACACACACACACACTGATGTCTCTCTCTCACACACCATCCACACACTTTTGACTGCACAGCATTTAACAGAACTCTATTAGAAGGCACCTGCCCTGGAGGGATTACAGATGTGTGAACACTTGAGAGGTGTGTGGGACTCAGATTCACAGGGGAAGCGGAGATAAAATCCAGCCAGACTATCTTACGACTTACACATGTGCATGGTCTACTCACATGCTCACATGTGAACACATATCTGTGAGTTAACACTGTGTTATCCCTGCCAAGACACTCATAACCACTGCTGTATACAACACTACGATGCTATGTTTATAGTCCTGTGGGGATCCCTGCTATGCATTACATGACTTTTGATAAAAACACCAGCCCACATGCCAAGGCATGTGAGTTAGTATCTGTGCTCATAATGCATGGCTGCCAAACAGTTCTTTATACACCTACAGTACAACATTTACCACTTACCTAGACACACAAAAAGAACACAGCACTTAGCCCCTAGTGTGAGAGAGTACATACACAATCTTAAAAAACCTTGCTATCCCACCATCCCTATTAATAGGACCATCATGGACAGCTCTGGGATAGGCTTTTAGCATATCTATTTCTGACATTCATTCAACATTCATGACACCTGCTTCCAATCCTTTATTAGATTACGCCACAGTATATGAAAAAGGAAACGGAAATAGGCTTCTTTTCTAATCTAACATGCCTTTTTACTTGGAAGACATTTCATTTGAAAGAAATATACTCACATACTGATACATTCTTTATTAGACTCTATTTATTGACCAGGTGTAATAAAGTGTGGGTTTCAGATTTACAGGTGCTCTACTGAAATGTTCCAAAGGGGAGAAATGTGAACATTGTGGGCTATGAAATGGGAGTTGAGTTAAGCTGCATCTAAAATGGGGGAAACCTGAAGTGATGGAGGCCCTCCTTTATTAGGCCTAGCCCTGTTAGCTATTGGTTACTGCTCAGCTGAGATTACAGTGCTCCCTTAGAGTCTATCATCTGCAGCACAAACCCCTCACTTGCACCGCTATCTTTTTTTTTTAGACAAATCTCACATTTGCTTCAGTGGACAGCTCAATTCTCAGCCATTAGCTGCCATGTTGTAGATGTGGCTACAGTGGCATCACAATAGAATAACATATCCTGACGCAGAAGCACTCTGTTGTTAAAGAAGCACCAGTCTCATTTGAAATATGAAAACCGAATTATTATAGTATTACAGTAATCCATGCGCATAGTCCACAAAATACAACATGGAGGAGAGAGGGAGACCGACGTAGGGGGGACATGTTTATATGCGGGAGGGGAGGGGGGGTATGGATTTCCAGCCACCACAGAAAAGGTAAGAGCATTACAGATCTGTACCCGCACAGCTACGACCACCACCAGACAACACTAGCTATCACAAACGGTGAGAGGACACAAGACATAACGAAGGATTGGGGAGGGGGTAACAGAAATACATTATGTTGTACCAACGTCATTCATTTCAACGCGTAGCCGTGATGGAGCGCCGGGTGTCCCCGCTCTCGACCAACGCGCACTGCCTTTCTCTCCTCTCCTGTGTGAAAGTGCGCTGCGCTGCGAACCGGGCCCCAAGCGCAGATCCATTAACGAGTACCGAGGATGAACATCAACAGCACGTTCACAAGCACCAGAACCGCGATCACCGTAAACACCGCGCAAGTCTGGACATCCAAGGCCATGGCGCAGCGCTGCGGGCCGATGCTGAGATGCGCTCTCACAGGCGGCGGAATTCAGCCCTCCCGTCTAGACAAGGAGCCTCAAAGCGACCAAGAAATCCACCATTACAGTTAGGCAAGAAATGAAAAAAGAGATGCCCCTACGCCTCTTCACGCTACGTGTTGTAATTCATAAAGGCACGGGAAGAGATGCATCATCCTCACCATCATCATCGTCATCAGTCTGCACCGCGATTTCTCCCCGCTAGTCAACACCTGTCGGTGTTCGCCTCTTCCCTAAACCGACCGACTCTCAGGCCAATAGATTCTCAAAGCAAACAAGAAAGAGGCTGTGCGCAGGCTGTTCGCAGCTGCCGAGCTGCCTTCCGGTAAAGTGGGACCAGGCAGATCGGCTGTGAGGCTGAGAGGCGGTCCTGTATTAATACCGATCAGCACTCCAGCGCGAGACAAGCGGCATCAGCCATCACCTACAGTCGGGGGAGGGGCACAGCCAGCCCCCCACTCACTACACTGACCACAGAGGCCACAATCATAACCTCATTCATCTCCCACCCCTTCTAAAAATATCCCCGCACCCTGGTGATTTATCATTTATCATTAAGAGCCTGTGATAAAGGGGAGGGGACGTCAGCATAATGAATGCAGGTTCCTCCAAGTGATCACCATCTTATAATTTTATTGGCATAATTTATGCCTTTCCTGACAATTTGTCTGTGGTCACGCATCAATCAGATACAGTATGCCAGTTTATGTGATAATCAGCCACATCACCACAGCCCCATAAACATCACTGATGCAGGCAGCAATAACTAATGTCCCATCTCATTATCATTAATAATTCTCTCCATATGATAAAATACATTTAATAAAAACAGCAGTCCTGTCTGACTTTTAAATAATTGCGTTTTTCAAGCTCACAGTCACAGACCACAGAACATCTGACACATAATCACATTTTCAGGATTGTACTGCACATGAAAAATGTTTGTTCGTCTCATCTTATTTATTACATATTCACTCTTCATGACTGAAT
Source organism: Maxillicosta whitleyi (assembly GCA_029822895.1). Classification (NCBI taxonomy): domain Eukaryota; kingdom Metazoa; phylum Chordata; class Actinopteri; order Perciformes; family Neosebastidae; genus Maxillicosta; species Maxillicosta whitleyi. Next base: position 1,264,784 of record JAPSES010000002.1, read on the forward strand.
GTAATTCACCTCAGGATTTGAGCTGACACAACACAAGGCTTGCAGGAAGAGGCATTAAGACGTGAAGGAGCTGCTGCTCAGGCTGCACACTCCAAATGGACTCTGACATCATCGATGCCTTTATGTTAATGTGTCTGTTGAAATAAAGCCAAAGAGCAAGTGACGTCACTGAGTCACATTACAGTTTGTAACCTTTAGATACATCATGCAGGCTATAGAAACTGCACAAATGGTTTTAAAAAATCATTAAAAACACTTCCCACTTTGTGATATTACACCTGGCACTGGTTATTACACAACTGTTTGCATTTGCTTTTTTTTTTTTTTAATAAGTCTTTCAGCAATTTAGTGTGACATTTTCAAAGACAGCAGATTAAACAAAGGAATGGCTGAAACTAATGAAACACAGGCCACAATATCCTCACTTAGTCCCTTCTAGAGGTCAACACTAGCCATGATGCAATGTGACAGTGTCTTACCAGTAGACTCTGCCTGGTCAAACTCAGACAGGCTCACAGTTAACAGTCTCCAAACCACAGCCAAGACTGACTGAAAAACACAACAGGATCCAGAGCAGTTTAAGTGTTTTCAGTTCTAAATCATTCTAGTTATGTATGCAAACGCATGGTTCTGAAGAGGTCTCAGACTAAGGATACTTTAACATATTCTTTTTTCAGAGCTAACTGAACCTTATGTTATGTTAATATAGTATGACAAGTATCGAATCATACTATTAACAAATCATCAGCATCATCATCATTGTCATGTTGTGTTTATTACTGTATGTAATGAACGAGACACCATAGTACATATACATAATACATTATTGTCCCTTCCATGTCAAGATCAAATTAGCCTTAATGTTGTATGTTCTGGGGAAAAAAATGATCAACTAAAGCAAAAATCCTATTTTTCATCTTTTCATGGTCATCAGATATGACCCAGTTAGAAATTCAGAGGCTCTGTAGTCAACATGGAAACACTGTCATCTTCTACAGTGTTGATTCATCAGTAAACCCATGGAGTTTGACAAGTGACAGTGGATGGACATATTTGGTTCATGTTTAGTTAATGATATATTTGAAAATAAAATCATTTTTTCCATCTGTTTCTGACCTAATAACCCTCAACTTTCATCTGAGCTTATATGAACATTTACATGATCAGTAAATGAAATATAGGAAAATATCTCACTTTAAAAAGTGCAAAATGCAAAGGATAATATTATAACATAAGACAGGTTAATAATTCATTTTTGTAACTGCCAAAGTAGTACAGGGTCTTTATGGGTTAAACTAAATTCTACCTGACATTTGGGGGTGTAGGGGGTTCCGATAAACCAGGTAGAATACCTTGTGCTGTGACATCCTCCAGGCAGGAACAAGCTATGCATTTCAGATCTACTTTTTAGTCCAACAGGGGATACACATTTTGTATTCAAAACACAGTTTTCCACTGCAGTACTACTTTAAGACTCAGTGTTGTGAATGACAGGACAAAATGGCTCCAGCTCCCATCTGATGCACGTGTTTGCCATTGGCATGCACAACATTATTTTGGCCTTCATATTCATGGTACTACTTACGGTGAACATTTCATCCCTCTTGAGTGGAATCTGCCCCACAGCACTTGTCCCGGTGTCGGCGTTTCTTATTGTCGGCAGATTATGAAGGGACAACATGATCATGAATGAATTCATACAGAAGAATCAGTTCAGTTCCCACACTTTGAAACCAGCCATCTACCCAGTGAAGCATGCAACGCCAACACACACACACACACACACACACACACACACACACACACACACACACACACACACACACAGACATCCTCACCGAACTACAGCATGTCTTCACATTCCGCTGAGAGCTTTGGGATGGATCAAAAGACCTCAGAATAAGTTTAAAAGAATAACACCAAAGGAGTGCACTATATCAGTATTTTTAAAGTCATAAATAATTTCCAGAGCACTTTCTGCACATACATGCAGATAAAAGCAAGGGCTCCTGAAAGCGAGCCTTTCAGTGAGTTGCAGAGAGCTGTACGAAGCATCACAGCTGAGATATGACAACCATCCTCAAACAAGCATTTTTTTTTTTTTCATCTCTCTGCATGTGTGTGCGTGTGTGTGCGAAACGCAGAGTGAGCAGATTACATAAGCCTGCCCTACCTCTGTGGGCTCCCTCTCCAATCTCCCTGACATTTAGACAACAAAGGTCACATCTGAAAGTCTAAATCTGCACAGACACCAATGCTAATATACTCATGCATATACAGGGGAGAGGGAGAGTTTGTAAGAACAGCAGCATATTTCTCACCAGCAGAGAATCACATGGTAGAAAACATAAGACTGACTGGAACCTCGAATCAGTTTACACGCACTAAATTACATGCAACATAAGCAGAGACGCAGCTAATCATTATGAAGTGCACTGTTTTGACAACTGTAAAGGGGAGGAATACGTTCTGTTATGTATCTGCTGTGACTAATGGCTGACACTGATCGCTCTAACATCTTTGAATTTCCATTAAAACATTATGGAAAAAATTATAAACAAAAACATCATGACAAAATTATAAACTTAAGACTTAGACTTAGTTTCAACATTGTTCTATGACTGTTCTGACTGTAAACACTGGTCTTCATACATGTACTATTTCTTTCAAGAATATAGCTTAAAAGCTTGTGGCATTATAAAGTACCGTAAGTCATACCTAGCTTTAAATTTGTGATTTTCCACCAAAAAAATGTATAAAAGTTAGATTTAAGTTTTAAATTAGGGTTCAATTAGCCTCATATAGTATATATATATGTTATTCTCCACACATAAGAGGGAGAGTAGAAAGTTCTCAAACAAATGTAATAAAAAGTTTATTTATCAAAATAACAAAATTATGTTTCTATAATATATGTATATATATGTTTCTATATATATGTAAGCTCCATTAGAGTCTAAACACTTTTGCAACTTATGTTTCTATCAGTAGATTCCTTCTTTGTCTGAGAATGTTTTGACTCTCCCTCATATACAGTTTGTACAGATAAACAGTAACAGATAAAATGTAACTTTACATGCGTGAATACATCTGACATCGTCTATTATTGTTCTGGAATAAGGGAGAAAGTTATCTGGGTTATTTGGTAAGTTCTTAGATGGTGACACAAGATAGCGTCAGTTGTTTTGGTGGAAACGTGTGTGAGGAAGCATAAAAATGGCACCTAACAAGTTGTGTGTCTGTCAAAAATTGCTATTTTCAGGCTGCAGTTGCAGCTTGGAGACTGTAGTTCTTTAATATAACTGGGAGGAAGGTGAATGATAATCCTGAAAAACAGAAATATTTGCCCTTAATTTATCATAGCACGTGTCACATTGAACAACGCAAACTGATCCATACACACTAACAACATACACACTAATAATGCTGCAGTCACAGATGCACTCTCCCTAATGCACATGCCTCCACATAGTTTTTCCTGCTGTAAATCTGAAGTATTTATAGCATCCATTTATATTCCTGTCCATCATTTTTCTAGCATTACATTAATTAAGGGTACAGAGTATGTCTTTGTGTCATTAGTTCTAGACTATTCATCCAATCAGCTTTTTTCCTTGTACCTTGAAGGGGGTGTGCATTTGTAAAATGACACTATCCCCATATGTTTATCTAAGATTTCCCTCACTTGACATACATGTAAAATAAAAGGAACATCATTTTGACGCCTCGTTTTCACTGTTATGCACTTTAAATATTAAAATAATACAGAAGATAGAACCACTAATACAGTAGTTCTTGTGGTTGTTGTTTTCTAAACATAACTAAACGTAGCTAAACACAAGGTTAGCGCTGAACTGAACCGACCGACATGATCTTCACCGTCACATGCAAAAATGACCCTGAATGTCTTCCACAGACGCAGCTGCTCACTCTCAAATTGATTGGGACATCTTTCCCCGTGAGATAACTACCCCAATACACATCAGAAACCACTGTTCAGTTAAGCCAAAGGGAGAATATCATGTGTAAATAGCAGAGGCCAAGCTAATGTCATCAAACTGGACTCCCTCCAGACAGTGAGTGTGCTTTGATGTCCTGTTAATGTGCATCCACAACACCTTCTTTCAATAAGCTGGATTCAGTAATGCAAAGAAACAAGTCTAGACCTTCGCCTTTTGGATGTCAGATGGTATAAATGACTAAAAACAGGATCAATGGTTCTGTATCTTACTGGTATGTTTTATCAAACATCAATAACAACTTGAATTTGTGAGGTTTCAGGTTCTGGGTTTATGTTAGAATCCTGTGGCCAAAAATCTGAATTTCTAAAAACTGTGGACAAACATTGTAGACATTGTACCAAGCAATCTACATTAAGTATGTAACATGAATCCGACCAGTTTTGTCAGAAAATGTTTGAAGAAATTGCTAACGAAGACAATGACGAAAACGACGCCAAAGACAGTGACGACAATGACGATAATGAAGACGACGGCGACAACGAAGACGCTGCCAGACATAGCACCTTCACAATAGCTCATGGCCTATGGGCCGGCGAGATAAAACCCACATTTCCAAGCATTAACTTAATTCCAATACCAGAAAGAAATTCATGAATCAAACTCTGTCAGTTTAATTCAGGACGCATCTCATCTCTCTTTACTGCAGACTTTCTCTGAATTTCTGCATATCCAATGAATTCTGCTGCACATCCACTCATTATAAAACCAAATTGTGTCGAAATACATTGAACTGGCTCAATTCTGCTCAGCATCTATTTTAAAAGAACACTGCCCACATTCCTCCGCGCTCACATCTCAGTGTCAGATCAGCTCTTCAGTTCTAATTGTGTATATTTTGAGGACAGCGCTAACCCTGCCAGCCTTTATCCAATAATAAACTATGTCTTTATTTTAGTACTAGCAAATGATTCTGTTTGTGGTCAGTAAGTATTCGGCTAATGGGAGGCACCACACCCATTTCCCCTCCAGTCTGCTCCAGTTCTTCTACTCCCCTCCCATCTCCACGACAACCACACTGACTTCCTGCTTCCTCTCAGGCCTTTCAGCCACAAAGTGCCTAAAAATAAATTGCTGGACTTTTCCTGAGTACAGTTTATTTTTTTCATTTTTTTTTTTTTACCATTGTTCAGACATCAGCTGTTTATTCGTTCAGCTGAATTTAGTTGTTGGTGTAAAGGCAAGTCAGTGGGTCAAAGCTAAAGAAAAAATTGACAAATGGAGTACGATAGATGAGGTAGGGGTTGGTTCTGCCAGAAAGGGTGGAGAAATCAGGATTACAGACATCCCAGGTGATCTCACTAGATTCCAAATCATACTTCATAAAATGGTCACAGGCCACTAGAAGTGAAATATTATTAAAGATGAAACAGTGCAGAGTGTGTATTTTGGAGACTGTAGAACAAGATAAATCTGCCCCGTCACTGTGTTCTTCATGAGAGGCCCTGGTGAGTCTGAATAACATTGTGCAGCTCCAGCAGAGAAACTAAACACACAGAGTCTAAGGGTAAACACCACCAGAGCTCAGGTTATATAAAATCAGAAGCTAATTTTATACACAGTTCGTCTCTTGTCCATATTTTCCCGATACGGCACTTTAAATGACCCATTCTTTGCAAATGCACTGTACGCTAACTATGACATTGTTCTATTCCAATGCAGATAAAAGCAAACATTTACATGCATCCACCTCATTTCAACTCAGTCTATACCACTATGACAATCTCAGTTTGATGTCATCACACTCAGATTACCTCGCCATACTACCTATCTGTACATTTCTAATTCTAAAATCTAACTTTGGCTCAATGTGTGATATTTGTGCATGTGCCTAAATAATATTTGCACTGGAACATTCCTTGTGCTGGGAGTCAGACATCTGTTGACATTAGCTGACTCCGTTTCTAAGCTAACTGCGGCTAGTGTAGCTATTGTTTCTGCTATAGTTGAGCAATAGAAAAGAACTCAACAGAGGGCAGGAGGATTTCCATAAGATATTTGAGCAGAGACTGAGCATTGAAATGAGCTGTGGCTGTTATTATAGATACATTTGTTTCTGTTTGACACATCTGGTTTCACAGGTAGTATTTGTTTTCTGAAGTTATGAGCATTTTCTGAATCTGATATAACATACTTGTGTCAGACCAGCATACTTAGAAAAATAAGAGCACATTTGGAAAATATTTGAGAGGCCCATTGTTGTCTTATTTTGATAGGACCACAGGATGTTTAGTCCATCATCAATGGATTAGATAGATCTATTGGTAACAATCATGGTTAAAGTCAGTTTTCTCCATTTTAAATCAGACTGATGTAAAACATGATAAGTAGGTAGTTTTGGTGTTAACATATCTTAAAATTAATTAATTATACACACCCCCACACACACACACACACACATATGTTATATGTGTGTGTGTGTGTGTAAATAAACTCAATGTATATAGACATTGTAATATAAGTAAGGTAAAACTGAACATTAATGGATGCCTCAATGACCCACCATGTTTTTGTATAATTCATTACAATTTGGTTCCATGTATGAATATTTGGCTTCTTTCTAGTTCAGCTGTTTTTGTGATGTACCAGTATTTGTTTGATCTTTGCATTTTCTTTCTGTCTTGAGCCCTTTTTTTTTTTTTTTTACTGTTGGGCTTCCTCATTTGTGTGCATGCTGACCTCCCTCCTCTATTAACTCACATCTTTTATTCATGCGGTAAAAGGATAAAAATGTATTAAACAAATAAAAATTCTCAACCTATTTGATCTGAAATCCCTAAAGCCGTTCTTCACTCTTCAGTGAAGGTGTGGTAAATTTCAGATTTCAGTAGACTTTGTCATACAAGGGACACAGTGCTTCTGTTAAAAAAAGTCTTTGTAACAAGCTCCCCAAAGACAACACTGTAGCTTTAGAGTTCCACAAACCGCAACAAAACGGAGGCATTAAAAAACACAGTCTGCAAGTACAGTCTGTTATTTTATTTATGTTTTTGTCCGGCGCCAGTGCTAGTCTGTACTTAAATAAAACCAACAGATTGGTGTTTGAAGAACCCAGCTGTGGTCAGAGTTATGAAACCAAATGACCTATGTGATAATTTGGCTGTGTACCAAACCTTCACTGTGCTGGTTGTTAGTGTACCCAGCATGCTCTAGTGTCACAAATCATCAGACCTCTGTCAGCCACCCACCGAATAAAACAGTTGGAGGTATGAGTAGAAGCCTCAGTAATACCCCACTTGACTTTTTAGCAATGACATCTGCATCAGTAGTGGCTTTTCCACTGGACATCTGCGCAAAACTTTACCGATATTTACTAAATGTCAAAAAAAAAAAACAGAAGTGCATAGTGTCTGTTTTTCCATTAAATCACAAATATGATTTGTTTAATCATTATCATGAGATGACACGAGAAGTCATTCAATAAACATGGTGACACATCAATGATATATTCATCAATATTATATATTACTAGGGGTGTGTGCTAAATATCGATACAGGATACATTGGCCTTTCTTCACGATACATGCATCAATACGGAGGCGTCTAGCGATATTTCACGTGCAACAAACAATTCGTTTATCAAGTTTCAGAAACGGCATCTGACTTTGGATGTTTTAAGTTTATTCAAATAATTCTTTATTTTGTACTATATCCCTGTTAAGGCCATGTTTTAAGTTTACATTCTTCAATGGCAGCTTTATTTGTGCACTACAGCCAAGTTCTTAATGCAGTGTTTTACATGCACTGCAGTGGAATTGTTGCTCTACAGCAACATTTAAAAAAAATAACATTTGGGTATACATGTGTCTGTTTTCTTTAAAATGTTAAAAAAGTAAAAAACAAAAAAAATATGGGCCTAAAATATCAGGATGCGTATCACGTTGAATACCATGTACCGGGATGCACATATATCGTGATACGTATCATAACCCCTGTACCCTGTATCAGGCTATGTATCCTATCGCGAGGTTGTTGGCAATACCCACCCCTATATATTACCCCTCTATCCTGTACTAAATTAAAGAATGAATTGGTTCCCTGGTGTGTAAGCATATACCGCTCCATGTTTCTTTTAAAACTCTTTTAAGTTTCCATGATATACCGATTGTTCTATACCTGAAAAACCACCTCTTACGAGCGCAAAATACTTTTTAATCAACAAAATTCAATTTATTTCAATTCAATTTTACTTGTAGAGCCCTATATCACAACAAGGTTGCCTCACAGGGCTTTAAAGAATTATATAACAGTCAAATAAACAGTAACAAGAGTTTTGGCAAAACTTTTTTTCATTAGGAAAAGTTTAATGTGCAAGTTATATTTGTACAATTTGAAGGTCAATGGAAAAGCAATTAGTGTGTAGAAAATTTAATGTTGATTATTTTATATTTTAAACTTTAACTGACACCTTTCCACAGGTGGAAGAAAAAGTGCAAATACTGAAGAACAAATCTGAACTTTGCGTGAATGTTTATTTTCAAATTTTAATTTCAAAAAACATTTTACTTCTTACTTTCGCTCCCTATAATTTAACAAACATGTGTACAATTTCACCTTATTTTTAATGCATTCAAAGAAAAATCTAACTTATTTTTTAGCGCACATTAATAATAATTAATTAATTAATGCACACTTTCCCAAGATTGTGACTGATTTCAACCTACATTGATAGAACATTGGGCATTTGCATTGTTGTGAATAACTAACAACAAATGGACCAAGAAAAAAAAAAAAAAAAAACATCAAAATTTGAAAACAGGCAAGTTCATAATTTTTTCTGCATATTAAAAAAAATTCATTACAGTTCAGTTCAGCCAAGATTGTTCTAGCTTGGCCTAGAAAAATCCTTTACAAATGTGTACAGAGTAACCTTAGATCATGATCAGTCTCAGTAAGTCTGTCATTTATCTTGTACTTTTGTAATTTTATAATTCTGTGCAATCAAATCTTAATGTATTTCTTATTTCACCCCTGTCTCA
>JAPSES010000002.1:1316777-1328204 GCA_029822895.1 Maxillicosta whitleyi
CGGTCCCGAGGCTGTTTGAATCGACGAACCGGCCGTGGCGACCCCACTCCCGGACGCCGAGCCCGCAGCAGAACTGCTTGTGGAACTGGCAGCAAACATATCTGATATTTTAGCACACTTTGCAGCGTCATCTTTTAATTTTTGCTTTCTTTTCTCAGCTCCACTCTTCCGTTTTTCACTCATTTTGAATTTGCACCGTTAGCTAGCAGCACAGATTCAGGTCTACACCTGTCAGCCTGACGTGAGCTCAGGGCACGCAGACTGGGAGCAGGAGTGTGCAAATGTTACGTGAGGTGATTGGGCTGTGGGGAGGGGCGGGGCCAAGGGAACCAAGGGATTTCATTGGACTGGGCCCAATGATCTTCAGGAGAAGCATCCAATGGGGCCCCTTACTGTCTTTTTTACTGTCGTAATCGATAACAAAAAAAACTATAATATTACATTATTATGTTCCTTAATGCTATGTACATATTTGAAACTACTAATAAAAAAAGAAAAAAAAATTATGTTTGATAACAGAGCCGAGGGGGCCCCAGATGCGCAGGGGCCCACCGGGAAATGCCCGGTATGCCCGATGGCCAGCCCAGCCCTGAACACATATTATAATCACCACTAATGATGTCACTGTGCTCTTATGGGGCTTCATAAGGACCTTATTACTGAAGTACCATAATATTATGTGAAAATCCTCATCATAATCATTAGTTTAAAAGACTCTTTATAACTATTAACACTGGAAACTTCACCTCCCCAGGCCTGAAATTTCTTCAAAAACAAAAATAAGGGAAACAAGGGATGATTCATTTTTTTGTTGATCTGGTCAGAGGTGTTTTTTTTTTTTTTTGCCCAAGTAGACTGTGCTTCTCGTTTTCCCTTCCTATGCTGAAAAAAGGCCGGAATGCCATTAAAATCATTCAAATGAACCAAAAATTAAAACACGTTCACCGAGTACAACTTTTACCTCAGGCAACCTTCTGCACTGTATTTTGCAGCAACAGCAGAAATCACACCTCTAACTTTTTAATTACACCCTTGAGAAGCGCAGTTGACCTGTATAGTGATGTCTAGGCCTCTCGACGTGGGCTCCGCAGGCCGTCCTCGGGTCATCTTGTCCCCCCGCGGACCCTCGAGAGCTTCTCCTCGATGAGGCTCGGAGTGATGCTGGAGTCTGGAGGTGTGACCCATGGAGTGGTCCACCCTTCCCCTCTTCATAGCAGAGAACCCACTCCTCCTCTAATTTAATCCTCTGAGCTTTGAGACTGAAGTCGCAGCTCTGTGCTCTCTCTCTCTCTCACACACACACACACACATGCACGCACACACACACACACACACACACACACTGGTGGAATTAAGTGAATTCCAGACTAGATATACACATGTAGTTTGAAACTCTTTACAAATACGTCTCCGGTTGGATGGATTCAGTTCTGGGTGAAATTACTCAAAAATATTTTCTCTCTCCGACAGTATCGAGAATTAAAAACTCTCAAAACTATGTGTTCAGCCTCCACATCAATTACTCACTCGTGCACCATGATCAAAGCGGTCTCGAAATATTGCAAATGCTTTTGGAACATTCATGCAAATGTTTTGTACAACAGTTTACTCTTCTTCCTACATTATCAATTGCTTAAGTCGCGTTGATCAGAATGTATTATATCGGTTCTCTGTTGAATGGCTTCACTCCCCCCCCCCCCCACACACACACACACACACACACACACAACATCATTAGTGCATTGCATAAGTCATTACATGCAAAGTGGGTGAAGCAGTTGTCGTAAACTGTTATTTTCCACGCATTTCTTTTCCAGTGTTTTTGTAAATGTGTCACAGTCTTGTCTCTTCTCCTCTCTGCACAATGTGTATTTCCGCCTTATCTGACTTAAGTCTTGTGTTTTGCATTACTGTACCACCTCAGTGACAGAGCATGTCATCGCAATGTCAAGGCCTATCAACAAATTACATAAAATTACAGTAGGAACAGTAAATGGAACTGTGAATGTTGTGTACCACATACAGCGTCAGGTTACACAGACTGTTGACACTGACAGAAACACTATGGCATTGTGCCTTTTCAATCATTCTGTCACCTTACTGAGTGTAGCTTTAACATGACTGAGCATTGTTCATTGATATAAATGTTGTTGTTTTTTTTATCAATAAATTCAGGATTTGGAGCAACTTCAAGGTTTTTGTAGGCAACTCTTCAATGTATACAGTCACCAAAAAAGGATTAGACTATCAAAGGTTATCAAAAATAATAGTTATTCGGTCAAGTACTAACTCCTGTGTGTATCATGTGACTCAAACAGACAGAAAAGAAAACATGAAATACCTAAAAGCACTGTTTTTATCAGTATAATGACATAGATATTGATGTAAGAAGAAGGGTGGGGGTGGGGTAATAATAGGTGGAGATAAATCATTAAAGAAAGGTTAAATGGAGAGAAAATTCCATTTGAGAACTGCTACTAAAATAGCTCTTTGTCGTTACGGGTTAAGTTAGATTCATAACAAATTTGGTCTATAGATTATCAGTGACCCAGAATAGATTTAATTATATTTTGGAAAAAGTAGGTCAAACTTATTCTTTTTTAAATTTTTTATTATTTTTTTTTTTTTATGAATTTTTAAAATCTTTTGGTTTTTTTTTCCAACTTAATTTCCCCAAATTTTAAATGCTTGTAGCTACAAAAATATTAGTTGATTTCATGCTAAATTTATTTAATAGATTGCCAGTAACCCAGAATCGATCACATTACATTTTTGGATAGTAGGTCAATGTTACCTTTTTTTTATGCATTTTCCAAATCTTCCCTTTTATTTACAATAGGTGAATTGAGTGCAAGGGGTGGGGCTTGTTGTGTCTGGCACCACTTATTGTAAATAAATGTATTTTTAATAAGATGTGAGGAGACCATTTATGAGCTTATAAGGTGCAGCTCCTGATATTCACCTGTTTTATACTCATAATAAATTATTGGTTTACACCTCTGACTTTAGTGTGGAAGATGGCCTGTTTGATCCCCAGGTGGGCCCTTGGGTGAAGCCCCTTATGCTTTACCTGTAGCCACAAGGGGGCAGTGTCATTGTGCTGGTCCCAAGCCCAGATAAATACAGAGGGTTGTGTCAGGAAGGGCATCCGATGTAAAAACCTGTGACAAATCAATATGTGAATGTGATTCACTGTGATTTCCCTTCCTCTGAAGGGAAAAGCCAAAAGTAACTTACTATATTACTATATATTTGATCTGTTTTATACACAAGGTTGTTTCATTGAACTTATCGTCCATGAGATATGATGTAATGAGGGACTGACAGACTTTATGAAGCTTTGTTTACTTTTCAGGTTTAAAAAGGGGGCACAGTTAACATAATAATAATAAAAAAAACTGTACTGGCCATATTGTCATTTTGAGCATCAGTGTATAATTTCAGCCATAATTACTAATTGTGTAAATAAAATAAATTTGTGTATGGTTCAGTTAGCTTTGTGCAAAAACAACATTTAATTTCTATACATTTCAGAGCCTGTTTTTTTCCATCTTTACTTGAGAGTAGAAGTTGAATCTGAACTTTTTTTTTTTAACCTTTACCACCCTATATATCTGTATTCTGTAAAGAATCTGTGTTTCAATGAATGCACTCTTTTTTTTGCAAATGTTAATTATGATTCAAGAAAAAAAACTGTAGTATACGCTCATTTAAATTCTGAAACTCAGCTTTTCTCTCCTCTTTTACCCCTGTGTATCAGATATGAATGTGATACATTAGAGGTTAAGTTGTGAATGTACGTGATGTGTCATGAAATACAGAGTTCTCTCAACAGCATCCTGTTCTTGTCAGTATTCATCCCCTGTCGATGACGGCGAGGTTGTGGATGTACAGTTTGTTGCGAAGTTACTGCATGAGTGTGTGTGTGCGTGCGCTTACTTCCGTGAATGAATTAGCAGTCCTTTTGTGTTCGGGGGATAAATCGAGGCACTCACCTTTGTTTATGTGTGTCATTTCATGCATGAGACTGCGTGTTTATGTACCAGACCAAGGCAATTTGCATCTGTGTCTTACCTCCATTCAAATCATTTATTCACCTCCCGGCCTACAGCATGGCTTCTGGCCTGCAGCTTTGTATTAGCAGCTGGGTTGCACATCTCTTACTCTTTATCATGCACGGCACACTGCTGGACTACTACAGGCACAGAGCACTTCATCATCACAGCCTGCAGAGAGACATAGAGACGGACTAGAAGGTGGGCTCAAGGTTCAAGAAGACCCCTATTAGGATGGGGATTTCCCATAGGCTGGATGATCTGGGCTCAGCAGTTTTCACCCCGGTTTTAAATACGAGTTAGAGGGATGAAGGGGTAACATAGGATGTCCTTATGTTTGGAGATTATCGGCAAATGACTTGGTGATAAGATTATGGATCAATTTCATTTCAATTCACTCAAACCAGCAGGCGTTTCCTCTCTTTAAATTCCAGCCTGAGGGGATATCTGTGGCTAACAGCCCTATGGAGTGGTTTCAGCGCAGGATTCTGTCAGAGGACATCTCCGCTGAGAAAAAATGTTGAGTTGAGACAGAGGAGAGCGGAGGAGGGAGACTGTTTCCTGGTGTCAGCTCTAACTGGGCTGGGAGTTTTCTAGCTTCTCTCAGGTACACTGATATCATCCCTGACTGCCTGCTGTGGAGAGAAACAGTTGCACCAAGGTGTCAGCTTTAAGTGGGTAGGGGAGTTTTGTCACCGATCAGCTATCAGCATTTCGCTGCGACATAGTGACTCTTCTCTAAGCCCACTGGATGAGAATCTCAATTTTTATCTTGTCTCCTCCCTGCCCACTTGTATTTTTATTTATTTTTCTTTAAATATCCTCCTCTTGTTTCCTTTCCCCTCGTTTCCTCTCCTCTGCCCTCATTTCCTTTCCCCTCATTTCTTCTCCTTTCCTCTCCTCTTGTCCACTCTCCCCTCATTTCTTCTTCTCTCCTCTCCTCTCTCCTCATTTCCTCTGCTCTTGTTTCCTCTCCTGTTCTCTCCTCTCATGAGAGTAAATAATCTCTCTCAGTATCATAGATAATGGCTGCTCTCTATAACAGAGCTGTCTCTTCAATTCATTCTGACCTTCAGGATGCATCTTGATGAGTGCCGAAGGTAATGACACGGCTCCGCTACCTGATGCCTTTATAAAAAAAAAAAAAAAACCTCAAAGTGGTGAAAGACTATAATCAAATCAAGTTTGCATCTGATGATTGTTTGGTCTCATAGGCAGACAGGTAAAGTATTGCCTTTCTGGTGTTTCTTTATTAGGAGATGCTACAGATGCCACAGTGCTACGTACTCCTGGGTCTCTCATTTCATTTACAAAGTATAATTTTCACTGCATCTGAGGCTGTTCATTGAGCGTGCTTTCATGCCCAATATTCATGCATTTATCCGTGTTGTCAAAATGTATTTAAAGGGCTAAAGCATCCCCGCGGGCGAGACGACAGGCACAAGAAAGTGGTGGCCGAGTTGCAATGCGAGCTGATCTCCATAGAGACTTGACTATTGTCTGTCTGTACTGTACGTCTGTTCAGGCGCCTGCCAAACCGCCAGAGAGAGAGGAAGAGATAGAAGCATGAGCATAGTCAGTGCTTCTTAAAGGACATTCTCTATCCGCTCCTGGTTCATTCTGGGCTGCTGTTCAACCGTAGGCAGACTTGCTTCCTGCATGTGTGGGTAGGAACAACTCTATATCATCTGTTGGTTTGAATAGACAGCTCTTTGTAGAGCGGCTTAGTGTATGTTTGTCACCGACACAGCCAGCACATGTTTGACAGTGATCAAATATTTGTGGTGTGTGTGGAACCTCCTACACAAAAAGGGCAGCTCCACCAAATCGATACATATCAGTTTTAAGAGATGAAAATGATGATAAATGGGTGAAGGGATTGATGAACTATGGTATGTCATCTTGTGGCTCACGTGTAATATTTTCCCTGGGGCTGCGCTCACAGGTGCAACAATGAATTTTCTATTTACCATTTCAAATTTCTTCAATCCTGATTAGTCGGATCCCTAATTACTGAGCCAGGATTATTTGGCTTCGTAAGTAGTTAGGATTAACAAACAACCTGATTGTTATTCACTGCGATTGCACACATGTCCATGTCTGGCTGTGAAAAATATATTCTTCCTCTAGAATGATCACTGATGGCGGCGACAGGAGTCTTCTATCTCAGAGCTAATGAAACCATCCTGACACATCACTCTCCCAACACTAACTTTTATCTCCTGTCCTCCTGCAGACTGCAGTAAAATGACCATTATTCTTCCTATGAACGTGCCTGTGTGTGTGTATGTGTGTGTGTTTGTGTGTTTATGCCTATTGCCTATGTATGCGTGAACAGCCCTCTCTATTCATCAAGATGTCACCTGTAATGGCTGGTAAATTAACCATGTGTTTCGGGGGAGTAAAGCGGCCTTGATAAATTTCTCCGTGGCAGGAGGTGTGTGTGGTCCACTCCCACCCACCTCTATTGTGACCTTCCCTTTGTGGGGGTTCCTCCAATAGCCAGTGCTCCCTGATAGAATCTCCATGGAAAAGATCATGAACATGTCAATTGATGGTTGGTTAATCAACTGGCAGGCATATCAAGAGCTGAGGGGAAGCCAGAACTTCTGAGTAGTGTTGTGAAATTAATTGAAGATCTCACTGACTTTTGCAAATTAATACCACATTTTCTTTAATCAAAACTATGCTGTAGGGTTCAGTCCATTTGTCTAGATAGGGATGGTAATTTTCTAAAACCTATTGTAGCCTGTACCATAATTTATTTGTTATCTCTGTTTAATGAACACCATATCCCACCACCAAAAACACATTCACAAATACAACCATCACCACTTATTGATTAAAGACAATAAAATTACTAAAGTTTGATGAGGACTTTAAAGGTTCTGTATATAACTGTGTACATGCTTGTGTACTTTGCGTTGAGTGTTTGTTGACATTAGCTTACTACATTTCACACTAAAGACTGTCTCGTCTACCAACATCCATCGTAAGATCCTGTATGCTGGTCTCAAGTTCTTCAATGTCCCCCTCTACAGCAGCAACACTGTGAAATGCTAGATACTGTTAGCTTAGAAATGGACTTGCCTAATGTTGACGAATGAGTGACTCCAAACACAACACACAAACATAAATATGTACAAATCTTAAATCGGTTACATGGTGAATCTCTGTCAAATATGCATGGGCTTCTATGCTTGTGTGAAGTTTGTGTTGGAGCATGTCTTCTGCAGGGCCTTTGTTGACATTAACTAATTCCATTTCAATGCCACCAGTCTCTGTGCAGTCATAATCTGACAGAAACTCTATTTATAAAGTCCGTATATTACAGCTCTTATAATTTAGAAACTGACTGAAAATGTTGTAATTAAGTAACGGAGTCAACAAATATCAACAAGTGTCCGGCCCTGAGCACAAAACAACTGCATTACTGATATAAACACATAAGCAAACATTGTACAAAAAAGAAAAGTTCACTGAGGGGTTATTTCCACTTTTCAGAGTCACATGACTTATTCACTGGCCTGTCTTTTAACAAGGCTAACAGCACTTTCTGCCCCATTCATCCCAATGGAAGAAGTGAATATGATAAACAGATTTCAACTGATTTGTTTGTTTGGCGTCATATGTTGCTAAAACCCTGTTTTATTATCATTTATTTGTGTATTTGGACACTAATAGTTCAAAAAAAGTTTGAACCCCCCGGGTGCTGGAAAGCTGTTTTTATATTTGTTTTGGCAAAAATTAGTGGTAGGCAAATATCCAAATATCAATAGTATTGACACCAAGTCTGTATCGGCATGAGATCAATATTTTACACATTTCTGCCATTTCATCGAAGAGGTGGAGCCAGGTTGCTGGACTCACGACTTCTGTCCTAGGGTGTACTCCCACTTAGGTTGGCCAAGATAGCATAGTTGGAGACAATCCGAACGTAACAGCAGGAGTCTAAGAGAATTTGCACAAAATTAGCAAAAAACCTGCCATCATCACATTTAGTGACCAAGTGTGTGACCAAATTTGCATAGTGCATATCGATTCAATATCGATATCGATTCAATATCGATATAAGCATAGCGATTCAATGTCAAATTTGGGGAATGTGGTCGGCTTGTCCCGGAGGATGTGATCAAGGTCCTCACACCATGGGAAGGGATCTATTTCTTCAACTGAGTAACCAGAACGCTCACCTGTAGCTACTGGAAACGCAGCTTCTTTACTTTGTCGCAGCACCGTTCTACAGATCTGTGGGAACTGTTCTCCGCCAGCTGTCGTTGTTGTTGAAGTCTACTCGAGTAGCAGGGTATGTGGACTTAAACAACCGGACTTTGGGGAAATGTGTTGGCCGACCTCTTCCAACCTGGCTAAGGTCCTAATCGTTCTGTGCTTTTTTGGGGTCCATTTTTGCACTCAAACTAGGTCTACACTAAGTCCAGAATTTGAAGCCATGTAGGCCTAGATTTGGATCTAGGCGAGTAAGCTGTTAGTGTGGAATAGGCACACTTTCCTTCCCTCCCCCTCTTGTGTTTTGATGTTGTGCCATCACGTAGTAGTGTGTAGCGCAAAACAAACAAGCAATCTGCTGGCTCAGGTGTGCCCGCCCACCAGCACACACACAACACATGCACAAATCGAGACACAGAGCAGAAGAATAGCATGGAAGAGCAGCGCCATGTGGTTATATTTTCAGGCCAAAAACGAGACAAGCTGAATCATTTGTAAATGGGCTGTAAAATATAGATAATTTTGGTTTAATTTTTGTTTTGCAGTTTCTGAACAATACCTGGAAAAAAAAACTTTTTAAATTTGTTTTCTGGTGATCATTTTGTGCGCTTTGTCAGACATGACATGACAATGTATGGGGAAAATTTGTTTTGTTACTGTTCTATTGTTTCTGCGGAAAAAAAAAAGAATATAATAAAATATTTTCTATGTATTTATAAACTTTGCCCAAATTATCCCCTCCCTCGGTTTTAACTATTTAATAATAATTAAAAGAAGAAACATCACGAAACCCTTAAAGGTCATATAAATTAATTGAGATGTAGCAATTTGATGATGCATCCACCTTAATTATTGAAAAGTATCTGTATCAATATCGGTGATATTGGCCCTGTATTTACTTGGTATCGGATTGATACCAGAATATGCGGTATTGCACATCACTAGCAAAAATGTATTGGATTTCAACAACCCATTTTAATTCTTTCTTAATTTGTTACATCTATAACTAGTAATGCCACAACATTTGCAAATATAAGGTCAAATCAAGTCTCACAAACATTTCTCTGAGTTTAACATAATTGTTTATCAGCAGCAATGGTTGTAGTAAAAACTGAAAATATGTCCAAACTTCGAACCGATTACCTAAAAATATTCAGTTGTTGGTTGAACAGGACAGAGCAGCACAGCCAACAACCTAGAGAGGATGGGACATGAAGTGGCTCATTTGCATTTAAAGGGCCAGCGCTCCAAACCACCTTTCCGGTGTCATTACTCAGAAATAGTGTTGAAGATGGACCTGTGGAGTTGAATTAATGAAGAATTCAGACCCAAGCAGAACATTTATAATTTGTGGATACCACAGGTAAATGTTTTAAAATTTATAATTCAATTAAAAAAAAAAAAGAAAAAAAAAAGCAAAATATGACTGCTTTAAATTCCCCTAGTTAAAAACTGGACACATTTTTCACAAGAAACCTATTTTCTAAATATTATCACGTTGCAATGACATTTCTTTTACACATGGATGTGGAGGAATTTGACACAAATCTTACACATGTTTTAACCTGTTGAAAGATTTGTGAGAGTAGCGCATTATCATTATTATCATTAATCTAATTTTAACCTTCAACACACCCGTTTAGGACACAAGAGGTGAACCATGATATCCTTGGTATATATGCTGCAACATCTTTGTATGGAGGATCTTTGATTCAGTGAATAAGTGGATGCAACCTTAGTGTTACTGACATCATTGTGATTAGTCAATAAATAGCTGGTGAAAGTCTATTTTTTTTCCTGTAAATTAACTCTGGTGTTGTTACAATGCTTATCTTAACCTCTTAATTTCTAGTCTTAAACCAGTCAGTTATGAAATGAGCGTTACCAGGGAAACCACAGCACTTCACTCACCCACAAATGTGCAAGATGCAGTACTGAATTAATGTGTAAATAAAATAAAATGTGTGTTTATCATGCATGAAAAACCAGGGCATTTTAAAGCCTCTATTAGATCTGCCATCCCAAATAATTTGTTGCTTCTGTCACCTTCAACTTCTGCAATAAGTCATTTCTAGTGAGAAATATCTTTTCATGTCTCATGTTGACCAAATTAATTTTATGTATTGATGTCAGAGAAAGTTGACCAGCTCGCTGTGACTCATACACTGCCTGAAGTTCAGTTTGGTCGACTGCAGAGAGATGACACAGAAACTCCCAATGGCAAAAAGTAACTAAGTAGGTTACATTTAATTTAGTAGTGGACTTCAATTCAGTTTGGATTTGCCAGAAGTTAAAAAAAAAAACAAAAAAACTGCCTTTACCTAGTCCTCAGTTTATCCCACACATTATTTACACAGTATGTTATGGGAATATTGCAGCTTTATTCTGGAACAATGTCTGTGTAAACAAAATAGTGGGATCATTTGGTCTCACCTCTGTCGTGGTTTTGTAACTCCTCTGGAGGTAGTAATAGAGCCGTGATAAAAGTGGAAACATGGTTCCAGAATACTGTGTAAATGAAACACCTCTCATTCCACAACTAATGCCATGTTTTCACTACATGGAACCAGCTCTTGGCTTGGTTCTGCTCACTTCAGTATTCCGATGCAGCACATTACTTCCGTGTCGTCTGCTCAGAGAGTTGATGAAAATTCGCTCGTTACATGTTTTCTCGTCAGCCACCAAAGACTGAATCTCCTCAACCGACCATGGTGTACTTTAGTTCTGTCATCACTTAGATTAATGTGCTGCTAAATTTAAAGAGCTCCTTCTACTAAAAAACACTTTGAGTAGGTTCTTTTTACAATGTGGTGGGTCACAACAAGCAGTATATGTACGCAGCACCCCAAGACGTGAAATCATGAAATGAAGTCAATTGTCATTGAAAGGTTAACCTACAGACAAACGAGCGGATCAGAGCTGGCCAAACTTATCTACCTCACAATGTCATAAGCCCCGCCCAGAGCCGTGTATGGTATGCCCACAGGATCCCAGAGGAAGAACAGCAGACAGAAGCTAGGTGATGCATTAGCATTAGCCTACCGTTCGGATACGCTCTTTGACAAACTAATCGGAATTGTCTGTTCGCCTTCATCTTCATCCTCGTCTGATTCAGGGTCGTAGACGTACGGTTGTATCTCCGAAG
>JAPSES010000002.1:1338405-1360740 GCA_029822895.1 Maxillicosta whitleyi
AAGTCTTTTAAATGTTCATAATCCGTGTTACTCCGACCGGCTGCTACTGTCTCGTCCATGCTGCCGTTTTGTTTTGTTCTGATGATGCGCGAGATGCGACGCTGGTGGCTAGTGTGGTTGCCAAATTAAATGTTTTTCCGCTAAATATTAAGGAGCGGCTCTACGGTGTGTTTAGCCAAGTTTTCGCCTGGAACACTTCAGAAATCTGGCAACCTATGGAACAAAGTTAAATAGATGTTGCATGCCGTTCATAGACACCAGAATGAACAAGTTCATAGTTTGTTCATCAGGCAGTAATACCGTTCGTTTAGTACATGAACGTGTTCATGAACTATTGTTCAATGGACACGTTCAGGTACAACACTGATACTAGCCCAGTACAAAACACTGAAATAACATTATTAGCAGGAATGAACAGAATACACACCCTCTGATGAATGACTCACTATAATATATTGGAAGTACAGTATTAATGCTGGTCAAATACAGACTTATGATTACTGTTATACACCATCAGATCTTTTAACCATTATTAGAATTAAGTATAGAGACATTATATCGCTATTCTAGGTCATAATCATTGTAACCATTATATACAACTTTTTTTCTTAGTGTCCATTCAGATGAGATGTGTGCGCCATGATTCTGTTGCATATCTTTTGTTGTGTCACAGATGGAGAAGCACTTGTTAAACCCCTTAGAATCCTTGTGCAAACAAACCTGAAAAGTACGGAACAAAAAGCCAACACAATACAATGTAGGATAATGGAGAAACATCACCCCTGGAGCTTCGACAATTTAGACTTTATTCAAACCAATGTGATGTACAATGTTGCCCGTAAAGGTAGAATAAAATGTTTTAGTTCTTGTCGTGTAAGGATTGTGATAATGCGATTTATTCTTGGTATATAAAGTGTAAGTGGGATTGGTTATGTGATCATTGTATGTGGTCAGAGGTGTCTAAATAAGAATAACAAGAGGAGTGTGTCTGAAAACAATATTATTTCAACTTTATGCAACACTGTATATGACATTTATATATGTGGCATATGTCAGATATTACTGTGTCTAATATGTAGCATTGATGTGTAAAAGTTTTAACAGTGACCTGCCTATGCACTGCAGATAAAGTCGCCCCAGGCAAACGCTCGTATATGCACCAAATGGCAACATTTATGTTTAATATTTTACTTGGAATAAATTACAAATGAACTCAAAGAATAATAATAACACTGCATTATAGATTTCACACAAAGTGGTACTGACAAGGTCACAAGGCAAAAAAAGAGTTTATGGACAGAGTATCTGAGTGTACATTCCAAACAGGATGAGAAACTCAGCCTTTATTCACAACATTCACATGGAAATGAAAAATATATCTAAATCTATTAGACTTAATTTATTCTCATGCTCCCTCCACTTTTTGCACACAGGTCTGCATTACTATGGTAACAGAAGATACTCTGTGTTACGGACTGTCTTTATAATGTTTTAGGATAAAAATGTCTATGAAAAGTTAAACAAATAATTTATATTTGAAAATATTTTGTATATTACTAATGTCAGAGTTCCTACAAATTTGTACAAGCTAAATTTAAGACATTTTAAAGGAGTGATGTTTTGCTTTTTTTTTTTTTTAATGGAATTATATATTTTCAAACATTTCCCTGTGGTCTATATAAACTGTAAATGTTCTGTTTGGGTCTGAATTCTTCATTAATTCAACTCCACAGGTTCATCTTCAACACTATTTCTCAGTAATGACACCAGAAAGGTGGTTTGGAGCGCTGGCCCTTTAAATGTACATGAGCCACTTCAGGCCACGCCCCCTCCAGGTTGTTGGCTGTGCTTATCTGTCCTGTTCAACCAACAACTGAACATTTTAGGTAATGGACTCAAAGTTTGGACATATTTTCAGTTTTTACTACAACCAGTGCTGCTGATAAACAATTATGTCGTACCAAGTGTATAACCCTTAACGAAAACGGTGTCATATTTGTGTTTTGTTAATTGTTTGTTTGTTTTTTCTTTCTTTTTGTATCATAAAATGTGTGGAAACAAATAAAAAAATATTGCTTAAAAAAAAAAGCACTAGCTTAAAGACGAAAACTGAAACAAAATCATCCTTCCATATAAAACACAATGTTCAAATACATACAAGTGCATTTTTCCAAAACATCTCAGGAATGTTTCAAAAGTCTTCATTGTTTTTTTTTGTTTTGTTTTTTTAATACCAGGTAAATATGTCCTCCCAGAAGAAAAATACATCCCACAGTTTGAAAGTGTTGTTTTGCAGAAAAATAACAAACATAGCAGGTCTTACCCAGGTTCATTGTATGTTTACAGAGATGTGGTGTCCTGATGCCCTCTGGATGCATCTCCGATATTTACCACTATCTGAAAATAAACGTAGAACTGCGTTAGATTTTCCCCGTCAATTTTCACCATCGAGCAAATCAATGGAAGTCAATAGGTGTCAATGCAGAGCCAAAACTCAATTGAACCTCTCAACTACCCCGGTTATCTCTCACATATCAATAGGTGTTTGTAGCTCTACATCAACTTTAATGAAGTCTGTCCCTTTCTCTGCTCGCACCTTTTAATCTTGTATTGACGTTTCTTGCCGGCCTTGTGATAACAGCTTATAAGTCAGCTTTATGGAGGCAGCAAATAAAGTGGTAACTACATCTGTTGAAAGGCCATCAGAGCCAACAGAGCTAGTAAAAATAAGAAATATGTAATAGGATTCTCTTTATTTCTGAGAGAAGGGAAGTACTTTACAGACAACTATTGAGGGAAAATTGAGGTGAGAGTGCAATAATGTTAGATGTATTTCTCTCTTGTCTTTGTTGGGGGTGATATTTTTTTTTTTTTTTTTTTTTTTTTTTTGCTGGGCTCACTGTAAGAGCATACGGCCTGGCTGTTTTTTTTGTTTTTTCTTTTCTTTTAATGGTTGGCGAGCGGGAGCCGGGCTGGAACTGCAGGTGCAGCACAATACAGAACATCTGCATCTGTGTGTCGTTGAAGGGAGAGGAGAAAAAAAAAAAAAAAAAAAAAGAGCAGGGATTAAAACTGAAAAGCCAAAGCAAAATGGAATGGCATCTGTCCTCTGTGTTTAATGTGAGCCGACCTTTCCATTGTGATGTAGATGAGCGTCACCTCGGCAGCACCTCAGGTGATTAACGGCACACTGTTCGCGAGCGATGGTATAAACAAACAGGTGTCCTCCATTCCCTCTGCAGCTCATTATAACTCTGCTCATTTTGTTTTTGCTTTATTTTATTGCATCTTTATCAACTGTACGGTGACTATTTTGAAGGAACAGCACGCCTGCTTGGCTGCTCTAATGCACCTGTGTGTGAGAATACAAGAGCGCATATGTTCTGCACACACAGTCCCAGCTTATTGGGGGCTCTTTGCTTTGTCTCTAATGGGGTGTTGAGAGAACAGGTCTACATCTCCACTGCAAAATGTGACTCAGGCAGACAGACCATGTTCGCTAATGGCGGGTGAGCGATTGAAATATTTCATGAAACGGACTAAAGCAGGACATTCAGGTGTGGTAATGTCAGCTTTTAACATATAACGGCTGGCAGGAGAAATGATATGGAAGACAAGAACAGAATGATGTCTAATGCATCTCATAGTGAACTCAGGGAGAACAGAGTATTGTTAAGCAAGCCGGGGTGTTACTGGAGCCGTGGCAGGTGCGAAGCATTCACGTGTATGTATATGCATGTGTGCGTGTGCATTGAATGTGCGCCGGCGCGCCTTGGAGCTTTTTGTGTGCGAGTTGTAGAGAGTGGGTGGCTTTGCAGCAGCCAGCAGAAACCTCTACATCAGCATCTTTTCTCTAGCGACCAATTAGCTTAGACATTCAAAAATTTTTCAAAATAACTTTTCTCCATTTGCATCTTTTTCATTTGCTTATCTCTCATTCAACCGGCAGCACTTTTCTCTGCCTCCTAGGCTTTCTTCAGCTTCAGTGATGTCACACCTGCAAGATAATTGGATAAACTCAATTCAAAGAAAAAAAAAAAAAAAAAAAAAAGCTCATGGATACCAAGACAGTGAGGCACTATTTAACTACTGCAGAAATGGGGCATTGCTGAATAAATTCAGGATGTAAATGCGAACCTGATACCTCTTGTGAAATTTGGGAATTCGGAACACGTCACCATTATTTAATGATTTATAGTGACATTAATGGGTGGTTGTTTAGCCTTAAAAGCACTCTGGGAGGCAGCCTGTTTCCCTCCCATTTATTCTTGGACTTTTGGTGCTTATTTGCATGTCTATATGTGCAGCTGAGCACATGTGTGTGTTAAAATGCGATATGTGCAGGTAGAATTCTCCAAACCCCCCCAACCGTCAAGACTCCACCATCTCTGTAGATCAATTCCCTCTGAATCTGGATGAATTATTAATGCCCACATTCTGTTTTTTACTGATGGAGAAATCATTTGAGATGGATTTCTTTTTTTTTTTTTTGCCCTCCCAATGAATTCATCAGTTGTTTAAGGTGTCAATATTATTTCCAGATATTGCTCCGGCAGAGAGAAGCGCTGATCAGGATTCCTGACATGGTGACATTGTTGCTCTGACCTTGACTGGATACTTAACCCAGCACGCTTCGATACATATTCATTAATGCTGTTCACCTATAGTACTAGGCAACCACGTTTCTGCAGTGCACACTGTTGTAATGTGATGTAGCAGCAGCCTATACAGTATTCATAGCTGCGGATGCAACCGTTATGTTTATGTTTTACAATGCAACCATTGTTTCCATATGAAAATGGAGGACTGAATCCTTTAAATTGCTGTTGAGAGCAAAACGAGAGCTTAAGGAGGGTTATACAACTTCCACTTTAAGTTTCATTACGACTTAATTAAACTTTAAATTTAATTCCGCATCTTCGGAGGCTAAATGAAACAGGATTCCCCGGCGAACGCCCCGATAATTCTGCCGAAAAGTGACTTAAGAGACAAATGATATTGTTAGCTTAATGTCAAGGGTGGTGCCAGTGGTGCTCTGAGGTGGTGATTGACGGCTCTGTTTGCGTGAGACCTCAGCCAGAACAGGATGAATAGAGCACAGTTAGTGTTGCCAGCTGAGATCAATAGGCTACAGTCTCAGGTAAGCACTGTGGCTTCACCCTTTGGGCATTTCCTGAAACGATGATAAATGCGAGGCGTTGGTTGGGTTGAAATGTGATATTTTTCATTTGTCACATTATATCATGTCATATCAGTGATTATACAGGAAAAGAAATGAGGAACGGAGGCTACTGTGGGACATTATTCCATTATCTCATAGAATAATGTTTTCCACAGCCTCAACGGACCTCGATAACGGCGAAGCAATATCAACACCAGGATATTAGAAATCCGTGTTAAAACTTTTTGCACTTGAATTCTTCTGGTGAAATATCAAAGTAAACCAACAATGCACAGTTGGCGTCAGCAGTAAATCCCAGATCGTCCCTAAAGGTTTTTTTTTTGTGTTTTGTGCAGACTTAATAAGATGCTGTAGTGAGACACGCGTTGCATGAGGAAAAGAAGAAAAGAAATTGAGAAATCTCATTGCAACATGACTGCCTGCCTGTTGGAGCAGTAAGCCGACCACACGGGCCCCCGGGGGACCTATCAGCATCCGCGGCAGGCAACAAATGGCTTTACTGCCCAGCCCCCGTATAGCGACCACAGAGGGAGCGGGGCTCTGGGAACGACCTGTAAACCAAACACATCACCACATTCAATCTGTTGCCTTATTAATCTAATCAACAGCTCATTGAATGCCCCTCTGAGACGGCCATCACGACATGGCAGGGAAAGCAAAACCGACAACGACAGCGCAGCCTGTTGAAAACGGTCTTTAAGACAACTTCCTTTGCTACTTGATTGGTATTGCGGCGAATTGAGGGCTTTGAGAAGTCAATTCTGCGTCGGTGTAATTACGATTTATGAGACGAAACACGAGAGGTTGAGTTCGCGCCAGATTCCAGTGTGTTACATTTCCAAAAACAAATGGGAGGAAGACCTTGAGAAAGTCGAGCTCTGCTAAAGCGGAACACAGACACAGGACTAATATTCAACTGCGCCGTGATTGAGAATAATTAATATCGATTAGAGTCTAATTTAATCAGCCCTTTATGAATTTGATCTGCAGCGTACAACATTAAATCTCCCAATACAAAACTCTTCAGTCTCGCCGGCTCCTTCTATGTTCTCGCGATCATATATTAAAATGAGGACACTAACTTTCTGTCAGCCTGCTCTAGTGTTCAGTAAATCCCTAAATTCACCAGCTGCTCTCACTGTTTTATCCCACAACTAAATAATGGCTCTGGCTCAGGCTGTATTTACAGGATAATGAATGGGTGCAGCTCTCGCTTTTGCATGCTCACACACACAAAAACAGTCGGCAGTCACATTCAGGCCAAGCTCAAACAAATATGGCACACACACACACACACACACACACAAAGATGTAATCATAGACACACACCTGTGAAAGTAATGATCACAGAGTTTGTCTGTTTGTGCTCGCAGGGTTCATGTTTGTCTCATTTAGCCGCTATTGTTGTGATGATAGAAACTGTATGCAAACAGATTTGTAGGTCGAGCAAGTTTGGATTATGAGCTTTTGAGCATCTGAAATTAGATTACAAAATGACAACAAATTAAATGCTAATTTGTTGCTGTTATACACTCCTTACCTTTGGGATTTCTTTCTTTTTTTTTTTTTTTTTTGGATGTCTTACTCTCTGTCTCCATGACTCTGCTTGCCTTAACTTAATTTAGTGCTCACTTTAGTGCACTGAATCAAAATTCATACCAAAATGAGATTTATGCTGTTATGTGCTGTTGAAGTGAAAGGATAAGGCAGCTGATCTGAAAATAGTTAAACACTTAGAACAGAGATGCTTTGCATTTTCTGTCACTTTTAATTTTGCAGCACCGTAAAATTGATTTCCACCAATTAATTAAAATGCAGTTGAATAGAAACGACAAAATTATTTTACAAAAAAGAAAAAAAAAAGTCACTCAGATGTGTCACTGCTAATAATTATCAGCATGAAGGTTGCAGAGTAGTTGTACAATGGAATTTAAAAGACAACTTCAATAAAAATAATAAACACTACACAATCACCACAATGTTAGAGATGATAAAACGCAATGAAATCTCCTAATTCAGATATATTTTGTGTCTTTCTGTTCCCTTTATTTATTATTACAAAGGAGACTCTGTATCCTTATCTTTATTTTTGTGCAGTAACAATAATCTGTATTGTTGTTAGAGATGAGAACACAGCACTAGCTATCATTAGCTAATGTTAGCGCACAATTAAGTGCAACACCTCAATAACCTCAATATGGAAAATGCTCTTATATAATGTTTATTTAATGCTTACATGTGGTTTTTATCACAGTTAACCATCCATTTTGTTAATATAATAGTAAGCACTGTTACCACTGTAGAGGAGTAAAAGAGAGAAGTTAAACTCAGCACTGAGCATAAGCATTTTTGTGGAAAGAAAAAAGTTAACGCTAAAATAATTAAAAAAAATAATAATAATTAAAAAATTCTCTGCTGTACACAGTTGTACAGGCATTTGTCTTCAGTAATATTCGAGACAGCATGGGAATTGTGTAGGAAATGTCAACAACTGATCAAATCTAAGCAGAAAATTAAACATGGCCACAGTTTTGTATAAATAAACAGTAAACAGTTAACAAGGTTTAATGTGTTGCATTTCAATTTCAGAATAAGAAATAACTGGATTGGATTTTTCACAGGTGAACAATGTATATTTTAAGGTGACTAAAAATGTTGTTTTGATGAACTCTTGCTCCCAATCTTACATTAGATTTTCTTTTCAACACAACCAATGAAAAGGATCAGAGTGAACTTCAACATGAGTCTGGTTGAGTCAGTGGTGTTCGTACATCCTTCTGGACTTTGTGTATCTGTCTTGTGCTCAGACGACACAGATGACCAGAGGGTCAGCGGTGTTATCCAGAGTCACTGTCCTGTCCAACAGGCCAATAATGCATGTGACAAATGTCAGAGTTTCTGCTGTTACTGTGAACCTGTATAGATTTATTGATTCTTCCTCTTTTTGTTTCCGCTTGGTTCACTCACTCAGGTTTTATGCCCACTGCAAGTCATAAATATTTCCTGGAGTCAGCAGCATCGCCGCATTTTTACAGCATCTCTCACCTCATCCTTTTGTGGGACCAGCTTTCAGTGGATTTGTTTTGTCCCTCTTGTTTGGACCCTGGCTAATCTTCCTCATCGGCGTGGCTTTGGCCTGCTCTTTCACCCTCCCACTCATGGGGAGACTGTTTGTAGTAAAGATTGTAATCTAACTGCTAATCTTTATGGCTTTCTCCAGGGCAGGGCACTGAGCCTAGCTCAATGATTTGCCAGAGATGTAGAAGCTCTCTGGAGTCTAAGAAGTTCTGTGCAAGCTGAGTTTCAAGGGAGAAGTTGCCACACATATTCAGATGCACCAGCTGTCACTACTGGAGTTGTCAAATGGGAAGCCAAAAGGTGTGTCAGGTAGTATTTGTTTAATGATGATGCTCATTACTTATAACTTCCCGCACTGTTCCGTTTTCCTTACCGTAGAATGAGCCAATTATTCAAAAAAGCTGAGGAGTTTGTGTGTGTAAATCTTCCGCTCCCCCTACTCTTTTACTCTTTTCCTTCTGGTGAGAAAAGCAACATATATCTGTCATAATGAGCAGCAAGCAGTGCTTTAACACCAAGCTGCCTCTCATCGCTAACATAACACAAAGAGATTTACTAATGCAGGCTGTTAACACAGCCAGTTTTAAACACGGCCTGGTTTTATACAGCAGTACGGCAAGCAGTCCCTGGACAGCATGCATTATACACATCTAATTAAGTCTTCACATGTCTATAATAAACCACATTATGCCTTTGGGGCTAGAGGGCAGGTCAGGAGCTGGCGTGGAGTTTGTGTGAGACAGCCAATTGTTGGTGTGTGTGTGTGTGTATGTGGTTGCGTGTGCACATGTCTATTTGTGTTTTTTAGAATCATGCCTATGATAGCTATTTAACTTTCACTAATTAACCCAGAATAAATCAGGGCAACACAGTAAATATTTGTCACCGGGGAGGGAGTAAGGGGGACGAAGATGGTCTTTGTAGCGCCGTCGTGCTGACGTGAAAGGACTGTGCGCTCATGAGTGTGCTGCCAGGGGGATTGTGTGTTTGAGTGAAAGATGCACAGATAGGGGGACAGATTGAGGCAGAGAGACACAGACAGGGAGATGGAGAGAGAGCGAGGCTGAGGAGGGCAGCTAGCCAGCTGTTGGTATAGTTTGATTGGTCTGTTGAGAGCTGCCTCTGTCTTTTCATGGCACCAGTAAAGTGCAGTGCTCCCAGTGGCAGGTGGTGGCTGCCCATCGTCGACCTCCCCTGGGACGGCCGAGGCAAAGATCATCAGTCGCTGCACTCTTTTTTTATTAAACACCTTCATGGTCTGCGGCTCCATAGCTACAAACAACAACAGGAGGGAAAAAAAGCAGGAAGGCGTTTCACACAGAATACCTAATCAGCACATAAAAGTCTCAAAAACAATTTTTAATGGTACTGCTACAGTGTACTTGCTTTTGCTTTCTCTTGACTTCAAAGGCTTGGAAGACTTGATGCTACAAATCAGAGCCACTTCAAACAGCCCACACAGATTTATGCAGGTCGCTTTAAACAGGGCATAAAAGTACGGTGTACTTGCCTGTCCTTCATGAAGCTGAGTTTGGCAGTTGGATGGATAAGGGTACAGTAAACCAAGGAAAAAGAATAGGTCTGTAAGCACTCTGAGTGCTTTTTCCCCCAAGCAGCTTGACAGCTAGGTCCCGGTGACCGTGTTTGTGACAATCAGGCTACCTCACATCATCAGTTGCTTTAGTTGTTGCCATGGCAACATACGGTACAGTAACTCCTGCTTAGGTGCCAGCCGCGGCTCCATCTGAGTTGATAGTCCTGATGTTTGCTCTGGAAAACTGTATTTCCACATCGCTCGCCACACAAGGCAAAGCAAACCTTCTTTTTCTCTCTTGTCTCTTTTTTCTCTGTCTCTTTTACACTCTCCTTCGTTTCTCCTCTGTCTCTCCAGAGGGGTGTAATTCAATTCTCTGAATACACTTCAGGGAGGAGGAGTGTGAAGACTCATTTAAGCCTCCCTAACACTTGTGAGATTTTATACCAAATGTTGCTTATTTTCATTGGCGTTGAGTCCTGGATGTCTTGCATTGGTTTCTCTGTCTTTGCCCAGTAATTCAAGTATTCAGTAGACTATTTTTCTTGGAATTAGAGATGCAGTTTAGGCAAAGAAAAGTACAAAATCAGTCCTATTTAAAGTGTGCAAAAAGAAAAATATATTTTAATTGCTGGAACAGCAATTTGTCTAAACTGTCCCATTTGTCCTACAGGGAATTCCTTTTATCATTATTTTGTGATGGTAAACAATAGCTTTGGAAGTGTTTAGACAAGTCAAACATCAATTAACATATATGTGTAATTGTGTGTAGTTCTTAAAACCTTTATTTAATCATATTTATTTTAAGAAAAATGACTAATAAATGAATGATGGTTGCCATATCAGACTGTGTGGCTATTATCCAAAGAAAATGAGTGTGTCTTCATTTCTTAAACGAGTCTCTTTGTTATTTAAATCATTTCCATTGTACAACCTCAGCACCATGAAAAGAGAGCAAAGAATCAAAAGTTGTCCACTGAATTACTCAAAGGTGAGACTTCCTGATGGGACAAAAGCTTTGAAAGGCATATTCTAACACTGCTGCTCCTTGGAAAGGTTATCTCCCTCGCCTGTCCTTGAGCACTCTGAGCACGTCAGCAGACATTTTACAGAGCAAAGTCCATTCATGTACATATACATTTATATATAGGAAGTAGCCAAGCTCTTAGCAAATGGGCTGTCTGTATGTAATTAGGATTATAGTCACATTCAAATGGAGTGCTTACTTGGCTCTGTGTTGCGAGCTGTGGCGGTGAGAGCGTTCTGCTGGTGGATATGAGCTGGCAAAGAAGGGCAGGATGTGGGTTGGCAAGAAGGGCACCATGTCACTCCCAGTGTCTCGGAGGGGCTTTGCTTTGAAGGAACGATGACATGCGTCATGCTCCGTCAAACTGTGCTCCCTCACTGTAATAATACCCTATTATAACCTGGACTAATTGGAATGGCGCTTTGTTTTTCTTTCTGTTATTTCAGAAAGCTGACAGCAACAACTCATGGAAGGATCGATGGCGGATTACGAGGCTCATGGAGCTGCATAGAGAGGAGGGCTCAGACTAAGGCTGCAGTTCTCATTAAAACCCGGCCTGATCTCAGCCAAGACCTGGGAAAGGAGGGGTGAAAAAGGCAGGAGAAACCAGAGGAGAGCACAAGAGACAGGGGAGAAGAAAGGGAAAGCAAGCAAGAAAACACAGTGAGAAAAAGTTTACTGTCCCCTTTGGACATGGCCTCTACTGGACTCTTATAAATGGGTATTGTTCCCCGTGAAGCACACAGCGACTGTTTACAGTTTCCCATAAAGGAGGGCTTTATTCCTGCTCAGGGATGCATTGTGACAAGATAATTTGAATAGCTGGGGTCTTACCACCAAGCTATAAACATTTACGGGCAGTTGACATGGAGAATAAAGAATGAGCCGTGTAACCTCTGCAGGATGCCGCCTGACTCCTGATGACACAACCTGCTCTCAGTCTACTCCAAGACCCAATACTATCATCTGCATGCTCGGGGAAGAGACGGGGACAGAGAGAGGGGGGTGGGACATTCTCAAAGATTACAAACAAGTAAATAAACAGAAGCAAAGAATGACATGTAGAGAGAGAGAGAGAGAGCGTTAGCTAAAGACAACCGATGCAGGTCGCCGGGGTCCCTTTTGTCTCGTTCCGCAATGAAATGGCGGTGTCTTGTTTTTATGTTTTATCACAGGAGTCGACCACCGGAGCAGACCCGTGGGAGCAGCCAGACATGAGGCTGAATTCGATTAGACAGTAATCTGAGATGGACAGGCAGTGGTGCAGTCAGTGTCAGCAAGCCCAGGGACTCCATAAGCATACTCTCACCATGACTTTCCATTTCACGCCATCCATTGTGGTGATCGTTACTGTGTTCGTAACCCACGCTCCATGAGCCAAAGCCCAGGAATAGTTTGTTTTTAATTCCCAAAACCACCCTCTGGAGTCCGAGCAGTAATAATAACAGGTGATAACAGTAGACTCCAAGTCATTAACGAATTACTGCTTAGCCAGCCTGATCTGTGTGAAGTCTCACCGGGAAAATACAGATTCTTAGAAACTTGTTAAAAACGCTTTTATTCCTTTTTCTTGGATCTACATGCATTTTTTTTCCTCTGCTACTGAGCTGTTGTTTTCCTCCTGCCTTGCTTGGCATTCTGTTCAGTCTCCAAGATGTTTCCAGCGTAACCAATGATTAACAATTATGCCAGTGCATCTAATTAATGCTGGCTAATTATGAGGTTGAGATGCTGACAGGGAATGGGGGTAGGACGGGGAGATTGCTGCATTAGAAATAATCAAGAGAGAAGAAGAAGAAGTTGTAGGAAGAAAAGATGGAGAGAGAAAGAAGATTGGGAGAGAGTGTCTTAATTGGCATGCTTAATTTTTGTCTCAAGACCCTGAGCTTATTACGTAAAAAATATGGATAACTTGTGCATAAAATTATAGATGGTGCACTCACTCATCTAATTTGTTGGCCATGTGGATCGCATTGAAAAAAACAGATAAACAGGATGTCCTGGGTTTTTTCCTCTTCTCGTCTGGATGGGAATTATGTTCAAACCACACACTGTCCCTGGAGTGGCGAGGAAACTCTAGCCATAATTATGTCCATAAAATGCCCACAGATTTTTAATCTTAAACTAATTTGCCGTTCATTTGTCGCCGAGTGTAAAAGTATAACAGAAATGATACACACAAATACCCTGAAGGAGACACACAGCAAAGCCTTCCCTACATATAAATCACATGGACTAATGATTGCTCTCTTCATTTACTATAGATTTTTTTCCCCCTTTCTTTTACAATTCTCTAAAGAAGCAGACCACGGAGCTCAACCCGTTTCCCCACCTCAAGCAATACTTCATCAGGAAAATAGTCAAGAAAAACGACCTCTCTCCACGGCTCATAATGAGGCTGCATGGAGCATTCATTAGCATAGTGAGTGTCTGCAGCCCTACGGTATGTTGGAGCTTTATGTTCAATGACGTTTTTATTCCTACAACCATTCTGTAAGGGCTCCATAATAATGTCCAAGGAAGAAAACACATCATATATTAAAGGAACATGATTTTGCTTCCCATTCAAATGAGCACATCTAAGAGAGTGAAGGCAGAGAGGAAAGAGGGGTTTGGGGAATTACCCAGAGAATAGTAATTATATTCACAGAAGTCTGTGATTTAGAGTGCATGTTTGTTGTTTTTGTCTTCCAGTGCAGAGCAGAGGTAGGAAGCGGCGGCGCTCTGAGTGGTGACACGGGTGCTCCTTGGTGTTCTGAAGTGCATTAAACTCAATGATTGACAATGATTGAAACCACACACAGCCCGAGGCAAATTACCGAGGCTGAGGCTTAGTTCTGCCGATCTGCTGTCTTGTCTCTGCTTTTTCAATTCGCGCCACCGTTCACAAACACAGTATTTGTCATTCAAATGTACAGTAGTGGATGGTGAATGAGTTGGAACCACCGGAAAGCGAATGTTGCCTTTGTTGTTTTTTTTGCAAACCGCTGTGTTTTGACTCAAAATGCTTGCTATATCAACATTTCTTTTTTAATTATAGTGTTTTAACCGATCCCAGTCCCCAGAACTGTTTTGCTTTGATTCAAAAGACAGGACTTTGTGAATATGGAAAAGATGCATACAGAATGTAAGCCTGGGCTGGACCACATACCGACTTCTGCAACCGTCAAATTTATATATGAAGAG
This sequence comes from Maxillicosta whitleyi, assembly GCA_029822895.1. NCBI lineage: Eukaryota > Metazoa > Chordata > Actinopteri > Perciformes > Neosebastidae > Maxillicosta > Maxillicosta whitleyi. The sequence goes on from JAPSES010000002.1 coordinate 1,352,413, forward strand.
CTCATTTCCAAAACGCTATAAAACAACATTTAATTACAATTTCTTATTTTATTTTTTTACAATCTGATTGTAAGCATCAGGGAAATTGGAACTAGGTTAATGTTTTCTGCTATTTCCATAACAATTTTAAACATTATAACATAGATTTCAGTGATATTGACAGAAAAACACTTAGTTTTTGAAAATGGACATATAGCATTTTGGAAAAGAGCTCTTCATATATACACTATATGGACAAAAGTATGTGGACGTGTTGAATTCAGGTGTTTCTTTTCTAACAGGGGTCTGGGATATAAAACAATAATGACGAATGTCATAATATAGTTTTATTTTGGGATAAATATCATTGCATTGCATTAGTTGGTTTTGTTTAAATTGTTATCTTTGTTTCAAAATGCCTCAGAGATGGTTTTTACTTTTTCTCAACATTGACTTTTCTGTTGTTGTTGTTTTTTTTTTTTTTTTAGCCATGTCTATGATTTTAAACGTTCTACCTTTAAATTTCTAAAATCTTTTTCGTTCTCTGATTGTAAAGATTGATTTTCTGCCACAGCTAAACATCTACTTCCTTAACGTATCACTTAGGAAGAATAATTTCTAATTGAACTTTAAGGAAATATTGATGTTTATAACTTAAATACGCATGAACAGGGTGTCTTACAAACTGTAGCCATGATGTTTTCCACTATTTTTGATCCATATAGTTTGTAAAGATCAAGCTCTGAGGCATTTTGGAAGCAAAAAATATAAATAAAACTAAGCTGCACTGAAATAATTTTTTTCCGCAAAAAATAACAATCTCTGTTTTAGATCAGGTAAAATTTAAAACGTGTGATTCCATCCATTCCTTCATGTCTTGGATGCTCTCCACGTTGGGCGTAAAGGCCAAATAAATTTGTAGGTCATCAGCGAAACAGTGAAAAGAAATATTGTGTAAAGATTAACCCAAGTGGCCACAAATACAAGGAAAACAAAACAGGCTAAAATTGATCCCTGTGGCACTCCACAGGTGAGGAGGGCAGCACCTGACCTGTGAAGGCCAAAGTAAACAGAAAAGCCCTGAGAGATCCAACCTAAACCGTGCCTTTGATGCCAGAGAACCAGATCAGCTGATCTGCAGCGTCAAAGGCTGCAGTTAAATCTAAAAGCTGTAAAACATGGAGCAACTTGCATCAGCTGTTAAAAGAAGATTAAAAGTGTTAAAAGTGCAGTTTCGTCTCCGTGAAGTGACTTAGAACCAGAATGAAATTTGTCTTTAAAAAAAACCCTGTTTCCCTTTAGATGAAATTGATCTTGCAAATAGACAATTATTATATTTCTAATATTTTTTACATGAAGGACAGTTTTGAAATGTGTCTTTAGTTATTACTATGACTTCAGCTTTAGGCAATAAATGTGATTTATACATTTTTTAAAGCTACAATGTGTAATATTTCCACATTAAGGTGACATTATGTAGGTTTGTGTTATATTTTCTTTTTTTTAACTCACTATCACTATATCACATGAACCTCACAGTAACAGCAGTTTTCATTTAGTCACTTATCATTGTCATCATTCAATAACGTACCGATCCTACTTCTAATAAGGCGCAGAGGATTATGAGGCGCATTGAAAACAACATAAAATACTCCATAATGGGGGTTCTAGCAGGCTCTGCAGTAGTTAATGAACTGTAGTTTTTTTCCTACCATCATTAGGGTCAAAATTAGCCATGAGACAATAACATGCAGCATGAAGAACAACCTGATGTGTGTGTGTGAGCAGAGACGTGATGTGTCGCTTATATTCTCAGCAGACCTCACTTTGCACTGACAGTGGTGATGAAAATTACTCCCACAATCCCACTCTATTTCACAGCATCATCTGCTACCATACATGTTTTGTTGTAGTTTTGATTGAGTGATGCCCGAGCAGCAGATGTTACAAAGTGAAATTTCACTAATCATTTTTTTTTTTTGCACAACTTCACAGACTTGTTTTGTATGAAACCAAGCTCAGGCAGGTTCTGACCAAAGAAAGATGTTAAATAGTCACAAATGAATCTAAACTCTGCAAGACATGAGTGAAAACAGCTTCACCGTGAAAACACCTGATGATTTTGTTAAATGGGGACAAAGCTTAGAAAGACACAACAGATACAATCGACTTTGTGGACTCACCCACCTGAGACCAGTGTTCGTGTCCCATTTCACACCCAAGACAAATATTATGTTTATTTTTGTAATAGTCGTCATGTTACTTACTTCTTTTAGCTCTTTCGCTGATCTTTTTTTCCTTGACCGAATTGTTTTTGTGTCTCCACCTAACCAAACATTTGCCATGGTATTGTCACATCGTAAAGGCAACATTTACACACTGTTTCATGACACGACCAGCAGTATTTTGTGTTGGAAATTTATGTGTATATTTGTTATTGCTGAAGTGATTGAAAAGTGATTTCCAGGCATAAGAAAGATGTGTTCATTGAGATGTGAACAGTTAAAACACAAAATAAATGAAATAATAATAATAATAATAATAAAAAGAAAAACAGGAAATCATTCCTGTCTGTGGCCGTCCGACTATTTAACTCCAACTTCTAACCGCATAATTAGAATTACACATAACAATATATTTTCACACTTATGTATATATATATATATATTTTTTAATGATAACATATTGTCTTAGTCCCCCGAAAGGGACTAAGTGGTTGAAAATGAATGGATGGATAGTTCATACAGTTTGAACCCTCCAGTTGCTGCAAAACTGTCTTTGTATTCATTTTGGCAAAAATCAAGTGGATTTCTTTAACTCGTTTTAACTCCTTCTTAATTTGCTATATTTTATAACTAGTCATTTCACAACATTTGCACATATAAGGTCCAGACTTCAGATGAACATTTCTCTGAATATGACATAATTGTTTATCAGCAGCAGTGGTTGTAGTAAAAACTGAAAATATGTCCAAACTTTGAGCCGAAAAAATGTTCAGTTATTGGTTGAACAGGACAGAGCAGCACAGCCAACAACCTGGAGGGGGCGGGGCATGAAGTGGCTCATGTGCATTTAAAGGGTCAGTGCTCCAAACCACCTTTATGGTGTCATTACTGACAAATAGTGTTGAAGATGAACCTGTGGAGTTGAATTAATGAAGAATTCAGACCCAAACAGAACATTTACAGTTTATATAGACCACAAGGAAATGTGTGAAAATACATAATTCCATTTACAAAAGCAAAATATCACTCCTTTAGTAGATGGTGTCTCTCTGTGTGGCTGACTTAACACACACATTTTAATACCAATACAATAGCATCAAAATTGTACAAGCAATGCAAAATAACTGACAGTTATCTCATGTAGTGAAAGTGAATGCCATTACTAAAGCAAGAAACCCAATGAACCCAACTCAGCAGGTCTCCTTTCACTACAGCTCAAGCTCCATCCCATATCCAATTTCAAAACACAAAAATCAATATTTACTTTAACAAGAAAAACTTGACAAAAAATTAACAACAAAAACAGAAAATAAATTGTACTCACCAAACCTGCTGCTTATTTCTAATATGTCTCCAACCAAATCCACTTCTTTTATGGGAATCCAATCCAAAATATTTTAGCTAATGCAACTCATCTAATCACATGACGTGAAAATGATGTTATTGTACACCTGCTAGATCATACCTATTTGGCCAACATGGATATTTATTGGCTAAAGCAACAGGTTTATTTCTACTTATTTGAAGCAACAGATCATCTACTTTTGATGCTGAAGGCCTTAAAACAAATTTATTCTACCCGGCAACACATGATGGTGAAATATGATTGGACAAATGCTCTACAGCTGGTCAAACTAATTTTAGTTCAGGGGCTGCATTAAGCCAAATTTGATCTGTAGTGGGCTGGACCAGTCAAATAATAAAATAATGATGATAATAATAATAATAATAATAATGTAAATAGTGTCAACATCAAACATGGATTAAACCATGTCTTAGAGCGGAAAAAGTAAAATTTCATCATAAAAATATTCACATCTACAAACTATCCTTTAAAACAATGTGAAAAACAAGTGCAATTTGAACAATTTAGCACCAATTATGTCTCTATGTACATTACAACCTATAGATCAGTGGATCTATAAACACAAAACATTTAGTAACAGGCAGAATATTGACACAATTACACTTAGACATTTCCAGGTGTTCATATTTGTTCAGGTTAATCATATTTTTTGCGAAACAAGAGTTTGTGATAGTGTAAATACGCTAAAATGACATGAAAATTACATCTACAAAGAGAGAAATGTGGACATGTGAGTATTTATAGGTTATTATGATAGTATTTTATTGGTCCTGCCCACTGGAGATTGAATTGGTCTGAATGTGGAACCTGAATTAAAATGATTGTTAACATCTTACTGTCATTTTTGCATTCCACACATTCATTCCGAAGGCTGGATCGCACCCTTCAGAGGGACGGATTTGGCCCCTGGACCACATGTTTAACACCTCTGCTCTACAGGAAGCAGTGTTACCAGGAGAAAAGCTATGAAATAATGAGAATGGAGTAGTAGGAATATTTGAATCCATTGTCGTATGTAAATGTCTGACACGTCTTACATGCTTTGTCATTCAACCACTGACATAATTACATGTAGAAATACGGATAGAAAATGTAGTTTTGGGTCAGTACATTGAAATTATCTGAGGTTTGTTGAGGCATATGAAAGCAACCTTTGTTCGATTGGTTTGAGAAGGCCGCTGCAGCAGAGCTTTTACACCCAGCAGCAGGTAGTGCCTGATGATTTCTGTGAGATTGCACCAGCCTCATCAAACAGTGCGAGAACAGCAGTGGGGAACGCCGGGGCCAATAAGTCTAAGTCCAGTCATGTTTGTCGATATGATGCTGAACATGAGAGGGTTATGTTTAGCAGTGTCAAAGCGGCTATTTGTGTTTGAAATGCTGGATTCAATAGTGCTTCCACCAGGCAGACCTAAGCCTGAGTGGATTCACATCTGTTTTCTACGTTTAAGTCCTCACCCTTTTAGTGTCAAGGTAGGAAGCATTAAGTTTGATGGGGAACTTAAATAGTAAATCAATAGCAGAGCATTTTTATTCCAGAAGTTGCATCTTGGTCAATATTGTACATCATTCATCCTTACCTCTATCTTTTGCTGGTGTCATTAGTCCTGCATTCACTCCTAACCTTGTAAAAAAATATCTTGAAAAATAATATTTAGCATTCATCAAAGCAAAAACAGACATATTTTTACGGTAGATTGCGTTTGGAAATGAAAATCAAAATTCAAGGATTGTGCAGTACTTATTTCCGAAGCTGTCTTTACTTAAAAGTCCATTACGTTGTCGGGGGCTGCAAATTGTACAAATTTAAATGTGTGCAGAAACGCACATTAAACTCTTCCTTTTCATAAATGACATTTTTTGTTAACAGCAGCATTAAGAATTACTTCTTTCAGAGCTGTGAGACTCTGAACTTTGGGCATTTAGTTGCGGGCTTCAGAAGGAACTAAATGTCCAGTTAATTAGTTTCCAGTGAGCAGGGGTATCTGCAAATAGAAGGAGAGACATGTCAGCTGAATCTGCTTTTCAAATCCGTGCTGTAAATGCCTTTGGGGGGAGCCAGATGTAGTTGTCAGAGGACAATAGATGAAAAATTCCTCTAATATCATTCCTTTTTTAAAGCATTACATTACAGCTCCCGTGGCATGGGGTCTGTGGCAATTCGGTTTCCTCTGAGTCAAACATTTTTATCTTAGGCAATAAGTAGCAACAGCTCCTATCATGTAGGTACCGAACGTTTCATTTATTGTAGTTGATGTAATAGGCACATCCAGTGTAGTAAACATTAAAGCGAAATAGCTCAGTGAATACAGTTATGAAAGTCAATAGGGCTGCAATAACATAAATCAATGGCACACAACAGCCCAAAGCTTACGCAATGTTCTACTAAATTAGGCATGTAACAATTACAGTGGTGCGTTTTTTTTTTGTTTTTTTTTCTCATGTGACCTTTGATTAAGGCTCTGTCAGCCGGGGTTAGAGCACTTCATGCATGGCCGGTACGATTACTGTAGGTAGCGGAAGGCCTGGAATTTATGAGCCAAATGTGTATGCGTGTGTGTGTGTGGACTGTGTAATTTTGTGAGCACATTCATATATTTATGAGATAGATTTGGAGAGAGTTTGTGAAATAGAGCAACAGGGAAGGAGGGGTGAGGGTGGATTAGTGTTACCTCATGTCATTAAGACGGGTTCTACAAAAATGATTTCATGGGTATTTGCTGTTTACAATCTTCTGTTCTGTTTGGACTTAAACTGCGGTGCAAATTACACACATACCTCATATTCGGCCTCTGAATGTAGCCTGAGGGAGGCTCCATGTCTGTTCCCAGAGCCTTAAATAATGTGGTCTATAACATTTTTCATGTAGTGACCCTCTGTGCAAGACTTTGTGTTGAATATTTTAATACGCTAAGATCTTAAACCTTTTTACAGCACTCTCCCTCCACATTTTATTCCCCAGTTCAGGCTAAAAACAAAAAACACACAAACAGCAGTGCATCAAAAACAAAGGGTATTGTCTTTAATCCCCACCTGGCGTTTACAAGGGTTATTATGGTTACTTTTGAAGACTTTATGCAAAATGATGAGCTACGTAAAGCACCTTCAGAGGGGAACCCTCCGTAATTGACCTTGCTGTCTTGAGCCTAGTCAGCAAGCAATAAAGAATGGTTAAATGTTAAGGCAGGAACTAAAGTGCTTGAAGGGCTACACGTACTCCGCATTAGAGAAATAATGGGCCGCCTTCTTTCATATTCCATGTGAATCCAAGGTCACCATTTTCAGTTGTTTAATAGGCATGTAAGAGTGCAAAGCTGCGATTTCGACAGAGGATTTATTTATTATTTTCGTCAGCGCGTACACGTGTGTACATGTTTGTGCGAGTGTGTGCCTGTGCTCATGCGTGCAGCCTTTTCATGCAGAAGGCAGAAAATGAATATCGGAATAATTACCCGCTGATTAATGATCCGTTTTAACAGGTATATGAGGTTTCTTCTTTAACAATGCAGATATATCAGCTGGATGATTAAAAGTAAAATTAGAAATGCTATGACACCTGAATGATTTAAATTAAAGTCTCTTGGGTTTAACAATAGCGGCCAGTGTCAAACGCAGAGTCTAATTTAACCCTGATTGAATGTGAGGCAGTTTTAAAGGCGTGGATGCATTTACAATCTTTTTGTTTTAACTCTGTTCAAACACATATAATTATAGACAACTATAAGACAGATAAATGGAAATGCCTTTTAGCAAGCCACTTATACAGCCAGCGAATTTAACCAGACGTGGTGTGTATCAGCTCTGGCTTCATTCACATTCAAAATGTTTCTAATGGAGCAATTTAAGCTCTTAGCATCCAGCTGTCAAAACTCCTCAACATGTCCCTTTTGGCCAGCCGTAACTGAAGCAAAGCATGTGATTGGCCTAATTGAGATGACATTTTCCTGTCTGTATGGAGAAGGTCACTCCAGAGTCAGTGTGAGTAGGTGCTGATGTCGCTGTCGCTTTTCCACAGCCTGCTGTACAGACAGACACATCCATCTGAAGCTATTAAAACCGTGTTGGCCTGCCCTCCTACGTCCTACTGTGATTATCATCTATTAACGGCCAGCACCACCGAGACAGGATTCACTGAAGAAGGCAGCTGGTTGACGAGCTAAACAGGACTCGCTATAGGTTACACCTGCAGGTGTTAATGTGACCATGGAACGAGCGTGGGACACGTCAGTATCATCCCTCGGGAGGAAAACTCATTGAAACCTGCACTGACACAAGTCTGTTGCTCTGTGTTTGCAACGTCCCTACAAAACAGCGACAGAGAATTAAGAAAATGAAGCCTGTACTAATTCCACATATTATCTTCGGTTGTCTGGAAGATGACAACAGCAGCAGATGTTGACTTCATTTCAGCTGAATTTATCTTTATTACAAGCAAGAATGTGCATCTTTGTCAGTGATACTGATGAGGAGCATAGACTTCTTCGCAAAACATAGAAACAAACCAAAAAAAAATATTAGAAATCCATACATATACATATTGTGCATATTAGATTATTATATTATGAGTTATTTATTACCTATAAATATTTATTACCTTATACCAATTAGGTTATGTTTTTGCCGGCGTTCGTTTGTCTGTTTGTCTGACTTTTAGCGACATAACTCAAAATGTTAGGGATGGATTTTGATGAAATTTTCAGGATTTGTTGCCAATGGCACAAGGAAGAAATGATTAACTTTTGGGGGTGATCCAGAAGA
>JAPSES010000002.1:1383805-1399984 GCA_029822895.1 Maxillicosta whitleyi
AAAAACAAATGTGGCAGTAATATTGCGGGGTGTCAGTCACAATATGCGGGGGAACTGTGCTGCTTGGCGGAGGTTTGTGCTCTCTGAATGCTTTTCTACTTCATAATTGTTTATAGTTAATAGGTCCTTCATAGTTGAGTTTTTTTTTTCCAATATGTTTCTTCTATTATTTTTCAGTCTCATTTTCAAAGCTCATATGAATTTACCTCAACAGCTCTGAGTCTCTCTCTTTTTTCAGGGGAAGGGGGAGGAGAGGGGTGTGTTATTGGCCTGTCGGACACACCCCCAGATTGAGGTCCGTTGTATAATAGTATGCCAGGCATCCCCCTCCCCAGCCTGATAACCAGGGTTTGAGGGGAACTCGCTAATCCGTGCATCACTAGTGAGAAGGCTTTCTCCACAGCACATTTCACTTCAGGCCGGTTCACTTTCACTTTTATTTGTATTTTGTAAATATTAACAGGAGCCTGTTGTAGTGGAGTGGATCACTGGTGTTTGCAGTCGTATATATATATATATATATATGACGCGGCTCACTTATAGTATCAATCAGGTGAATTTAGATGATGATTAGATGATTATTTCTCATGGCACACTATTTGAGAAACACTGATCTAGAGGTTAATTGTTTAGCCCAAAATCAAACCCAGGTTCCATTCACTACAGGCTGACTTTTATACAGTCACAGTAAATCATCTGAAATAGCACATGTTTCATGAGAAAATGTATCAAAAGTGAACATCAAGTCAACCAGTTTGTCTTCACAATCAATAGAAAATGTAGAAAAATATACATTCCCGCCCTTCAATCCTCGCTTTGAGTCAGAAAAAAAAAAATCTCAGAAAGGATCAAGAGAAGTGAAGATACAAATGTTAACCCATAAACTGGAAACTATATTCATTTACTGATCTAAACTGTTAAATACCTGTTCATTCATTAATCCTATCAGCACATGTAAATAATTGGTGTAAAATACAGTTTTTCATCATTTCATGGTCATCAGATGTGACCCATTTGGATGTTCAGAGGCTCTGTAGTTACCATGGAAACACCGTCATCTCCTACAACACGATTTCATCATTAAAACCCATGAAGTTGGATCAATGACAGTGGATGGAAACACTGGGTTTATGTTCAGTTAATGATGAGAAGTCACTATTTCCTCAGTTTTTTGATATAATAACCTTCAACTTTACAACTTCTACATGATCAGTCAGTAATATTTTGGAAAATATATGGAGAGAAATTTGTTTCTTTGTCCCTCAATCAAGAAGAATACATTTGCAATTGAAAAGAATAGATTTGCAACAAAAACAAAAGGAGATTAGTGTGCAAAAAAACAATTAGTGGCAATAAAAAGAAAACATAATTGTGCTTTTAGATCAGTCCTCTTTGTAAGTTAAAACGTTTTTCTTGAGACTTTAAAAGTTTTGCTTGAAAATCAATCCTCTTTATTTGCAACTTCAAAAGTTGTGCTTGTGAAGTTAACTGCACTTCATGGGCGGGGCCTACGCTGATGGATGAGAGAAGAGTTTCTATTGGTGGGTTTGACCGGGCTCTGAGGTTCGGCTCCAGCGTGCTCACAGCAGCAGGGCCTTATTATTCATTACTTCTTTTTATTCTTGTGGTGAATGTACAGGCTGTAGTCTGCACCATTTAGCATAATTCAATACTTGTGGGAAACATTTCAATTTTGAAGAGCAATAATTAATGTTGAATGTGAAATTTAATGTGGAAGCTGCAGCCGAGTCCCGGTGCTGGAGCCCGGTCAAACCCACCAATAGAAACTCTTCTCTCATCCATCGGCGTAGGCCCCGCCCATGAAGTGCAGTTAACTTCACAAGCACAACTTTTGAAGTTGCAAATAAAGAGGATTGATTTTCAAGCAAAACTTTTAAAGTCTCAAGAAAAACGTTTTAACTTACAAAGAGGACTGATCTAAAAGCACAATTATGTTTTCTTTTTATTGCCACTAATTGTTTTTTTGCACACTAATCTATTTTTGTCGTTGTTGCAAATCTATTCTTTTCAATTGCAAATGTATTTTTCTTGATTGAGGGACAAAAACAAATTTCTCTCCATATATATCCATCGGCGTAGGCCCCGCCCATGAAGTGCATTTAAATTCACAAGCAAAACTTCTGAAGTTGCAAACAAAAGTTTTTAACGACTAATCTATTATCAAAATCATCTTCTTTTTTTTTTTTTGATTGCCACTAATTGTTTTTCCTCTCATATCTCTTTTATGGTTGCAAATCTATTCTTCTTTAATTGCAAATGTATTCTTTTTGATTGACGGATAAAGAAACTAATTTCTCTTCATAAAAATACCTGTTTTTCACTGAAAAAACTCAAACTACAGAGGATAATGTTGTAATAAATGTTGATACATAATTGAAGAAAGGTTCAATAGTGAGAAAAATGTATTTAGGAACTGCCATAAAAGTAGCACAAAGTCTTTATGGGTTAAATGATGATGATATAGTGCTCATCCTGTGTCCTGTACGTCATGTCAACATTTGTTTGTCTTTAATGGTATTTAATTAATTTCTGTGCCAATGTGTTCATGTCTTTTTCTCAGGGCACTGATGAAATGAGTGTGTATGTAGAGCCTCATTTGAATATGAAAGAATCACCCTATGAGAGTCATCATCATCATCATCATCATCATCATCGCAATTGTAGTTGAGTTCTTTTCAACTTGTTACAACTCAATTTTCTGTCCTCCACCCACAGAGGGCTTTTTTGTTTAGTTTTAGTACTTTTTAGTATGAGGTCAAAAACCAGTTGGATGTTCAGCTTCGTAAGTAATTAAGTACCTGATAACAGCGGTTGGTCTGTGTTGAAATAATCACATTTTCTTTCTTTCTCCTCCACTTTCCCTCTATTTTAATCTGTATTATTGACTTTTGAATTGATTGTCAAAGATTCCATGTGGAGAAAATATTTTTTTTTCTATAAAATACTTTCAAAAGACTTGTTTATTCTAGACCTTCAAGGTTAACCACAGTGTTTCATATTTCCTTTTTAATGAGAACTGCAATGTATGATCTACTTGGAAAAAGCTTCATAAAACTAATATGTACAAAAATATGCACATGTAAACATAACATTTGCATATATCCATACATACATATTCCATGCACACATAATTAACACGGACATCAGAGAAACAGGAAATGAAGGCTGAGTAAGTGCATAGGATGCTTCAAACTTGAACCTTCACAAAACAACACTAACAATAAAAACTGTTCTATATTACTGTTCCGTGTTTGTTTTCATTTTCAAGCATCATCACTATCTTGAGTCAGTTTAATTTCACCCAGCTGTAAGGAGCCCCTCCGTATCATTTGCACAGAGCATTGTTGGATAATATTGTCCATCAACAGCACACTCAAAATTCAAGTGAGTTTAGTATGCAAACCGGTATCTTTGAGTATACTTAATTTTGGCACTTTAGCGGTGTGAGCACTCTGCATACTTAAACTTGCCTCCAATCTGTGTGTAGCATAAAACTGGGATATCCAGCATATGCCTGTGGATTTGATCTTTTCCATTTCAGCATCACAAGCTGGGAACCTGTCAGGGTGGTGATGGTGGTGGTGGGGGGGTTGCATGTCCTGATGAAGTCGTTTTCCTCAATGCTAAATTCCTGTGCCATTCGCCTCCATGTGCTTAAAGTGTAAGTGTTACCCACACAACAGCGCCCCTAGAGCAGGTGGGAATTCTGTGAAATGCTCAAGGACACTTAAACAAAGTAAGTACATGCCGTCGCTGAGGCCTGATTTTTGAGCCTTCCAGTTGAAAAAATGGTTACTCTATTCAGTAGGAGATGACAGCTTTATTAGATCATGCACAGCAGAGACAAACGGCGAGAAAATGAGGTGAGGAATTAGCGTATTTGTTGCAATATAGACTAAATCAGTGCATGTTTGATAAGTGTCTCCAGGACGCCCCAAGGACAGAACCCTGCTGACCAGTAATACCATTAATGTTTTTTTATCTTCTGTGTGGTCTCATGTAATTACCCCTCTCCCTGAGGTGAACCTCACTACTTGGCAGAACCCCTCTGAGCTTCCCCTCCCTTGATTCCGGCACAAAATAACACACATAAACAAATAAAGACCCCTTTTAACAGCTGGGACACTGCCAGCCTGTGTTTGTGTTGCTGCTGATAATGTGCACCCAGTACATTTGTCACCCCCACCAACACCCGCTCCCCTGCTCTGAAGGGAAGTAGCTGTGCCAGCATATATGAAGACTACCCATGGGCACTGGCGCCACACATGTGTGTGATATTACACGCATTATCAAAGCACAATACACAAACAGGTACATTAAACGATCAAGTACAGCTTGTCTGTGCTTAAATATGAATGCAGATAATCTCTCTCTTGCTCAAGCAAGCACTCATGGGCACCTGTTGAGAAACAAAAAGCAGACAGCAGTGTCAGATATTAAGTACAGCTGGAATAAATTACCAGATGGAAGTTCTGTATATCTTTCTTTTGCATACCGGCCTAATTTCCCATTCAAATTTTACATTCGTCTAATTAGGAGTAGCTCTTTCTGTCTACTCATTATCAGTGTTTGACCTTTTGCTTTGGCTGTTTGTGAAGCTGAGCAGCAGTCGATGGGTGGCCGGCGATAATAAGTCGTCATTTAGCTCAACACATGCTGATTAAATAAGATAGGCCCACGCTTATAGCAGCCTGTTGTTCCCCGGGGGCTTAGTCAATATGGAGCACCTAGGCATAAAGATACTTGGACAACAATGTAGTTTCCTCAAGCAGAACAAGACAGCGAAGACAAAACAAGATCAAACAGTCCCTGTGCTTACTGGGACTTTTTCCCCTTTCAAATTTTTTACCCAGTCTCTCTTATGTAAAGTCTCATTGGCATGAATTAATAATACCACTTCAAACAGATGCAAATTCATTGTACTGTGTCCTCTCCTGCTCTGACAAATGCTTAGGTATGTAGGCAGACTCTATCCGATTCTGTTTCTGTGATTAATTCTCTCGAGAACGGGATGCCTATGCCAAAACAAGACTCCTGTGGCCTTTTGTACCTCTAAGTTTTATAGAGAGACTATTTACATAATGTATATTGATCCCAAAGACACTGCAAAACAACTTATGCACTGCGTGTTCCCGCATCAAAATTGAACTGTATTATTTAAGCATATCTTAATTTAGCACATATGAATAAACTGCATACCTTTATGAGTGAACACGTGCACGGATCGGTACATGCAAAACGCACGCGTGAATGTTGGCAGGAAAGTAGGTTCGATATGTCTTTTATAAGCTGTATCTGTGTGTGGGCTGCTGTGGCATGCATAAAATATTATTTTCTCAACAACTCGAGGTTGTGGAGGAGTTAGTTCAGGAAGGGGTGGGAGAGAAGGCCAGGGGATATACAGTATTTGGGCAGCTGACAGCTGTGTGCGTGTACGTCTGTGTGGGAGTCTTGGAAATGGGAGTGGGAGTCACTGGCGTTTGAAATGCAATGAGGTGCGTTTGAAAGGCGCTCCTGTCACAGGTAAGCACGGCAGCGGGAGCAAGAAGTGTACGGTGATAAAAGGAGAAGAAGAGAAGTGCCCATGCTTTAGGGTGGCATTCGGTATCTGAGGGCTTTTTGCACAGGCTGAGGAAAGCACTCAGCGCTGCACACACTTAAATACAAAAGCCCCTGAAACATACACATACACTTTGATCCTTACGGGGATAGTCCTCAGATTTTAGGGGTCCAAAGTAAAAAGCATTTTTTTTAGCCTTGGTTTTGGGACCAAAGAGTGTACATGTGTACCTGTGTCACTGCTTTGTTTAAGCCCAGAACAAAGACTTGATTCCAGTTCTGAAGGTGATTGAGAGATGCTCTTGATGTTCTCCTCGTTTTCATGCATACTGTAAGGATAAAGATATGCCTTATAAATCAATAATTCTTGTATCACGTGCTGGTGCCTGTCTTTGGTGCAGTGATGTCCTCCCTCGTATCATCCTGTGTCCTCTGTAGTGCAATCTCCACTCCGCTCTTCACTACCTATTGAATGTCACAGTACTGCTGGTTAAAAATATTGCTTTCTTTCAAATCCAGTCAGTTTATACATGTGGATTTAATGTAGAATTTATTAATGTCATGCCCTTTTGGGAGTATGACTAATTATAAGAGAAAGGTTTGAAGGAGAGTGTGTCACGGAGGTGGGGTTATATAGCTGTTTCATCTGTCAACACTTTGAAACTGGTTCACATCGCGCACACATTAGGGCTCTTACTGCCGGTGATTAATCAATACATACCTCTCCATGCTTGTGACTTTTCTTTCCTTTCCTTTTTCAGATGGGAAATTGATGACAGGCTTAAAAAGGACAGCCTTTGAAACCGCTGTCAAAACGCATATGTGTGTTTTCAGGACAGATTATACCCACCCCCTTTCAGAACTTCCAAAACACTTACCTGCTTCCAAAAGTGTTAAGACACCATCACGAAGGTAAAAAGTAATAATTGAAGATGAAAATACTAGATTCTTGCCTGTAGGTTGGAGGCTGCAGAGGTGTAATTTGGTTGTGAATGCTTGGAGGAAATGTAAAATGAAATCCGTGAGAATTTATGACTGTGGAGCGCGTGGATTGGAAAGGTCATACCTCTGTCATTTAAAAAAAGATTTCAATAAATGGCTGGCTCTGTCTCCTGTGAGATACTCAGCTGTATGGCTGACTGGGTGGAGCCGGAGCAGTGAGAGTGATGGAGCACATCCCTAACACCCTTCCGGTGAAAGAATACCCTAGTTAACTCCTAACGCCCCTGGAGATCAGGAATACACCGCCAGGGTAGAATAATGCTGTATCTTTGGTGCAGCTGGTGAGCATTGTTGACAGCATTGATCCAAGATCCCTCATTAGAGTATAAGAGAAACCCCTTCAGCGACGTCACCCTGGAGAAGGATGGAGGGAAGCAGAGGAAAAAGGAGACAGGAAAATGAATTAATAGATGAAGTCGAAAATAGGGAATGAGGTGAGAAACGGGAAGCGATAGAGTAGACCGCGAGCAGAAAGAAAGAGAAGAAAAACTTGGTAAACAGCTGAAAACCTCTGGTGCAAAGTCTTTGGAAGATAATTGTTCGTTTCTACTTACAGCATGCAACAACCACCTTGTGTTCTTTAGTGGAACGATTGATCACTGGCCAATCGATCACAGCCTACTAGAAACACTAAGTTCTGAGTAGGAAAAAGTGTGTTGGCTTTGCAGCTTGCATGTACGAGGCTAAATAATGCTCATGAAAAGTGCCTCCAGCTGTGAAGTGAAGTAGTGCAGAATGCTTAAAATCCAATATTACAGCTATGGCTTGGAGGAGCATTAAGGCGCAGGATGCATCGTGGCTCTATCTCTTGTCTCATGACACTGTGTAAAGTGTAATATATCGCAGGCGTGCGGGTTTCGACAGATGTGTCACACGGTACATACAAGCGTGAGCTGCCTGTTATCAGGGAGAAAGGAAATAGAAGGAAAGGGGGAAGAAGCAGAATCAGGACCATGGACAGTTTCCCATCAAAGTTATTCTCACCAGACTCCATTTTAACATTCACAACAGCAACAGTAGCTTTCCTCTCTCTGCACTCTCACATCGCTTTTATGGAGTACCAGCTCTAAATCCACCTCTGTGCTCCCCAGCTCTCCCTGTGCTCAGCTCTGCTTCCATGTTGTCCAAATAGGGCAGGAATAATTGGATCAGCAAACATAGTCTTATGGAGATGGGCTTCTCCTATCAGATTGGACGCTATTCTTTTTAGTTAATATGATTTTAATGCAATTTGCACTCCGTCAAATATAATGTGGTTGGATTCCTGCCTCTAACCAGCACTACAGAGCATGTAACTGCAGCTCTAATGATGCTTATTATCCTATGTAACATTGACAGGTTCTACTATAGGGCCCTCTATAGTATTCTTTTTACAATGATGATTAAACCAGCTACCATTGCTGTGTACTGGTCCTTCCTAAACCTACATTCCTTTCTATTTGCCATGTTTTCCACAACAATAAGTTATGGCTATATCTCTCTTTTAGCAAGGCCAAATCCTCTCCTCCCCTCCACATCTATTATCCCTTCTCTATAGAATGTAATGATATAAAGGAATCACAGTAAAACACTGTGACATTTCTACATTGAGCCGGTTGTCAAGGAGATGTCTCAGTGAGATGTGTCGGGCCTGAAGAAGAACTGCTCTTTTAAAAGGGAGCGTTTACCCAGCTGCTGGAGGTGTAATGTGCCTGCCATTAGGACTCTGCAGGCAAACGTACAGTAGACTCTCAAAAAACCCTGCAGAGCTCTCCAGTGTGGAACTCCATGCACTCCTGATCAAAATCCATTACCATCTCCTGCAGTCATCGTTCCACGGAGCAGTCTCATGCTGCAGCCTGGCAGCCACATATTGACAAACTCATACCCTGATGATGGCACACACAGTGGTAATCTTCTCCATGTCAGAAAAGCTCAACTTTATCAAACAGTCTTGGACCTTAAAGACCTTTTCCTTTCCAAAGCGCTCCCTTGGATCGTTTCATCCTCTGCCCCAAAAACTGCTGGACTGGAGCCTCCATTTAGAGAATACCCAGTGATGAAACTGATGGAAAGTGCCAAAACCTATTGTTGATAAAAGATGTATACTGCTGTGTTGTGTTGGGGGATATAGCGAGACAGGCTGAAAGGCAGATAGACTGAAGCGGCTGTCAAAACGGTTGTTTGTAGCCCCACGCGTACTGTGCTTTGGGGAAATAATAAACTGCATCATTAGAACCCCTGTCATTCACAGGTTGTTTGTAGCAGCTAGTGACGGGCTGTAAATACCCATACCGAAGCATCACACACAGAGCACAGGTCAGAATAATTAGGCGACTAATTTAGCAAAGAAAACACATCTTATAGGATGATCTGCAGGTGTTATTATAACTATGGCCCAGTGGAGCGACAAATTACTGTCGGATTCTATATTCTGTTTGTATGAATTGTGAAGTTAAGTGCATTTTTACTCCGCTTTTCATCATCTGAGCTTCCATGTGTTTACTCTCCATCATCAGCAGCCTGCCATTCCTTATAATTTAAACCATTTCTGTACACTTCAGCAGCTCCCAGGCCTATTTGTCTATACATGCATGAGTGTTGTTTTTTTTTTTGTTTTTTTTAAGATTTTTTTGGGGGGTAGAAAACACCTAACTTTGATGACTTGGCTGTTTTAATGAGTCAGCATTCCAGTACAGGACAGCAGCATATGGCATCACCTGAATGAGTCTAACTACTGATCCAGACGACCTCCTGACGAGGGAGAGCTGGTGCGTGTTTGTGTCTGTGGCCGGTCTGACTGCGTGCCACACCCCCTTGTCCTCGGTGCGGTGGTATGATCCAGGGGATGCTGTTATAGCGGCAACCGAGCCTCACCAGCAACAGCATCACCCCGTCACAGCCTCCTCGGGTTCAACTGCGGCTAAACGCACCGCGCCGGGCTTCCTGTCACAGCACAGCGGAGCTGGCGTGCGTACAGCCCCTGCAAGGAGATCCTCCTCCTCCTCTCCTCTCCTCTCCCCTCTCCGGCAGACATCGTTTCGTCGTCCTCTATCGGCATTTTTGTAGCGAGCATCCACATCAGCATCAGCACCGCCGCCTCGAAGCCCAGACCAGCAGAGGTGTCTCATCCACATTTACAGGAGCACCGCGTTACGACTCACATTTCTAACCGGAGGAATTGCAGTCTTCAGCATTTGCAGGGTTCTTATAGCGTGGAATTGGACTTAAGAAATGGCTCTACGTCGGAAAGGTAAGCGGTACCTTCAGTTCTGGCCTTTCCAGGCTCTGTTGGGGAAAGATCGCTTTAGAATGATGCTTGGCTAAACGAGGCTCGGGCAATGGAACAACGTGAGTTCACAGGAAATGGTTATTATCAGCTGTTCAAGATGTGCGGTGCTATGTGTGTGTGTGTGTGTGTGAGTGAGTGAGTGTGTGTGTGAGTGAGTGTGTGTGTGTGTGTGTAAGAGAGAGAAAACGAGACAGACATAAAGCCACAGTGTGCGTGTGTATGCGTGCGTACGTGTGCGCATGGTGCGGTTTTATGAAAATCAGTGCGCCTGCTTTGAAGTGCATGGACGCAGACTTTAGTGCACACACCATCCAGTCTGTTTGGCACCCGCTCTAAATAATGACAGCGCAGGTACAGTAGGGCAGACTGCTTCATGGGTGCGAGTGTCGTATTCGTTTTGGTTCAGCAACGCTTGCAGCCTTGAGTTGTTTTTGCTCCAGTTCTGGCTCGTCCACTCCATCTCCATCAGCACTAAGGTAGCCTAATGATGCCAACAGGGCCACCGGAGATCCAGGGGGTATAGATCTCTCTGACGCGTGCCTTCTGTCTTCCAACAACCACTCAGCCTACTGGGCCCTGGCAAGACGCTGCCATCCCTCCAGGTCCAACAGGCACGACAGAACACATTTCAACACCATGTTTTGCTGATAAATACTTTTTTTTTTTTTTTTTTATGTCTGTTGTTTTTGTTTTTTTCAACTATAAGAAAAAAACTTGATATGGTGGTGCAGCTGCTGGAACCATTTCCTAAAAATAAATTCTTGAACTCCAAGGAAAATTAGTTTTTACATTGATTGCATTTAAAATGAGTGAGGGTAAATAATTAACGGCAGCAAATGCATTTTGATAAATCATAATTATTGTGAAGGCAGTGAAAATTGCACCAGGATGGATATGCTCCAATAGATTTAAATTAACCCTCCTGACTCCTCTCCTTCACACAAGATTATAAATAATTGTCGAGAGTAAATCACCGAAGGCGTATTTCCAATAAATAAACAATTCAGCAAATAAATAAATGTAAAAACATTTCTTCCATTAACGAGTAACTTTCAGATGCATCCCCCCTTTTGCGTTCATGTGAGACCTCCTCCTCATGTCTGTGGGAATGGAGAGCTGAAACAGCTATACCTTTCATTTGGAAATGCAAATGCACTGTAATCAGAAACTACAATTTGTCAATATGTCTAATACATGGAACTAATGCACTACAGTCCTGTCCTCTCTGCTCCCAGCCAAGTATTTCCAACAGCCATACTCTGCACACATCCTTCAGAGAACTGTATTGATGTTTGGATTGTTTCACCTATCAGGCATACGTTCCATTATTTTGGGCTCTAAAAACAAAAAACAGCTTCAGTTACAAAGTTCAGCAGTTCCTATACAGTGGTGTGAAGTTGAATGCAGTGTGTTCTCTATGTACAGTCATCAAAAAAAAAAAAAATCATTAGACCGTCAAAATCCATCCAAAACAATGGTTATGTAATCAAGTCCTTACTCCTGTGTGTATCATGTGACTAAAACAGACAGAAAAGGAAACACGGAATGAATTAAAGCACTGTTTTGTTTTGTTTTGTTTTTCAGTGCAATAACATAGATACTGATGTAAGAATTGAAGTGATTTTGTATTTTTATGAAGAAAAACATGGTAAGTGGAGAGATATGAGCTCTGAAATGAAACTATTATGATTTATTTTTTGTTGTTCTCATTATATTTGTCCAAATAAATCTACCTTTTAGTTGGACCAGACATAAAATGAACAAGAAATTGAAGAGGGTGGTCTAATATTTTCTTCAGTTTGTATTTGTGTGTGTGTGTGTGTGTGTGTGTGTGTGTTTGTGTGTGTGTGTGTGTGTGTTTGTGTGCACATCACTGCCCTACCTGCTACTGCTCAGAGTGATGCCGAGCACTGTGCTTGATCCTTTCCTCAGCTTGCACGTTAGTGATAGTGATGATAAAAATGAGGCAGTCTGTCTTTGCTCTTTGTGATTAATAGGGAGCATCTGTGCATGGAGCTCAGATAATACACACACTCCTCTTCTCTCCCTCTGTCTTCTCACAAATGTTCAGAGTCATGTGCGCTGAAGGAGCACATGATGTGGATGTATGGGACCCGGAGAGGCTGCATCCATCTCCCTCTGTACTGGAGCGCTGTGATGGGCAGTGTGTCATAGCCGAGGGCTGCTCCTGGTGTTGTCTAGTGAGGTGTGGTAGTTAGAAAACTCTGTGTCCATATGGGGTAGTTCTTTTGGGGGGGGGGGCTTTAGGGGCTGCCGCACTGGTGCCGGTGATGAGCAGTGATTAAGTGCTTCTTTTAAATGGCACACCCATTATGGCAGTACCTTCACAATTAGAGGACAGGGCTTTGAATTAAAATGTCAGCTCACCAATTACAGTATATATGTCGTGCACATGCAGCTCATTGGCATTCCTGACAGTCAACAAACTGAGCACCACTTATTCAGGGATTTCACTTTTTTAAAATTTTTTTTTTATGCCATATCACAGTATAATATTTAGATTTTATTGTGGCGACTAGGACAACAAATAGCAATTGTTTAGCTGCTGAATTAGTTGTGTGAGGTAAATGTTACCAACGTGACATCTTCAAATGTCTTGTTTGGTTTTCATCTTACAGATAATCGATAACTGCCAATGAGGAGGAAATAAACAACTGAAAATGTAAGAGGTTACAGCATTTTCTCAGTAATTTAATAGTCAACAACTAGGGCTGGGCAGTATATCAATTTAAATTGATTAACCAACATTTTGCTTTGTGAAAATGGAGAGAAATGACTCAGTTTCATTTATTCTGCTGGGCAAAAATTGCCAAAGATACAACCTCTGTCTTATGATATATGAATTGTGAATGTGTTTCTATAGTTGTGTACGGTGCATAGTTTTAGTGAATATATATTTGTGTGTCTTCAGGTCATGTAGCAGGAAAACAACTGATTAAAACTGTCCATAAATTGGGAAAAATCAAGATTTAAGTTCGTACCCCTATTGCCCAACTTGTGTCATTGCAGCTCGGGGGTCAGCAGTCGTAATTATCACGATAATTATAGTCATTATGATCGAATTCTTTTGTCTTTAGGGTTTATTTTGTTTACAGGAACAAATTAAACTAAATGTTTCAATCGTTTGTTTTACTCATGTGAAACAATATATTATATTTATTATACTGTGAATATTTTACTGTGGGATGCACATTTTATTGGTATTGTAGATTGTTTTTGTTTGTATTTGATATATTTTTGTAATATCAGCCTCAGCTTTACTGTCATTCAATAGCCATATTAGACTGAAATATAACTACCCCGATGTCTGTGTTTGTAGCATGAAGAAGATAAAAGATAAAATATTAAATACACAAGCTAAATAGAATAGAACAAAAACTACCATGAAATACATTAAAATAGAATACATTTCTACTGTTTGGTATATGTTTGCCATGTTTCAGCTATAAATTAGAGCTTAAAACTACAAATATCCATTTTATCATGTAATTAAATTTTCATTGGATACAACAGACACTTTTCCATTGACCCTAAAATATCACAAATATAACTTGCATATAAAAATTTACCTAATTTCGCCAAAACTCTTGTTTTTCGATTAAAAGTTTTTGTGCGGGCAAGAAATGTTTTTTTCAGGTGTTGCGAAATTGGTATATTATGCACAACTGCAATGGAAAAACCTTTTTTTTTGTTTGTTTTTTTTCGCAAATAGTCATGTGAATAAAAAAGCCGAATCTGGACGAACATTACAACAAGAGTAAAAGAAGAGTTTTAAAAGAAACACAGTGCGGTATGTGAGGACACACCAGGAAACTGAATAATTTAATAATATAGTATGAGATAGAGTGGTAATATATAATAATAATAATAATAATAATAATAATAATAATAATAATGAATATATCTGTAAATAAACACTATATTTACACTCATCACTATGTTTATGGAGTGACTTCTCGTGTCATCTCGCAATAATAAATAAAAAATGTGATTCAATGGAAGAAAAAAAAACACATCTGTTTTTTTCACCATTTAGTAAATATCTGTAATGTTTTGCCAATAAGCCTGACGGAAAAGCGACTGTTGTCACAACTTTTGAAATTGATATAAAAAATAAACCAAAAACATAACAGGTGTAAATCATGAAATCGGTGATTACAGGCAGGTTATTGCTGCATTTTAAACACATTGTTTTCATCTCATTACTTCAAACCACTAATAACTTTCACTCAGCACCAAAAAACAAAGCCTGTAAACTGTGAAGAAATAAAAATTTGACACTTATTATGATCATTATCGACTGCCGCTAACATTGTTGCCATGCTAGCATGTTTGTCCATATCTCCCAGTCTGGCTCCAGCAGCAGTTATTGGTCAGCAGTTGCTATTTTGCTAATTATCTCCATCAGCTGTTGCACACACACACACACGCACACACAAACACACATATTTAGATTTTTTTGAATTGTTTTTAATGGGGTTGCACATATGGCGTTTAGGATGTCCAAAAAGAAATTGGCGTGGAGCGGTAGCGTTACATCAGTACAACTTCCTGACACCATTTAGGCCCAGAGTGCTGATTGTTCAGATACTGGCGTTTTGCCTTGGCTGTCTGCACATCCCATTGTCCTGAGTGAAGAAAAAAAAAAAAAAAAAACTCCTCAATTGTGTGTAATAATTTGTTTTTTTCTAAGATTTGAGCGATATTGCATGGCCTTTGGATAGCGTATTGGTGTGCGAGACAGCGGGGGAGTTCTTTTTGTTATCCAGCCCTGCATTATTTATGAATTTTCATTCCAGGAATTCAGTAGCCCCTGGCACTGTAGTGCTCCTTTCTCCCATGGAATCACTCACACAATTTTCCTCTGCCCCACAAGTTTAGTGCAAAACTACGTTTCCTTAATAAAATTGGGGTCATGAATTAGTGAGAGGACAACGCGAAATGCATCAGAGGTTGTTTATAAAACTGAGTACAACACTTAATGCTGCAGTCAGAGTTTAAGCTGGCAGGCAATATGAGGCCCAGTGGGAGTTTTTATCCCCTCTCTCCCCTTCGCTGCCTCTCTCTTTCTGCATGTCCATCATATAGTGGGAATGTAATTGCTGGAAAAGCATAAAATGTGTCAGGGTGTTCGCCACACTGCTGATAATCTCAAAAACAAGCCGTGCTTATACGCGAGTAACCGTAGCACTCACACACACACACACACACACAGACACTAAAACATGTTACTCTTCTACAACCTCAAATATTTACCTTCTTGCTGCAATTCCGCTCCGTCCTCAAGAGGAACAGTTCAACAAATCCTGCAGTGCTAATTAGCGTCTTCCTCATTCATTCGGCGCCGCTTGGCCTCTGCAGCAAGAAAATTGCCAGCGCCGTGTTTCTAAAAAAAAAAAAAAAAAAAGTCAATGTGATTTCGCCAAATTACCCTATTAAACCACATATGGTTGTTTAAAGTATTTGTTTACAGTTGTATTTGTAGGAAATGTAACACATGCATCTCTGAAGAGCAGTACATATGAAAGGCACGGCATCACGGTCACACTGGGACATATGGTGGTAATTCTTGCAAAAGTGTCAGAAAGCAAAATTATGGAAGTGAATAGTATTCTGTGTTAAACGTAACGATCAGGCTTGAGCATCATTTAATACACTGATGAATCTCCTGTTTTCCATGTAGCAGTAAATGGATAAAAATATTTCTCCACCAGGAAGCGATTGCATTAAAACTATGCAAGTCTCTTTTTTATGATATTGTATCCAAAATACAATACTGTTTATTTTTCACGGTGAAACTAAAAGCAGGACCAGGAGCAACAGAGAAAGGGACAGAAATAGAATCAAAACCGAAATCAACGCATCTACATGTACACACACGCACACACACACACACACACACACACACACATATACAGTATGTGCCCGAGGCGGTTTTCTTTTAAGTATTTGGCTATGTCTCAACTGGTTCTCCTCTTCTCACTCTATTCTCTCTAGTCGTTTTCCATTGGGCTGTGGGCAAAAGTCAGAAAGTGTATACAGATAAATAAGGGCTGGGGTGTTATGTGAGATTTGTATTGTGAAAATGCAATCACAGCCTCCCTTCACACTCCGCCCCGCTGAATGTTCCTTCACATTCAGAGTCAGAAGACAGAAGGATCAGAGCCACGAGAGGCTTACTGGTCGAGCCCACTCTGCGTCTCTTTAAAATATGAGATTAATTTGTCAAGAGGAGTGTGTGTGTGTGTGTGTGTGTGTGTGTGTGTGTGTGTGTGTGTGTGTGTGTGTGTGTGTGTGTGTGTGTG
>JAPSES010000002.1:1419326-1434195 GCA_029822895.1 Maxillicosta whitleyi
CCCCCCCCCCCCCCCCCCCTCGTCTGGTTATTACATCCTCACTTCTGCTGTATGACTTTAATCCTTGGGGGGAGGGGACCAACCTATTGAAAGAACAGGCAGGTTGTGACAGTTTTCTTCGTACATCACTCTAATGTTCACCTGAACCCTGAACTGTTGGCAGTCTCAGAATTTGCAAACGTCCCCATGCGCTGGGGTGCCGAAAAGGGGGGGTAAACATGACAAATTCATTCAACCATAGAGCAGTGGAGGGGGTCCAGTGGATTTGGTTAGAAGTTGTGAAAATTGTGTGCAAGATCCACTGTATAATAGAGGAATAGAACCTGAGAGCAGGACGGTGAAAGTATGTAAAGTTTCACTTTTGTTTCACGCCAGCATTAGTTTCATTAGTTTTGGCCTACCCCCCCCACATATGTAACTGACCACCCTCCTGTTTTTTGACAAATCGCATCCTGGATATGATGATAAACTACTGTAAGAAAGTGAAAAGAACAAAAAAAGGTAGTTAATTATCATAATATACAGTTTCTAAAACTATTCTTTAAAAAAATCATGCTTGTTTGATTACACTGATTTTGTGTTGGAGTCTACGTCCTGCAGGGAGGGGATCATTTTTTATCTTATCTTATTTACACCCATGAAGCCTGTACATTAGTTTCTATGAAACATGGGTCAGTTTTTTCCAGGAGAGTCTGTATGCTCCACTTCTGAGTTATTCAGTGTCTTGTTCTGCTGCTGCTCTACACTTGCATCATAGTGTGAGCTTAAAAATGGAAATGCTAACGTCTACAAATAAATACCTCACACTTACAACACAGACTTCAAGTCAAACTTCACATAAGCACCAGGCTGGACTGTCTATCTGGCGTACCTCAGCGTACCTCTGGCATTCCCTCAGGTCTGTCATTAAATACAAATATGTATTATTATAGTTTTATTGATTGCGACGGTAAAAACAACAAAAAAAAAAAGAGACACGTAGGAGCCCATTGGATGATTCTCCTGAAGGACATTGGGCTAGTCCAATGAGATCCCTTGGTCTCGTAGGCCCGCCCCTCCCCACAGCCCCCTGAGACCAAAGTAATCTCACTCCTGCTCAGTCAGCCTGACCTCACGACAGGTGGAGAGCTGAGTGCAAACCAAGGGCGCAAAATGAGTGAAAAACAAGAGTGGAGCTGAGAGAAGGAGAGAAAAAAGAAAACAAAAATTAAAAGAAAATGCAGTAATATGTGCAAAAATAACATGTTCCACAAGCAGCTCGCTTGCTGGTTCAGGGAGGGGGAGAAGAGCGAGTAGGAGGAGGAGGAGGAAGAGGAGGAGATGGAGAAAGACGTGACACAGCAGGGGCAGACTGGTCAGAAGAATTCACCTCCACACTCACTAACCAAATTCTGTAGCAGTTTATAGTTATCCACAGCTTCAACCCCATTTATTGCCCAAACTAGCACGCCCAAAGTGGTCGACATCCTCACTTTCTCAAATCAGCCACAAACATGTGTCCATACTATTGTTGAACTTACACAAATATACATTAGGAATTGTCCGTTTCGTATAGAGTATTCTAGTGCTGTCACAAGCATAAGCAGGGATGGCCAAATCCGGCCCCCCAAAGGGTCCAGTCCGGCCCTTGTGATGGCTTTGTGAAATGCTAAAATTAAACTAAGATATTAACAATCATTTTAGTTCAGTTCCGTAGACAGACCAATTCAATTTCAAGTGGGTCAAACTGGTAAAATACCACCATAATATCTAATAAATACTCACAATTCTGTAAACATTTTCATGTATTTACACCAAAACAAAGTATAATTTTGCAAAACATGTGAATGATATGAAGAAATATTTACCAGAAATGTCTTAAGTGCAAGTTTAACAATATTGTCATGGTTCTCGCCAGTGCATTTGAGCGTAGCGCCCCCCCACACTGTGATTTTTTTACCCCCATGCTGTGATTTCGCCCACTACGCTGTTTTTTAACAACAGGGTTCTCGCCAGCGTAGCAGCAGTGCAGCAAGCCCCCACGTCGGGATCCCCCCCCCCATGCTGTGATTTCGGCTGCTATGGTGTGGTTTATCTATTTGTAGATCCACATGATCTATAAGTTATAAAGTACATGTGAAATTGATAAACTGGAGCATAATATTGTTAAAATTACACTTACTTTTTTCAGTTTGTTCATATTATTCACATTGTTTTAAAGCATAGTTTATAGATGTAAACATTTTCATAATGTAATTTTACTTTTTTCACTCTAAAACAGAGAAAAGTTTGGAGTTGACATTATTTCTATATTATAATTTTACTGGTGCGGTCCACTTGAGATCAAATTTGGCTGAATGTGGAACTGAACTACAATGAGTTTGACACCCCTGGTCTAAAGTTTGGCTAGTATCCAGTATGTGTTACTCATGTCATGCCCTTCAGTTTTTCAATTCAAACAAATATCTTATTTACTCTACTGTCTGCTTGACGTGTCTTTTGCAGTGCAACTATGATCTCATACATAATTTGTTATCGTAATCTTTCCCTTCTGTAATGGCACGTGTTAATATCGACATCTTGTACTATTTAAAGTATTAGCTTGCTAGCTGCCTCGTGGCAAGGTAGATGGCTCTATATGATAGAAAGGTAGCCGTTAGCTGTATTCCAAGATAGTATAGCTATTGCCAGCCTGGTGAGAAGGGGCAGAAAGGCGTGTGATACCCCTTGGAATTTGCGTAAAATATTTTAGGTTAACATGTAGTAAAAACGCTGAGAGGAACCTGGGGACTGAGAACATTTTTACCTGAAAGTATATATATAAGGATTATATTAATGATTACAGGTAGTCCTCCGGTCACGACGTACCCGACTTATATTATTTTGACTTTACGACGCCAGAGTCTTGTCCACTATTACTGTACAACATCAAAATCTCGTCTGCCATTACTGTACATACGTACTGTATACTGTACGTACAGTAAGTACAATATCTTATTTTTTTTTACTTTATTTTATTAATATGAAGTATAATACATGTAGTTGGGTAGTTATTTAGAGATTTAGGGGGTATTTAAGGGTACTAAAGGGTTAATTCCGACTTGTGCGAAAATTTACTATTCCTACGTCAACATCGTAGGAATAGAACTTGTCCATAACCCGAGGACTACCTTTATTAGACAGCGACTGGGTAGATTAGTGGTTTACGCCACTGGCTGTGTGGAAGATTGCTGGTTTGAGACCCAGGTGGGCCCTTGGGAAAGGTCCTTTACCTTTATCATCCCTATACCTGTAGTCACAAGGGGGCAGTGTTTCATTGCTCTGGTCCCAAGCCAGGATAAATGCAGAGGGTTGTGTCAGGAAGGGCATCCGACGCAAAAACCTGATTCGTGAAACCGTGATTCACTGTGGCGACCCCTGAAGGGAAAAGCCGAAAGAAACATTCATTAATGACTATTAGACAGAAGTAACACTAGTGACACATCCCTGCCTTTCTATTTTTCTTTGTGTATAGTCCTCCAACATGCTTAACTGTCAAGGGCATTTCTAATGTGGGCTCTTTAATGTAGGCTGATGCACTTTATTTAAATTGTTGAAACTGCACAATGCAAACAAACATTCTCCTTTTGCATTATTGTATTATGATTCCAAACAATGTATTTAGGCCTTAATACTTAATAACTGCGGTGGGCCCTCAGGTGTTCAAAAAGTGCCCTTTTCAGATGCCAGTCCAGCCCTGGTAAGTATACACATATTATGTGTGTAAGATAATGTAATTTGGGTTGCTGGATCATAAGAAGGTTCTAAATCAATGGGAGTGAGCCAGCCGCTGTTTGACGCCCCTTCACAACCTTAAGCTCCATTGTTCCACTGAAGGAAAAAGCCCCAGATCATGATGACCACACCCCCTCCAGTGGGGTTCCTTGCCATGCCACTAACATTGGAAGCCAATTCTATATGTGTAGTTTTGTGGTGTTGAAGGACATGAGGGCTTTGAAGACGTGTTTTGTTCTATAAGCCCTTCTCTGGCAGATGCCATGTGATGGTTGTTTGGCTGCAGTCGGTGCAGTAACTGCAGTAACTGCAGTAACGGTCTTAATTTGGGTTGAGGATGATTCCGTCCAATGACATTTTTTTGGGGTCTACCACTTGAGTCTTTTGTTCTATAACCCTCAGAATCTTTTAAGAAATTCTAAATGACTATCTCACTGCGTCCAACCTCAGCCGTGATGGTGCATTTTGAGAGGCCTTGCTTATGCAGCTCCGACCTCATTCAAATAAAAACTGCTTTTTTGTCTTTGTCATCAGGAGGTTGTGACACTGTGAATACCTGACAGAAAATGACATTGAATCCACATTTTGCTCAGATGTTGGCTTTTGAAGGGTGGTCTTAAATGTTTGATTTGCTGATGAACAGCCTATTTCTTTTTAATGGTTGTTTTTATTAAATTGCTCACTGATTTTTTTCATTTTATTTTTTGTCTCACTCCCATTTCTTCATTTAGCATTTTAAAACTCTACTTAGCACCTTTTTGAGGATCCAACTGTGCAAAACCGAAATCCATGCAATTTTTCATTTGGTCTTAAAATTCTAATCAGGTGTGTATTGAAACCAACCAGCAACATTTTGATATTAATATGAAAAATAGACGGAAATAAGCTCACATTCATTCAAACCTCAATATCTTTTAATATGTCCTCAGACCGTGGTCTGTTAAATCAAGCCATAAGCCAATGAATGAATATAAATTAAAATGAGATTTTTCAGTTTCTGCACAATGTAAAATGAATGGAGTTTAAGTAAAACAACAGCACATGCAGGGTTTAGACCATGATATGTTTAGAGGAATCTGGGCTATGACAGGACTAACCATGGAGTTCCTAAACATTAAGACATACTATGGCTTGTAACAGATGAAATTAAAAACAAAATTCATGTGTTGCATTAAGCTTACATCAGTGAACTGGTGAATGTTAAGGAATAAGAAAAAGCACAAATCAAAAATTGATAAAATCCTGAAAATGTTTTATTAATATTACCAAGCCCCTGTGACATAAGGTTAAAAAAAAAAAAACAAAGACTGGCCTATTCCTGTACCTTCATGGTTAACTTCTTATCTTATTACATCCAGGCCACCATTGTGAACCAGGCCTATTTTTGCTTATGACAAATACTTTCACCGCTGGTTCAAGGTAGTGTAAAAATAAAAGCCTGCTGTTCTTTGTCTTCCTCAAACATGCAGATGATGATAAAACATATTGGCAGGAAATAGAAAGTGTAAAAAATTTATTTCCCCTCTAATCACCTGCTCATTTGTTTCAAAACAAAACGGCGCTCTAGATTTTCTGTTTTGTCAACCCAAGTCTGTAACGGTGGGAGAATAGCCTATTTGCTGTCGAATTGCCCTCTTGCAGCCAATTTGAGCTAAACAGTAGTAGGTGGTGGTGACCAATCTTGCTCCACTTTAATTCCAGCAGAACAGTGTGTGAGCCACAGCTGGTCTTGACCCCATCAAACTGGCACAGCAGGACACATCACTGGTCAATGGAGTGGTCAACAGGACTGCGGTTTTTATTGAAATGCTGTGGTTCATGTTCGGAGGACCTGACCCAACACACATATTAACTGCACTTTGTAAGCACAAGAGGAAGTCTTCCTTTCCTTTGTGCTCAAATCCATATAGTACCCCCTTGCAGTGTTATCTGTATAGATTTCAATTTATGTCTTCGGTTTTTTTTACCCCCAAATTACATCACTTCTATCACTTCTGCTTATACATTCTGAACCTGAATGGTGGAAGAAAATTTACTCAACTGTCTCTACAGGAAAAAAAGGAGGGCTCAATTGAATTGAATTGAATTGAAGTGTAACCAGAGGACTAACACAGTATATCTGATGTTCTCAGATAACAGGTTGATGCTTGGGATTGGAGGGCGTTCTAATACCTGAAAGCATATGAGGCTCAATTTTTCCCTCAGTCTGAGTCAATATTAATAAGGTTTGATCTTTATCTGATCTCTTCACCCCACCAAGGAGAATATAGATGAGATCAGTGCTCTGTTTGAGCAGCAGTTCAATACATCTCAAGCTCAATAACACACATCAGGCAGCCTGAACAGGATATAGCTTCACTGCAAATGGTTAAGAAAAATCGAGGGTGGCATTTTGATTTGGACTTCTGCTGCAAAACTTTTAATAAATGCTTGCTCAAATAACAGCCTCTCTCTTGACATAATTTGGGAGTTGTTCAGTGTTTGGCTTGTAAATGCCTGGCTCTAACAAACACCTGGTCAGCTTAGGTGCTAAAGTAAATAAAAACACATGCCAGTATTAGGGACTTTTCAGTTTTTATATCTACATGAGCTCAGTTTGCATACCTTTCTCTTTCTCTGCTGCTCCTGTAGATTTAGACTTCTGTAAAAGCGGGCAGATGAGGAGCCCAGACTACCACATCCACCCACAGCAGCAGCAGCAGCAGCACCAGGAGGAGGAGGAGGAGGCGCTGTGCTCCGGACCTGCCGCTCACGTCCACGGCCGCGGCTACTCCCTGGGCGTGGGCTCGGATGTGGACACGGAGCCGGAGGTGGACCCGTCCCCCGCTCACGGCCTGCAGCACATGTGGATGCGCGGCCTCAAATCTGAGCAGAGTTCCTGCCTCACGAGCCGAGCCAACTCTGCTTTGTCTCTTACAGACACCGAGCATGACAGAAAGTCTGAGCCTGACAATGGTGAGTCAAAAGTCCCTCCTTTTACTCTGCAAAGGAAGTGTCCATCACTGTGCAGACAAAAATGTGCAGAAAAATTCAGCTCAGTACATCCAGAGCTTTGATCGTTGCATGCACTATATGTTGAAGTGGGGATATTTCTGTACTTTTTGTTACTGGCTGCATTTTAATGCATTCTCTAACTGTATTATATTATAAGCAAGATGAGGAAATTTCCAACCACAAAAAACAATATGTAACATTATAAGTCCTTTCAAGGTTTAAGTTACAGCCCGAGGCAATTATGTGATGGAAACTCTCAGTTTTTGAACTAATGCTAATGCTGAAGTTCCTCTCTCTTTGAAGGCTCTTTGATGTGACTAAATACAGAATGTGCCCTATTGGTTATTTAGTCTCTGAGGTAAGCTTGTATTAGAGGTGAAACTGGGGTGGACTGGGGATGGAGCCTTAGGTAAGTCCGGCACAGAGCATCCACGGTGTGTGAGGCTTGGAAGGGATTGAATATCCATTGGAGACTGGGGACAGATTTTGGTTTAAGTCCCGGAGGAAATGGAATTGCAAGGGGTCGAATGTGTACAGTACCTGACTGGCTGCCTGGGGGCCGCTGACAACTGGCTCTGTGGGGAAGACTATAGCCTGGAAGGAGAAGTTGAGAGGCGAGGGTGAAGATATGGGGCCAACTAGAAAAGAGTCTGGGATGGTGCCAGCTATCTGTCTTGCACCGCTGGGCTTGGCTGGGCTCCCTGCAGATGGAGAGTTAGTTAGAGGTGCACACAAACAAAGACAGAGCTCTCCAACCCATCCCCAAGGGCGCTGTCTGTTTATGTGGTGGAAAAGGTGGAACGTATTCAGTGGGAGAGAAAAAAGGGAAGGTAGTAGAGGGAAAAAGAGAATTACAGAGGGGAAAATACAAGACAGAGAGAGCAAAAAAAATGGTAATGAGAGAATAGAAATGGTAATGTAATGGTATAATTAGAATGAGAATAAAAGGGAATGAGTAGTTGAGGGTAAAATAGGTGAAGGAGAAGCAGGTTTGGTGTTGGTGCGGAATGGAGGATGTGTGAGAGGAGAAGATGTTTTTTTTTTTTTTTTATGTTTAGGATGCACCCAGGGGTGCTGTTTAATGACAGCCGGATTGGACATGGAGTCAGCCTTGCGCAGAATCACAGGATGGAAAAGGCAGAGTGAGAAAGAGAGAGACAGAGTGAGAGAGATTGGGAGTGCTTGCAGCATTACACAGTAATCAATTTGTGATGGCTGTGTGCATATGGACCAAAGTTATTACCATTTGAGATGAGGGACTCCATCTTTATCCAGGGTCAGAACGAAAAGCTGCAAAAAAAAGGGGGGAGGCAGATGGGCTTGGAGCAGAGGAAACAGAAGCAAATGAGGATGGATGAAGTCACACAAGTGAGAGGAGAGGATTTAAATGTTCAAAGCATTTGGCTTTACTGCTACAATGCACCAGGAAAGCTGGTTTATGTGTGGATTTCATACTGTATGTCACATGAGGAGCTGCATGTCCCACGCCACTCCAAACGCTGAACCATCTCTCTTCTTTTTTTTCACCTCCCGAATAAGCTCCTCTTTCCCTCATTTTACCCCTTTTCCTCTGCATTTTCTCCTGAATTGTGATCCCTCACTTGGCACCCGTTCCTTTTTTCTTTTTCCACAACCAACACCCCATTTATTTTCATCCTCTTCCTGTCCATCTCTCTCTCTAACACGTGGCCAGGTGTGTCCATGCGTGGCATCCTCTAATAGGAAATGCATTATGGATGTCACATTTCTCTCCATCAGCACAACAAAGTCTTACACACACCTCTGTTCCCGGCGATAATGAAAGTTAGAGGCACTCACAAAAAGATGTTGGCGTAAAGGGGCTGAAATCAAAAAGCTGGCGTCCCTGCCAAAATGAAAGTGCATTTTAAGTCGGCCCGACCTTGCACTCCCTTTGTCTTCAGAGCTTGCCCCCCTCCCAAACCCATTAATGATGTCAGCTTCAAACTGGCAGGAATCCTTTTGTTCCTGGTCTGATTGAAGTTGACAAGTCAATTTAGTCAGTGTGTGTGTGTGTGTATTTGTGTGTATGTGTTTATATGTATGTGCGCTTTGGGTTGTGAGAAACACAGAGAGGGAGAGACAGATTAGGAAAGAGTAAAGGAGATTGACGTTCAGCTTGTGTGTGAAGCCACGTTCGTACAGAAATCTGTCTGCGCTGGCTTTCATGTGTCTATACGTGCGTCTGTATCCCGGGGTGGAGATGGGAGGGGTCCGCGTGTCCAACTGTGACACCTCCCTTCAGGGAGGCCACGGGCGGTCTCGATCACCAGTCAGACCTGCTGACAAATTTAGGAAAACATCAACACCCCGAACTGACGACGGTACAGCGGTAGAACAGAAGAGACTGGCAGTACAAAGACAAAGTGCAGTTCAGATAGAGTTTAACACTGACACATACATGCACTGGCAATCATGTGGACACAAATATGTCACTGTTGCATGTAACATTCAAGTGCTAGCGTTCATGATATATGGAGAAGTTTCTGTTTCTGTATTGACACATGTTCGGTTGAACGTTTTCATCGGCAGCTGAATATAGACGCATTAAATCAGAATGATGTACTTGTAGTCAGTGCTGGGTGGCTTTCTTTTAAGCTGTATTTTATTGCAGAGTATATGCTCCTTAAATGAAATTCATAACATACTCTGATCAATTTTTCAAAGTAAATAAACACATCGTTTTACAGTAATATTAAAGGTAACAGTGTTTATGAACG
The DNA here is from genome assembly GCA_029822895.1 of Maxillicosta whitleyi. Taxonomy (NCBI): domain Eukaryota; kingdom Metazoa; phylum Chordata; class Actinopteri; order Perciformes; family Neosebastidae; genus Maxillicosta; species Maxillicosta whitleyi. Next base: position 1,428,812 of record JAPSES010000002.1, read on the forward strand.
CGATCTAAAGTACATTATATAAAAAACTGTTGTAACTGGTAACATATGGAAAAACAAACGCACTGTGTTATTTAGTCTGAAAACTCAATTCTTTCCCCTGACATTTAATTTTCCAAAGTGTCAAGTTAGAAAACCAGTAAACAAAGATGAAAATAAAAATATGTGAACGTAAAGGGCTGTAGTTGAACATTCTGTACTGGCTTTTTTTTTTTGAAGTGCATTTCACAGCCTTAAAACTAACCCTCTTAAAAAAAAAAAAAAAAAAAACTAAAAATTAAACAAATGTAGATGTGAAGGTAGTTTTTGCCTTATTTGTTTTTTCTCACAACAGGAAGTAGGTAATATATATGGAAACAGTCTGAATATCAAGTCCTTTGCTCACTCTACCTTATCCTCTGCTTCATGTGTAAACTGGTACACGACACTGAATGTACGGTCGAGTTATGTTTTTGCAGGGTTTTTTTTTTTTTTTTAATAGATCAGGGAGTCATGGAAAATTCATGATGTGTTTTTAAGTTCAGTGTAAATAAGGCAGACTTTAAGCAGTAATGCCTTTAAGTAATGACAGCGTATCTGTATATGAATTATATAAACTATAAATGCAGTTAAATACTGCTGTTTATATTTGTGTTCTAAATACATAACAGTTTTACACATGTTCCATATATGGTTTTAGAATATGCATTTGTTATTAGTATATCTGTACATCCACTAATACCCTGCAATAGGACTGTGATGTCGAATATCCAAGTATCCCAATGGTTAAATCTGTTAAATCTATGGTGTGAATTATTGAAGACATAGTGAATTTTCAAATGTCAAAATAATAACAATAACTGGGAGAAGACAAAAACAACAACAAAGAGCTGTTTAATGGGGCTGATATTAGACAGAAATTCACAATCTTTGACTTTATTGGAGAGTAATTAAAGGAACGCTGTGGTCAAAATAATACAGAAATACTTTAATATGTATAAAGTTTGAATAAAATATTTGTTCCCATCAATATAGTGATAATGTGATTTATTCTGGATGGATAAAGTGAAACTGGGACTCAGTATGTAATCATTGGACCTGGTTAAAGATGATTACTGACGTGTATGATTAGGAATAAAAAGATGAATGTGTCTGAAAACAAAATTATTTCCGATTCAAGATTCATTTCATTGTCACACAGAGCATACACAATGGATCTTTGATGGAGAAAAAAAAAAAATTCTTCTTGAGTAAAAAAAGGAAATGTACCATGCAAAAATAATAATAATAATAAAAATAAATAGTAAAAGACACACACTCCCATTCTGTCAACTCACACATCCATACATTCATACCTAGTTAAAGTGCAGAGGACAGTGAGAGGTAAATATTGCATAGTTTAGATTTCCCATTATTGCACATTATTGATTATGGTTATTGCACATTGTTTTCCATTATTGCACACACAATTAGATGCAAAAAAAGAATGCAAATCTGTTGTATACACACATGCCGCCATCTTTTTGTCCAATTTTCCAATAAAATTTCCAAATTTCTGGGCAACAGTTTACAAATGTGTAGAATAAAAGACACTTATTATTAGTGATTTTTCTATTTCCGGAGCTGTTGCTTTCCCTCTGAGTCAGTAATTTGAGTTAAAAAGTCTGATATTAGCTATCGGACACTATTACAACCAAGTTCTGCAAATTCGATATGTTTGCAGAACATCCTAATGACGCTGATAAATGGCCAAATGAATTGATCTGCCTCTATTAGTGACCTTTAAAAAGCATCAGTAGCTGTTTTCTTAGCTTTGCAAAGTACCCGTGCTGGCTGCTTATGCCTGTTCGAAGCTTTATGCGAAGTTAGGATCACTTGTTGTTGAGTTTCTCAAGTTAATTGAAATCAAGGAAAACATGCATCTTTTCTGCAGACCTGAAAATGTAATCAATGCGAGAAGGCTTCATTGTCAATGACTTTAATGTTCACGTAGGTGGGAAGGCTAAGATAGACTTGTTGAGAAAAAGAGATGAGGGGGGCTGATGAGATAGCGAGAGCTCGCAGATTTGTTGGTGTCACTCTTCCGAGTTACTGCTGTGTGGAATATAAAAAAAAACACACATTAGCTGTATTATCTGGGTTACAACGCTGTCCTATAATGAGATGTTAATTAATTGGCCGCTTTTTCATTAGTTTAATCAGTTGCAGATTTACTCCTAGCCTGGTGTCTATCTTTTTGGCTTATCTTTTTGCTTCCACTTTCGGGATTGGCACATCGCAGCCAGCCTCCTGGTTTTACATCGCTGCACTTTTAATACATCATCCTTCAAGCAGAAAGGTTCCAAGGCTGCCGCAAACACAAGTCCAATGAAAGGCTCTATCACTCATTATGGTAGATAACTTTCTATGCTAAAATGCAAATATCTGTGTAATTACCGTGGCCTGAGTAAGCACATGATTCTGATTGGCCGCGGGACGTCCATTATTTTTTTTTTTTAAAAACTTGACATCTCCCTTGTAAGTGTCTGATCACAGTGCTAAATTAATACCCCAGAAAGGTCCGAGTGTTCCATTTCCGACCGTACACTGCAGATAATGGTTTGAAGAAAATGGGTTTTCAAATTGCCTCGAACAGTTAGTGTCCCTGAGTTAGCAATCACGCCTTATGAAAGCACGAGTATTGAAAAACAAGGTACATTCGGTTGTAATCCCCCTGTGTCCTGATGTGATATGACCGGCAAGCGACACAGCCTTAATAATAGATACACACCAAGGCAACGCAGGGCAGAACAAAAACCTAAACTGCATGAAAGTGTCATTAGCATGCACAGTACTCATTTCCTGTTTAGTAGGAAGACACTATGTAAATAAGCAGGATGAGGTAAATGAATGTTAAAACTCAAATCATGTCATCTAACACTGACTGAAGACAAATTAATTACAACGGAAATGCAAGGCCCTTCTGTGTTAATTTTCATTGGGCATGAATTTATTTACACTTGACAGCTTGTGCCTCTTGAATTCAATTTGAGCACAGCCATTTCTCAAACAAATTTTTCTGTAGTGCAAGTATTAATTCTTTTGTTTTTTGCTTGTTTTTTTTTCCCACACCCCCCTCCCCGTTCACACAGATACTTACCCAGCCCGAACAAATCAGAACTACGTATCTGAAGAAAACACAAAAACAAAGCCATGCTCATTACACTTTGTGTAATTTCTAGCAGTGTTTCCTTTTAATGTCTGTAAAACGCTGCTTGGTACACTTCCCGCATGTTTAAAATGGACTATAATTGCTCTTAATCTGAAATACAGGACTTTACTTGCACTAAATGAGGCATGTTGCTCTAAAATAGATTGCATCCATTAGACCTTCAAATAAAGTCATCTAAAATATGTATGTTTTTTTTTTACAATGTAGCTGTTGTCCTTGCCTTGAAATAAGACAAGCATGAATGTTACCTTAAACATAAATGTTACATGCCTGATATAAACTAGGTTGTTTGAGGGCCCGAGGGACCGCACAATGTCATAGAGGGCCTTCATATCCTTTATAAACACGGTCCATTATTTTTTTTTTAATGATCTGTTAAAGTTTTGGAGCGCAGTTTGGCCAAGCTGTGTCCAAGAAAGTGCTGTAGAGGGTTAGTAAGGGCGTGGAGACAAAAATGACCTTATGGTTTAATGAGCAAGAATATGACACAAAGACAAAGCCAGGGCAAAGAGGAGATAGGGAGACGGAATAGGTTCGCTGGCAAGTGAAGACATTGCACAGGATATTAAAGAGCCATCATCAGAAAATCCTAGCCAGATTTACCTTTTGTACCACTTTTAATTTAGCAAGCAGTCCCCTGATACGAGTTACAACTGGAATAGGTAATGAAGTGATGGAACATCGTGCAACAGGTGCTGCACAGAAATAGGTTTCAGATGGGAATCAGATCTTCAGGATTTCTCATTTTTATGATGCAATTCTGACTGTTATTAAGCAATTTGGACTTTAATTAGATACTAAGGGAATTACAAATGTTTCATATAAGCTCTCTTATCCGAAAGTATCAGATAAGAACATTTAAGTGAGTGAATGAATGAAATGGTTTTCATGTGTTTTTTTTTTCCCCCTCCTGATGTTAGAAGACACAAATCTGCTTTTGGCAGCTCTGCAGCCATGATAACCTCAGTGGATTCAGGAAAAAAAAAAAAAAAAACCCTCATAGAGACATCTGCAGATGTGCCAATACATCCACATATGCACACACGCACACACACACACGCACACACACACATATATACGCCACAGTGCTGCATCGTCGTGTCTCTCTCCTGCCTCCCTGATGTGTTTGTGTGTGCATGTGTGGACGTCTAAGTGGCAACACCAGGAAAACAGCCGCATACTCGAACTCCCTTCTTGCCTTCCAAAGGCCCAAGGGGTTTTGCAGGAATGGATTTGTCTATTAGCTCGTAAAGAACATTGCTCAGTGCCATATCGATCATCTGAGCTGTAACGTTTAGGGTCTTTAAGTTGTAGAGTTGATCTAGTGGTACACGGACTCCCCTGGCTATTTTACCAGAGTGAGAGATGATCAACTTAACCCTGGTGCTGTGCTTGGCCAGAGGAAACGCTATAAACACGTCCGCTGGAGCCAGAAACCGTTTTTATTGAACCGACCGTTCTCCATCCAGGAGAGGCTGAAGAGCGACCGTGAATCCACCAGGTGCCTTATTGTAACACCAGTGCTGTTGTGTGGGTTTCCTTTCTTTAATAGCCGTCTCATCACAGTAAGTCATGCGGGCGTCTGTACTTGACAAGCTGTCAGAGTGCTGGACCCCACCCTGTTGTCCTAATGATGAACCTTTACAGCTCACTGATCTAAAGAAAGACCTACTGGACTGTACTGAGGGTTGATGGAGGGTTAGGGTGTGTGTGTGTGTGTGTGTGTGTGGGTGTAGGTGTGTGAGGTTGAGAGTGAAAGAAAGAAAAGAGATAATTTTCTTTTCTGCCTTTTTTCTCTCTCTCTGTAAACGCTTACACCCCTCCTCTATTCTCATCTCGGTGCCATGGCAACAGTCATCAAATCAGAACATCAGCTTTCATCTCATGCTGTCCACTGGCAGCCTACAGGCTGTCTGTATACATAAACTGTGTGATGGAAACATCAATGTGTCCAGCCACTATTTGCCATTTTAATAAGTAGTCAGAACCTGTACAATTTGCTGATCACCTACACAGCACAGGAGGTGAGAGGCAGAGAGGCATGATCAGTTTTTTTCCTTTTCTGTTTTTTTTCTTTTTTCTTTTAAATAAACAGTCCAATAAGCGAGCAGAGAACTGTTTTTAGCTTCCAGCGCTGTTGGAGTATTAAAATGAGGAGAGACCGTGGTGAGTGGCACATGAATAAGCTCACAGCAGA
>JAPSES010000002.1:1453520-1467421 GCA_029822895.1 Maxillicosta whitleyi
CCCCCCCCCCCCCCCCCCCCCCCCCAAGATAGAGACAGGAGGTGGAGTGGAAGGAGCAAGGGGAGTATGACAGGGAGGTGAAGGGAACCGAAAGAAGAAAAGGTTGAGAGGGGAAAGGGAGGAAGCGTCTGACATTTATGTTCCTGGCTAACAGAAAATGCCACTCCAGCCTGGCATCTCCCTTTCAATCTCTGTTGCTCTCTCCAGCCTCTCCATGACCTAAGACCTTCTCCTGCTGCAGCTTCTCTACATCTCACTTCATTCCTGCCACTTTGCACTGGTCACTTCGCTTCTCATTTCCCTGCAAGAACCTCTTCCCATTTTCATATGTCTACCATATGACCTCTGGCTCTCCTCCAGTCCTTTCTTCATCTCCCTGTAGTCATTTCCATATCACAGGCCTTCACCTATGCCACATCACGCCCATCTTTCGTCAGCCTTCTGCTTTGATTCTCTGCCTCTGAATCCTCTTTAACCTCCTCCCTCTTGCCTCATGCACCTTTGCATCTCATCCTTTTCTCCCTTTCTCTCTCCAGCTAATCCCCTCCCCGCCCCTTCCCCACACACCTCTGGTGTGCCTAGCCTGGGTCCCAGCCGATGATGGGACTCATAAAGCCTCCCCGATGAGGCGATAGCTAATGGCTGTTGAATAATGCATGGCAGGCAGGATTTAGAGAGCCCAGTCTATTAGCCTGACCAAATACTCTGGGCTTTTATTAAAGACCAACACTTACAATTACAAACTACATTAAGGCTGGGGTCCTGTCTCAGCTCACCCTCGCTCGCCATTCGTCGCTGTCTCTGCGGTCATAGCTAAGACAGAATATTATCTTTTGCTTTTTAAGATTTTATAGCCTTGGAGCAACTGACCCTTTTAGAAAGGGTCACTGATAGTCTTTTCTGGTTGTTGTCTCATTTTTTACGTTACTGTGTCAGAGGTTATTGGCCCTTTTAGTCACTATTGTAGATAGAAAAAGAGATATGTGAGGTGAAAGACCATATTGTCACATTTTCTCTGTTGTTGCAGCTCGGTATAAAACCACAGACTGATCTATATGTGCAGGCTTTTATGTCTTGTCCTGCTTTCAGATTATTTATGCAGCTGATTTTATTCAAGCTATTGACAGCTGTGTGTGCTAGAAACAGTGTGCGCTCAGAGGTGTGTTGGACATTCATATGAGTGTGTTTAGCATACAGTACACACCTGCATCACATTGTATGCTCCTCTGCTGTAGAACTGTCATTTATGAGATGAATTTTCATTTTCTCTGTGCTCACTGTTACTGCTGTTGCCACTGATGAGCCACACTTGCGCATCATTCCACATGATTATACCCAAATGTTAATGGCTGCTAATAGCTATAAGTGTCTAAAAGTATGTCCTGAAAGTGGCTTGCGAACACTCATCAAATGTTGTCAGCTAATGGCTATCTAAACATCCTTTTACTTGGCTATGTTTAAGTGCACACTTAGCTCTCTTGCTGTAATAGTGTATTGACCTATCTCCTAATTTTGAGATTGCTATGCAAGGTTTCATGTTGCATTTGCATACTCCATTGTAACACGTCTGCATATTCTTGACAAGTTTGCAGAGGTAGGTATTTGTGTACGTCACAGTGCCTTGAGGTAATTTCAAAATGAGCCCGTAGTCACAGGATGGGGTCAGAGGGCCACTGCCTTGCTGTCAGCCCAAGGGTTCACTTTAATACTCTGAAAGATCTTTAATCATGTAATTTGGGGAACTGGGGAGATGTTCAGGCCATGTCAAATTGGGACACTATGGGGAATGATAGACTGACATCAGTCAGGTCAGCACTGATCTATCCCCACATCCTCGGCCCCACTGTCCCTGGTCTGCTGTACTGTACGTCTGGAAAGCTAAGTGAATTCGTGTTTGATCTACTAATGGCCAGAGGACGAGGACTGCTGCTTAATTTGTGGCCAGAAACATCCACCTCATAAGCTGCCACTTCTTGTTTATTTGCCAGTATACGCCTCTCGCTTTTCTTGCTGATGTTTATCTAGTCTGATCTTATGCCTGACCCTACGGCCAGCCTGTGTTCCTCAATAGACTGCACTCTATATATAGTATTCCCCTAAATGTCACCGACTTTTGTGTATCAAAGCACACGCTCACAAAGCTGTCTTGCAGTTGAAATGTACAACAGTGTTGTGTCTGTATTCTGGGCATGTCTTTGTTAGACATATGGGGTTTAACCACAGACGTGTCTGAAAACCAGCACAACAGGTAGAGCTATGGCTTCATCATTAAGGAAACACAAACTAGTATCATCCTGAATCCTAAATATGATCTTTACATTGTTATCATGTCCTTTCCCTGTCCTTTTTGGAAGTAATTGCATTTTTTGTTTTTTTTGGTTCTGTTGTTTTATTATTATCGCCCAGAGAATGAAAGAAAAATCATTTTAATAATACTGAATATGTTTGTGTGCTTGTATTTCCCATACTCTCTAATCTTGTACATACTTACCAAACATGCTAATCAGCTTGGCATATATCTTAAACTTATGCATATTTTAATTTTGATGTATGGAATATGCATATACGCGAAGTTTTTGCATGAATTTACATTTATCTACCAAATTAAGTGAAATCTGTTAAACTGAAAGTTTCATGAAATAGCATGTGGTTTATATAAAATACACTGTATGTACATAAACCATGATTATTTAATATAATATATGTCCTATAGGTGACATATATGGCATCATCTCCTTTAGTCTGGGGCAGATATAGTAGGGCATTAGTGACTTCAGATTTTTTCAGATTGAATTATTTGTCAATAAAGTCAATCAAAGTGTGATGACATCATCACATTGACAGAAGAGGAACATCACAGACTCACAACTGTTCAACAATGAGCAACTAATAAATAACGTTCACTGGAACATGAAGAGTGTCCAGTAAAGAGCAGATTAAATAACACTGACACAAGCATCAACAGTCCTTGTCAAACATTTTAACCAAAACAAAACACAAATGAACACCTAGAATTTTCTTTTGAATTTAAGTGAATGGAATAGAAAAAATTAAACGTCTGCAGCCAAAACACACAGTTAGAGAAAAGAGTGCATTGTGTTCATGAACTAACCGAACAGAATAATCCAAACACACTGCCTGTCCACAGTATTATTCAGTTTTGGTGCTTCCATGGTTCACAGAACATGAATTAGATCGTAGTTTTTCTAGATCACAGTCGGTTTAATTCTCTGAGTTGTTTTCTTCCTTCACAGTCCTTGTGCTAGTGATGCACGGGTCAGGTATGTCTTTTTTTTTTTTTTTTTTTTTTAACCCACTTTTGTGAAATTATTTGACACATCCTGCATATAAAGCGGCATTTTTTGCACCAACCTGACCTGCGTCAGCTGATCTGAAAATCACTACCTTGTGCTTCATGTTTTCATGTAGAAAGATGAGAGTATGGACATGAACTGAATGAAGGCTCGGTGCTGTCAGGTGATGGAAGGGAGAGAGAGAATAACACGCAACGTCTCCAAAGAAACGTCAACTTGTGCTGCAGACGTCGACACTTAAACAAACCAGCTTTTCAGTTAATGCCCTAATCTATATCATGAATTATATTTCTATGTAGTATCAAAACATCAAGACGTAAACTAAACTAAAGCTAATTTTAATGAGCTAATGTGGAAGTTATGTTAAAGTAGGTAAGTTAAAATATACAGTATAATAATAATAATAATACAGTAAAACCTCTTACCAAAGTCTGTGTGGCTCATTCTTTCTAAATCAATACTATTGCTTTTTTTTTTTTTTTCATTTTACCCTTGCATTATACTGATTTTCAAAATACTTTGAAGTGAAATTAAGATTTTTTTAAACCTCAGTTTCTGTGAAAATGGAAATGCAATCCTCTAATTTACATTGCTCTGTCAGAAACAACAATAGATATATCGGCTTCTAGTGTTTTTGTTCCAAGCCTTTACAACAGGATACATAAAAAATAATAATAATAATGTCAGTTCATATCTACCTCTAGTAGAATACAGAAAAGAGACGTGTCTTATCTCTTGAAATGTGTCATCCTAGTCCCACCCACATTGTGTGGATAGAAGGAGAAATGATTTGTTTCGGAAAAGATTTGTCCAAATACCTGAGCCAAAGCACAATTAAATGTGGCTAATTGTCAGAAGAGGCTAAAATGTCAGTTGATTGAATCATATTTTTCATACAATGTTATAAATGTGATCCTTCATATTTAGCTCCTCAGTGGAAATATCACCTCCTATAAATCTCAACTGTACAGTATCAGCAGTAGGTCACAGCTAATCTAATCAGCCTAGAACCGCAGTGTTGCATCATTACAAATTCACTATATCATTTTTGGAATTTATGGGTTTGGCAAGAACATATGAATACTGTCCTCATGGGTACAGTGGGAGAAAATATTGGTATCATCTCAGTAGGCTGGAGTACTAAAGGGTCACAAAATGTCTTGTTTTTCTCATGACCAATCAAAGACTCCAGTAAGTGAATAGAGGGCGATGGCAGCCTGGGAAGTCATGTCAGTCGGTATCAGTGAGCTTTCACATATATATCTGATTGCATCTCTACAGCTTTATACTGATATGGACATTAACAAATGACTTAAAAGTGTGTGTGTTCGACGAAGGCAAGTGTTGAAGACAGCAGAGGACTGCGCTGTCTTATCTTCGTTAACCGTATTCTTCTGTCTCTCTAGAGGCACACGGGGAGCAGAGGGCAACTGCAGTCTGATGTGGGGCATCTGTTCCCACATTTGTTAAGCCTCTCCTGGTGTGTGTGTGTGTGTTTGTGCATGTATGTGTGGTCCGTGTGTGTCTGATTTTTTTTTAAAGAGTGTGAGAGGAAGGGACAGACGGCGTGCAAAAGCGTATGCGTGTACGATGTGATTGGTGTGATAGGTGCGGTTGGTGGACTGGAACGGCAAGGTGTTGTTGCAATAGAGGGCAAGTGCCGACTTGTCATTGGTCTGTGTTAATGCTGACCTCGGGCGGCGGCTACGCTCACCTCATTGACCGCAAGATGGCCGCCAGTTGAGTCTGCAGGTGGTGCTGAAGACATCTCTTTCCTCTTATTCGCGCTCTCTCTCTCTCTTTTGCACGCTTTTTATGTAACTATCTCTCTCCACCATCTATTACATGTGCCAGTCAGAATACCAAGCAGCCTCTCATCCTTTTTTGCGACTCCTGTATTACCACAGGCATACAGTCTGGTCCTCCTGTGCACAGAACGTACACTGTATATGCCTCGATGAATGTTTTCCATACCAGAATCTCAATGGGGACATTACATGCGTAACCTACTGTATAATAAGACATTAGTTGGCCCCAGATGCCTGGTTAAGATAGAAGGGGAGATGTGTTAATTAGACTCATTTAAAGCAGAAGGTAGAAAAGAGCAGGACCTCGTCAGAGATGACCTGCTTCTCCTTGAGAAGAGCCACCGAGTTACTGATCAAAGTTTCAAATGCCGAACCACCAGGGATGCGGAGGTGAGCTAGTAGTGGACTTCTTTAAGTCAAGAGCAGCGCTGGTAGATGTAATGGGAATAGGAATTATTAACTAGAGCGGCATAGTATGGAAATAGTGTCTCTGGTGTGCCATCACTGAGACGGAAAGCTTATAGTACCCTGATTTATGACTGCTGTGGAGAATTGAGTGCTTCATAAAGATTTGCCGCTGGCTGAGATGGAGTAATCAGTGAAGTGATCTGACTTTGGTGGATTACATTTCCAACGAGTTGTAAAGTCAGTTACAATGCCTTGACTTTGTCTGTCGGACAGTTTGAGTCTAACTCTGGCCCTCTGTCAAGGTCATATGGATTAGAAATGATTGGGTTTCCAATACTCTACTGGGGAGTTCTGCATGATGAATCATCACTCCATTCTAAATCGACACCAATTAAGAAGGGTTTGTTTATTCCGCTGTGGGACATGCTGTGGATGTTCGCTTGGAACAAGCATTTTCACCCCCTTTCTCTTTTCACCAGCAACACTGTGGCATTTGCAGGGATTAGTATAATGTTTGTGAGAGTGTGTGTGGGTGCGTGTACATGTACCAGCTTTCTCACATGTTGTGGGTTCATATTTGTTTCAAGCTTTCAGATTCACAATTTATTTGCACACCCGTACACCGATGTGTGGAGGACATGTTGGACGTGTGTGTCCACAGTCATGTCACTCAGTGTTTACTGTGTAGCCCTGCTCTGTTTGTGCCGTCGCTTCATGTCTGTAAGGCATGCTATATGAAAAGTGAGGTTGTGGAGCCCAGTGTCGGAGCCAGTGAATTCATTTGCATTCATTCCACTGCCTGTCTCTCCTCAGAGCCCATTCTAATTACCAGCAGCTCAGGTCTGCTATACTGCGCATACTCTATCTCTCTCACTCAGAAAAAATGGGCTGCTGGTGGCGCATTCCTTTAGCTTTGATACTACCCTCTCTTTAGCCTGCCAGGAATCTCTTCATGTTGCTTTGTTTGCTGTCAAGCGCAGGCACTTTCTCCTGTTTTTGGAATGAGAGTCAGAGGAAATATAGTGTATGCATGTGTGTACGAGAGCAAGTCCACCACACTGTTTGTGCTTGCTCTGATTGTTCTGGGGTTGAGGGAGATGCAGTGTGTGTTCATATATATGAGAGAGTGAGGAAGGAGGGAGAGAATCATGAGGCTAGTAAAAGATGAATGTGTGTACTAATCACCGTAATGGCTAGTGTGGCGTTTCACCTCCTGAGTCTCAAACACCTTATCACGCCCTCTTCCTGGTGATGCAGATTTCCAGCAGGGCTAATAACTCACACAATATCACGCCACCGCAACTGAGCACGAGCCGGAGCCTTTCCAGACTCTCATATGCATACTTATGCATGCATGCATGCACACACATGGAAGTATGACATGCACCGACACACACACAAACACACAAACACCTGCACTGTGTTCCATGGCAGGTGGCAATGACCGAGCACCCTGCAGCAATGACAAGGTCAGGAAGATCAGGACACTGCTGTGCTCTCAGGAGAGATGAGCTGAGCTCAGCTAGCTAATATTCCACTGTCGGCCACATTCAGGAAAACTTACGCTGGCTTCCTCCCAGAGGTGCCAAAGGTACACATTGTAGATATGGATACGTGTGTAAGAAATAAACTGTTAGATGTACTACTTTGACTTTTTTCATTTAAGTAAAAGTGAAAAACAATTCAAAGCTATTTGAAGAATAATTATCATCAGGAGCCGAAGTTATGGTAAGTAACTGAAATAATAATAATGTGCACCTTTCTACCATAGTTCTGTCCTCTGGGTCCAAATCAAAAGGTTAAATTCAAAGATAAATGACCTGATTCCATTTCATGTTGCTGTGGGAAGTGAAGTCACACAGTAGAGCAGCAGAGGAAATCTTGACAGTGACCAGTAATTACAGCCAATCATGTATTTAACCCTCTCCTGCCTGAAAACCCCTGCAATTAGACTTAGAACACTTGATTTACAATATACTGAAAGGAAAATATACAATTATTATCCAAAGATGCCAAAAAGCTCTCAAACATTGCAGTTTTAAAGGTGCTTTCAGAGACATTTAACCATATTCCAGATTCCAGCAACCAACTAAATGGTAACAAGTTCCAGAGGCGACATTACTGGTTCGTATACTGAACATAGTAGATGATGTTAATACGGCTTAACTCTGCATGTCAACCACCATAAAATACAAAGGAGAAGATGAGGAAGTGTACAGTGGAAGCGTGGTGGTGCAACATGGTGCTGACTCCATGAAAAGTGACCTCCTCCCGCTGTAGCTAAAAACGGCTCCTGCTAATGGAATGAAAACACACCAATTTAAATGTCCACACATGAAAACGTAATTCTTAATATTACATTGCAGTTCTGCTATTAGATCCTTCTACATCCCCTTAAATCGCACACAGTGGACCTTTGCTTTAATACATTCACAGCCAAATTCATCATGGCTAAAAAAAAAAAAAAAGTTTGGTCGGGTATTTCACGTCTGCAAAACATCATCTGATTAATTACAAGTTTTAAATAGATCATTTAAATATCACAGGACCGAAGGAGGGGGCTCTTCTCGAAAATGTAATTTGTGCGCGGGCCCCTGCAGTGAGGTGTTTGAGTGATGGTAAGCTTCTTGCTGTAGAGCCGAGGAGTTAGACTCAGGAGGTTTTACGCCCTCTCTAGGGAAATGCTACTTTCAGAATCACCTGCAGCCTAAACATGATTGTGGAGCAGCTCTGGAGTTGTTTTTGAAGATGGGGGTACAAACAAGCAATTACACAAATATGCATAGACACGAACACCTTTTCACGCACACGCACGTACACATGTCTATAAATACGCGCAAATACACACTGAGTGAGTCCTCTGGTATATGGGAGAAAAGTAGATGATGCATGGCTGCTAATTATCAGGCTCTGTATGAAAATCGACTGGGTTCCGAGCGAGAGGGGAAAATCTCTTAGAGCACTCGGGTTTCTTCATTTGTATTTTCTTGCTTTAATTGGACAACATGATTGTGTCACTTTGTTAAATGGAGATCCCACCGTTTATCCCCGTGTCTGCAGAGATGAATCAATGGCTGTTTTTATTCTAATTGCTGTCTCAAAGCTGACTGTCATCAATGTAATTATCAGCGCTTCTCCCGCCATCGCTGTTGTTTTTCCATCGGCGCCATTACCACTGTTATTACCCATGCTATGCTGCGGTTTAGTTTTTTATTCTCACCAACACTATTATCGGTAGTCTTATCATTCTCATCGACTTCATCATTGCCACCATGTTCATTTAGTGTTATTAATACCCGTTATCGCCTGTTCATAGTTGATATTATCAATATTACCATCCTTCACGGAGTCTTCATCATTAACCAGCCAGTGAAAGGAGACATATTAGAACTTTGAATGTCTGATGAGATAATGTTTTATCTGTAGTAGGGAACTCTGTTTAGACAAAGACGAATTATTTCAGAGTCAGATGGTCAGTTAGGGCAGGGTCCCATCTCATTACAGCAAAAGAAGGAAGAACAAAAAGCAGCGAGTTCTAATTTCAGTTGTCTGACCTTTTTATGGGGTTAATTATTTATTTCATCGAAGCACAGCAGTGGAATAAACTTTGTGGCAATTTAATGCAAGTCAATTAAGTAGCGAGATAGATGAAAAGCTATCCTGGGGGAAATTATTAAGCTTTTATTTTTAGAGTGGGGTGGATGATGTGGTTTAGCTGGGCTAGGTCCAACAATAGTGTTAAATGTTCTCTAAAACGACCACATTCTTCTGTTAGACAGGCAGGTTTGATATTGTTGAGGTCAGGCTCTATGGATTTTATAAGGGTTTCTTGTAATAAGTGAAATTAACTCTGCAGCAGACTGCTGGGCGCAATAATGAAGAGAGAGAAAGAAACTGAAAGAGGCTGAGAGCAAATAGAGAGAGCGGGAAGAGGAGGAAACCTGGTTAAATATTAGGCTTTAATATTATTGTGCCTCATTTTTTTTATGGTCCACTACACACCAAATACGGTGGTCTCTTCTTATTAAAGCTGCTATACATTCTGTGTTTGCAGCCTTCACATTTTATTGTCCATAATATATAAAAATCTCTAACTGCTCCCTTTTCTTCAGGAAGAGTGTGCAGGATTACCCCACGTATTTTACAGGTAGAAAAACACCGAGTACAGGAATTGTCGACCATCTGGTACACACATCAGGACTCAAAGTAGAACATTTTAATGAGCATGACAACTCTTCATGAACAAGATTATGTGCACACGTGATTGATTTTTCTATTCAAGCTATTTTACATCAGTTTCTCAGCCCTCCTCAGTATATGACATTGGTCCCTGTGTGCGTGTATTCCTTGGTCAGCGTTCTCTATTGAAGACGCTAAATACGATGCATTATGTGCATCTATACAACTTCTGTAAGGATGCACAATGTAGCACAACATGAAAATGAATGCAAATAAGCTGACGAAGGAGTGGAAAAAATAGATAGATAGATAGATAGATAGATAGATAGATAGATAGATAGATAGATAGATAGATAGATAGATAGATAGATAGTATAAATACAAATAAAACTGATGTAAAGTAAGAAAAAATATATAAAAAATAAGTAAAGTTAAAATAGGAAAATACATAAAACATGAAAAATGTTGAAATATGCTGAGAAAATTACAGAATATATTTGGTTATAGAATAGAATAGAATAGATTTTGTCTAATCACAGGTATTTCCAGACAAGTGGGAGGGTGAAATAAATGACTGACATCTGTGATTACCAATCACTGATCAGACAGAAGCCGAGCAAAGCTTCACTTTTCCATAACGACATGAAACAATGTCAGGTTTGTCTATATTTAGTCTTTTGATTTGGACTGAGAGCAGAGAGCTACTGAAAGAAATGTTTTTGTTTTTTTTGTTTTTTTTTCTCAAATTCTGGCATTTTTTCCCTTAATTTTGGCTCCAGAAACTAACAAGTAAGTATTAAAGGAAAACATATATATATAAAAAAGATTTTCAAATAAAAATGTGTCTGCTTGTAAAACTAAAATAAAAAATATGATATAAAAAAGTTTAGATATTTAGGTAATATTCATCTGACATCTAAATGAATTGAACCAACAGAGTTTATTCATGGTTGCAATATCTTATTTTCAGATCAAAAAAATCCCGTGTATTTTGTACTTAAAGCTGTATGGTGTGTAGTCATTTTTTTTTTTTTTTTTTTTTGTGCCATATCTACGGTTGATTTACTTTTTAATTTTAACATCTAAAACCTACTCTGCCTGAAAGTAATTTAACAAAAATAAAGTGACTAAACTTGCAAACCGGCTTTAAGAAAAACAAAAAACAACCAAAAAAAACCAAAAGTCAAAATGAATTAATAAAATCAAAACTAATGCAAAATTCATGTAAAACACATAATAGCCTTGACATTTTGTGATGTCCTGAAAGCTCCCCATGCTTTTTCCCTTCTGGCTTTGAAGTCACGTCCTGCAAAGTGGATATAAGCACCCGGATTTTCCGATGAATTCCTGAGGTGCTCTTTGTAGTTTGAAGGTCTGGTGGAGTCTGTTAAGTGTTAATACTTTGCTCTTTGGAAAACAGACGTAGAGGATGGAGACTCTGGCTCATGATGAGAATGCAGATATGGATTTAGGCTTTTTGTATTTTATCTCCAGTGTGGCAGTGTTAAACGATGAACCCAAGGAATATGAAAGAATGAAATCAACATGAGAGGTTGTGCTGTTTTTGGGTCCATCTCACCTACAGCAATGCTTTTTTTTTTTTTTTTTAATACCTGGCTCCGACACCTGCATGGTACCTGTTACACTTGTGAGTAATCCCCCTCAGATCTGCCTGAAAACGCTTTCCCTCATATCTCACTTATGTAACCAAGAGCTGATGATACCGGGAAAATATCTCATAAGCGACTTTCCATAAGTGTCTTTTGTAGAAGTCCCGGCGGAACCGCGGGGCAGAGGATGTTCTACACTGTCACGACTGTCGTTTAAAGCTATAAGGGCTCCTCCCCTGGTCTCTATCGGGTCCCCGGTGACTTGGTTCGAGGATGTTTTTGAACTCGCCAAGCGTCGCGCGGCCACTGCCCTACATTACCAGGCCTTTTTAGGTTACGCCTCTTATTTAACATCGCAGCTCACACATGTACTGTGGCTGCGCCGAGGAGACACAGAGCGGAAGGAAGAGCCAGTTAGCAAGAATTTCTCTGCCATCTTTGTGTTTGTGTGAGAAAAGAGAAATTGAGTCATTTTGTGGATCTGTGGAAGTGGCGACCTAAAGCTGCCTTAGCTAAGCCGTCTAAAGCGCCATCTGGCAGCCCGGGCCCCTGTGTCACCCTACTCACCAAGATTACATTCTCCCCTGGCCTTCTATCCCTTTCCTTTCTCCTCACCTCCTGCCCACTTCACGCTCATTCCCCCCTTTCCCCCCTCGGCGAACACAAACACAAACATACAGTAGCAGGTGAATTTTGCGGCGAGAGCTGTTACAACTAAAGCTGTTTTTCCGACAAAGTTGAAATCCACGGTGAACTTGCAGACACTTGCAGACTTAAGAGGGAAAAAAAATAATTTGGATTTATTATTTTGTTTTCAATAAAGTTAAAAAATCTGGGTTACAAATCATTTCTCCTTCAAGTCCTTGGAGACTACAAATTTATGACTAAAAGCCGTATTTACATATTAAAAACTAATTGCTGAGTTTGGACGACATGGGTGTTTACCACGCACAGAGATAGGAGGGAAATATGCTTTTTAAATTAATTGCAGGACATTTAAGATAATAAATTTTTGAACTTGACCTTCACAAGTGATTCTGAAATGCAGAATATTTTAGCATTTATTGATTTAATTCTGTTTTTTTTTCGCCCACATTTCCCCCAATATTAATGGAAGTGCAAACCTACGCTGCTGGTTTTCACATTTACACTTTCAACTTGATCACTTTGCTGATAATGGACACAGTAAACATACAGTTTTACTATATGTTGCATTTTGAATGAACCCATGCTACTTCTGTGGGATATCCCAAATGCATTTTTCTCTATATTTCACACTTCTTAAGTAATTTATGACTTACAATACAATTACAATATCTCCCTATGTATTTGTCACTTTTCACTGTAAATCTGGTATTTTCCTATGTTTCATTTAATTTGGATACTCATGAAAACTCAGGAACTCATTGAATTCAACGTTTGTTATATTAAAACAGAGAAAACTGCAAAAAAAAAAAAAAATCATTTATCAGTAAAATACATCATTAGCTGAACATAAAACAAATGTTTCCATCCACTGTCTTTTTTGTTGTTTTTTTTACTGGTGAATAAGTGTTGTAGAAGATGACAGTGTTTCCATGGTAACAATGGAACCTCTGAATGTCCATCAGTTATGACCATAAAAAAAAAATTATAAACTGTATTTTACACTAATTATTTACATGGATTGATAGAATTAGTGGATCAACAGGTATTAATCATGTCAGATTAGTTGATGCTTTTGGCTGTTTGGGTCTTTATGGGTTAAAAGCCAATGAGGCCTGCAACTATTGTTACATAATCAACGGCTTGCAATTAATTAACCTAAACACAATTATGTCTTCATAATTTGGGTAATTGTCTCCATCCATCAAGGGCATAGGTTTGATCTCAACACTGGTTTACATATTTATGCTGTGTACAATGTTATCTGAATTAATATTCCTCACCTCTTGAAAAATGTTAGCAAGTTATAACCAAACAATTAAAAAAAATAAAAATAATTAAATAAATCCTCTAGTTTTAATCCGGTTCCCCAAGGCTTAGGTTGTGCATAATTGTAAAGTGTTAGAACTCACTTTTTTCCACCATTATGGACCAATGTTTTTACAATATGTGGACAATATCTAGAAGCACTGGTCATGTTTTCCCTGAATGTACATACATCTGTAACCATGTAGTGTTTCTGTTAATTACACAGACTGTGGCAGACTAAGTGGTCCCACTGGAAATACAGTATGTAACAAATAACATTTAACAATAACAAACATTTAGACCATCTGACATGACTCTAAAGCATCTATTCAGAGCCAATGTTGAGATCGTATATTACCTGCATAGTTGATAAATGCTAAATAGTTACTGGTTTTATCCTCGTTTGATTAAATTCCTTGTGTAGAACAGAGGTACAACAGACTAAACAGATGTAGAACAGACTAAACAGAGGTAGAACAGACTAAACAGAGGTAGAACAGACTAAACAGAAGTAGAACAGACTAAACAGAGGTAGAACAGACTAAACAGAAGTAGAACAGACTAAACAGACGTAGAACAGACTAAACAGAGGTAGAACAGACTAAACAGAAGTAGAACAGACTAAACAG
>JAPSES010000002.1:1468755-1479708 GCA_029822895.1 Maxillicosta whitleyi
CGTGCATCACAAATCCCAGCAGTTTTAAAACCCTGCAACAGCCCTGAGTGTGACCCCCCCCCCCCTAATGTTTAACCCAAAGTTACACCTTTGGTTTATACTATATATCAGAGTCCTAAAATTTAACACAGAAAGACAATGAAATCATTAAAGCGCAATCATTAAAGCTTGATAATTATGATAGGCCTGAACTCAGCAATAATAAAGCAGTTAATTAGTTATAAATACATTCTTAGTCAAGTTGCTAACTCAAGTGACCAGTTATAAAACGCACTCCAAGCAATTCTGTTGTTTTTTTTGTTTTTTTTGTCTGCACTATCTTTGCATACAAAAAAGGCTGAGCATGAGGGATTTCTGCCTGGACTGAGAAGAATCCCAGTTACTGATAAATCAAAAAATACCTCTAAAAACTGAAGTACCACTTTAAAGCTCCTGGTGCATTACTGTGGCACACAATGCGGCACTGCTCTAAAAATGTTCTGTCAGTTTTCCCTAAGCGTGTAATTTTTAATACTCAGAGGTGGTTCAGACTAAAATAACTTCCATTTTCCACATCCATTAGTTTAGACTAAACAGCACCTCCAGCTGATGACACAAATACATTTCCTGTCATTTTACCAGGTCTTCTACGGAGCCTGAATATCTGTTCCAATCCTGTAGTCGAAAGTCGTGTTTTTGATAACGTGCAGGTTGTGGTTCTACATGTTTACGGTGTTGAGTTTTTTCCCAGGAGACGGTTTGTTTGGTAGATTCACATAGTGTAACGTACACAACATGGAGGATTCAGAGACGACACAGTTTCACAGAGACACAGAAAAATGAACTTTTTCTCCAGTTTTCTGTTTAATATAATTAACTCTGATTGTACTCTGAGTTTTCGTGAACATTTACATGATCTGTGAATTAAATAAAGGACGATATATGATTTACACAGAAAAAGAAAGGAACAGAAAGTCACATTTTCTTCATTTTTCTCTGTTTATCATATTATCACAATTAAGTTTAATCTGTGCTTTTATGAAGATGTAAATGATCAGTCATTTAAATTTGGGAAAATACCTGATTTTTATTGAAGAAATTGTGATAAATTACTTAAGAAAGAGAGAAAAAAAGCAAGTGTCGGAAAAATAACACTGGGTCTTTATGGGTTAAATAAGAATAACAAGTAATCGTAATATATAATGTATTACAATTTGGAATAATTCACACAATATTGGTCAAATGTACAGATTTTTAATACTCAGAGGTGGTTCAGACTAAAATAACTTCCATTTTCCACATCCATTAGTTTAGACTAAACAGCACCTCCAGCTGATGACACAAATACATTTCCTGTCATTTTACCAGGTCTTCTACGGAGCCTGAATATCTGTTCCAATCCTGTAGTCAAAAGTGGTGTTTTGATAACGCACAGGTTGTGGTTTTACATGTTTACGGTGCTGAGTTTTTTCCCAGGAGACGGTTTGATAGATTTGGTAGATTCACATAGTGTAACGTACGCAACATGGAGGATTCAGAGACGACACAGTTTCAGTTATTGCTATTGAACAGAGACATGTTCTGCATGCTAAAAATACCTAATTTTATGTGTAAGTGTGAAAATGTGCATCATCACAGATGGTTCTGAGCAATAAACAACAATGGAGGCAGCGGACGCATGAAAATCTCTCCGCCCCCTGCATCTTTCAGTGCAGCCACGAAATAAATATTTGATGTGAGTAATTGCACGTCACAAGTAATGAAGGGATAATTCCACTGTGTCAGAACTGTACAAAATGCAGACTCACATTTTATTACATGTTTGGAAAATATGACAAAGATGATTCAGGGAAGTGTGGAAATCAATAAGCAGATGCATTTTGAAAGATGATGAACCTATCCTTTGTTCAACAACACATACATAAACACATTTATATTGGAAATTAGAAATGTCAAATGCAGTGTTTGGAGTAATTTGTTAGAAAAGTACAAAAGTAACAGATTACATCTTGCTGTAAGACAATAGTGTAAGACATTTATAATCAATTTTCAGTAATATTTTACTCAGTACATGTTCAATAATTGTGTTACAACACACTTTTTGCCCATAATTTAATTGAAAGATAATGAAAAAAAACAAAAAAACAAAACAGCAAGATGGCGACACCTTAAGGAATCAAAAATGCAGCAGGAAGGTTCTATTTCCTGTAGGTGTTCAGATGACTGATCTAAACTGTGTAATATCTGTTGATCCACTAATCCTATGAATACATGTAAATAATAGGTGTAAAATACAGTTTGTCATGTTTTCATGGTCATCAGATATGACCCATTTGGACGTTCAGAGGCTCTGTAGTTACCATGGAAACACCGGCATCATCTACAACATGGGATCAAAAGTAAAAACCATTGGGTTGGATTAATAACAGTAGATGGAGAAATGTGTTTTTACATTCAGTTAGA
Organism: Maxillicosta whitleyi; assembly: GCA_029822895.1. Lineage (NCBI taxonomy): Eukaryota > Metazoa > Chordata > Actinopteri > Perciformes > Neosebastidae > Maxillicosta > Maxillicosta whitleyi. Next base: position 1,471,198 of record JAPSES010000002.1, read on the forward strand.
AAAAAATAACTTTTTCTTCAGTTTTCTGTTTGATATAATTAACTCTGATTGTACTCTGAGTTTTCGTGAACATTTACATGATCTGTGAATTAAATTAAGGACAATATATGATTTACACAGAGAAATGCAAAAAGTCACATTTTCTTCATTTTTCTCTGTTTATCATATTATCACAATTAACTTCAGTCTTAATTTTTTTTATGAAGAAGTAAATGATTTAAATTTGGGAAAATACCTGATTTTTATTGAAGAAATTGTGATAAATTACTTAAGAAAGAGAGAAAAAAAGGAAGTAACAGTGGGTCTTTATGGGTTATATAAGAATAACAAGTAATAGTAATCTATAATGTATTATAGTTTGGAAGTAATTCACACAACATTGGTCAAATGTACAGATATACACAAACACACAACAGAAGGACACACAACAGCCTTCATGTCTGTTGTTCGGACACATGGCATCGTAGGACTATTAAAGGAATGTTTATGGACCATTCAGAGAAGCAGCGTTGTTCTACCAAAGCATTCCCTATCACAATACTACAATAGTCGTGGCAATATTGTAAATCTTGTAAATGTGAATTTCCAACAGCAGATAGTCATAAAACCTGATGTGCTATTTGGTATGTCAGGGAACTTTACTCCCATTGGTGGATATGACGTTGCTTTACGTGTTTGTGCAAGAGGAAACAGTCATTTAGTGCAGAGATCAAGCAGCAATATGAGTTTTCATGTGACATTGCTTGAAATATTTTATTACTATGGAAATGTTGATGACAGAAGCGTCCCATAACCATTTCCCTGCAATATTTGCAAAACATGTCACTTCAATTTAAGAAGTAAAGATATCTGAAATTCGGATTCCAGCAATGTGCAAGGTTTTACACTAGCAATAGAAACTAAAGGAAGATTATTTAGTTCTTTACTGTTCTCACTTTTCATCCAGTAGGAATCATAAACCCTGTTCCCTGGTGTTATCTGTATAATACTTACACTTGAAGAGACTAGACGGTGGTAATCTCCCAGGTGGGCTACATTTCCAGATACTAAATTATTGCTGACATTTTGGCAGCAAATAGAGTTGAGGGCCAATACCGTCTGTCTACCACGGATTTTGCAGTCCTTACTGCTTTACAACGGGTTCGAGGCTCATGTTGCATTCATTGTCAATACAGCTGGACAGAGTCGGCCTTATGGGACGAAGGATTTATCATGTTCAGAGAACCATGCCGCGACCATATGGCAGGAGTCGGCGCCCGGATCGGTCATAAGTAATGTCTCAGGACGCTCAATAAGCAGCCGTGAACATACTAACATACAAACTGGCTTAATGTGCAACACATGCTGTATTCAACAAGAAGGCGAGTACATGCTGTGGATTTTACTGTGATTTTTTTCTCCTATTTCTTCAATATTCAATATGAGCGGTTACAGAGTCACTAAAAATGTAGATGTTAAAGCAATTAATGATGTCGTTTTATACATGTGGGTCCTGAAGAGGCACAAACTTTCTATTTTTGGCCTCAAGCTAGAAAGGTTTTGGGGATTTTTCTTTCTTTTTTTTTTTTTCTTTTTCGTAATATGAAGCCTACATACTTCAGAGTTTACAATTCATGACAAAGAAAATAAGAAATAAATGAGAACAAACAACAAAGCAAATAAGAACAAAATCATGAGTTAACAGAGAAAAATGTTGCGGTAGAGGTGGATATAACAAACAGGTTGGATACTGCACATGTTTATGGACATTATATTCATCTTTATAGTCATACAGTTTGATAATTACTGGACCACTTTGATATATTAGTGAACAGTGCGATTTGTAAAGCCATCAGGGTTTTATGCGTGAAACCATAAGGTAAAAAAATCACATAAAAAGCCTTCTTTACAAATTTAATAAAGCTCAGTTCCAATTAGTGATAACAAAATCTCCATTTTTGCAATAATAATTAACATAACTTTGCAACATTCTATTCACAGGTGGTTTAGTAATTATTTCCAAGGCTGTATATGTATACATGCCTTTATATACAATATACAATATATATATATATATAGTACTAAATCAACAGCTGTAATGCTTCAATAGACAGCAAATGATCGAATGCTGCTGGCTGCTGTGGAGGCTACAGATTGCTTTGTGGAGTATATTAAGAGGAGACCCCATTAACTAATGACCCTCAAATTACTGTCGGTGCAACAACAACACCAGTCTGCCTTATGCAAGGACAAGCTCTGATGACTGTTCACAGTGAAGAATCTGTTTGGAAAAGGAAGCATATTAGAGTTATCGGCCTGTATTAGGACTCTCAGAATTAACACATTACCGTGGATTAATCCATCATCATGATTAATCTCATTAAAAATTTTAATGCAACTTTAGCATCTAAGTGACTCTGAACATTCAGCTGATCTGGTAGTGAATGACAGCAGAACCAGCCCATAAAAGTAGAATACATTAAACAGCACGTTGGCTGTCTGGATGGAAATATGATTATAAAAAAACCTAAATGGAACAGTTGTGTACAGTTGTTTTGTTGAAACTCTTCAAGGTGTTTAATAAACATGTTCAATGTGTATATATTTGCTTCTTTATTGAGTCTGTTTGGTCATGCAAAATGAAATATGATTAATATAGACTAAAAATGAACGATATTGAATCGTGATTAATCAAAATTAATCCACAACAACCGTGTGACTTATCTGTTTAAAATGTAATTTTTGCAGCATTAGTCTGTATATTAATGCAATGTCTTGTTTTTACAACATTTGTTCCATACACAATAACATAATAAACGATAAAACATTCTGAAAGTTTTTACTTCAACATGTTGCACTCAGGGCTGTAACTAACTATTGCTATCTCGATTAATCCATAAGTTATTTTCTCTATAAACTGTCAGATATGAGTGAAAAATAACAAGTGAGGTGGTATCCTCAAATATCTTGTACAGCCCATAACCCAAACACACATTATATCTGCAGACCTTCATCACACACTCCTAGCTAATGAAAAAAAACAGAACTGTGAAAGAACTGATTTTGTTCTTTTGATGTAATGCTGCAAAGGCCAGCATGAACAAAACAATCAATTAAATCAATGGCAGTGAATGAAATAATGAACAGAATCAACTCTATTAGCGTGAACTGAAAAGATGTACAAAATGTAACATAAGCAGCCGATCTAAAGCTTTTATAGACCACAGTATCCCATGTCTTTTATTCATTCAGTTTAATACTAATGCTGGACTCTAATGTTTAAGTTGGAATCTGACAAGTAATTGACTGTTTTCATGGTTGACAATAAATGTAAATGTTGACAGTGTTGCTTAATTGTTGCGGGTCTAATTGTGGTGTGGTTTGTGCTGAAATGCCCGTGTCTTCATATTCTATGTACAGACACGACAGAGAACAAACATAGCATATGCTCGTACATGCATGCTTATGTGTCCATTCTAATTATAGGAAGTGCTCAGCGAAAGGATCTTTTGATGATATAGTTACACTTACTCATCTAAAATCCACATTTTCTCAAAGACATGTTCCATATTTCGTACCATGTGAGACACTTTCTCCAAAAGCTCAACAAGCATATGTGCGCACAGAAAATTGTAATTAGTGCATTCTCACTTTTCAAAGCCAGCCTGCAAAGGGGAGAGAAAACAGCAGGAAGGAAGAGACCGGGAGAGGGAGGGTACACAGCGAAAAGAGATGATAAATGATGGATTGAGAGAGCTCTAGCTAGACCCCGAGGTTAGCAGTGTGAGCGAGTTACAGCTGGCTAGCTCATTCCGTCGAGCTACAGATCTCATAATAAACATCACATGGGTAGTTTGGGCTGGCGGGTGCAGATTAAGCCAGAGCTGTTAGCTCTTTAAAGACTGCTCAATGTTGCAGGCAGCCAAGAAGCTATTTATAGTGTGGTTGGAAGTGTATCAAAGCAGGTAGGAAGGAAAGGAGCTGGACAGGGACAGTTTCAACCTGATTTATGTCCCTCAATCAGTGTAATAACAATAAACTGTCAACTAACACGCCACTTTTATTTGTAATTTATAGTACTGCACTCCTAATAAACCCATGTTTATTTCTCCCCTGTCCCTCCCTCACTCACTCCCTCCTCCTCCTCTTCTTCTCCTCTCCCCTGTCTCCTCACGCAGAGCTGCCCAGCAGTCCAGGTGGTCAGTTCACATTTCGTCCGCTGCCCCCGCCACCGCCGCCACCGCACGCGTGCACCTGTGCCCGCCCCGCGCCCTACACTCAAGTGAGCCTGCAGAGGAAGACCATGCCAACCCGGTGCCAGGCCGGTCAGGGCGGCCAGGGGGCAGACAACAGTTCGAGCACAGACCAGGCACAGCTTCACAACAGCTGGGTGCTCAACAGTAACATTCCCCTAGAGACCAGGTAAGAGAATGCAACATGCTCCGGGTAATCAGTATGTCCTGAAAGCAGTGTTGTGTAAAGTACTGGACAGTACACTTGTGTACTTAAGTACAGGTATGCTACCAAAAATCTACTGTGGTAGAAGTTCAAGTCACCAACTGAAATACTGATCATGTTAAACTCAAATTAAAGTCTTTATGTATTTAGTATTTACTTTACTTAAGTATGTCAAGTAATATGGTATTAAATGTACTCAAGTGATAAAAGAAAAACTAGAAGTAAATGTTAAAAACAACCAAAGGCAGTCAGAGTTTGGAACATTATGCTGCTGCTCACATCAACAGACTGCCAACAGGTCGAGTGTGGACCAATTTTTACACCTAATGACAAACCCCTTCCCTGGCTTTGTTGCAGTTACCGGTAATGTCATCGCTAAAAACATCAAATTTCCTTTAATTTAAGTTTTGTAATTAGTAACAATATTGTGCATTTAAAATGTACCAGAGAAGAAGTATGCAAGCTAAGAAATGTAGTGAAGTAAAAATGAAAATAAACAGAATAAAAAAAACTCAGTAAAGTACAAATTCTCCCAAAATATACTTGAGTACAGTATTATTAAGTATTACTACTTTGCTACTATACAACACTGCCTTAAAGTGAACCTGTACTGATCAAGCTCATGACGTTAATTGTGCTTTTTTTTGTTACCTATAAGCAAGAGAGGTGTCAATTCAGTAAAATATCATCATAACTGGACCTTTTAATTACATGAATTCTATGAACTTTGGGGGTGCAGCCACTGCCAGTCTGAAGTGATGCACATCATTGATTCCAGTTGATCAATGCGAGTAAACAAGCAGCAGTCAGTGAGCAAGATTGAGTGGACAGCACATGTTCGCGTTTGTTGTTTGTGCAGCCGTAAGCTTTGCACTCCGCCATTGTCCTAGAGACGTGACCCAGCAGTGGCCAATAATGTGTCATCTTAGTAGGGCTGCGACTAATGATTATTTTTATAATTGACTAATGTGTAGATTATTTTAATAACTAATTGGTTCATCAGATAAGCAACATAGGCTGCAGAAAAGTCACTAATGGTAGAAAGACTGAACTTATTTGGTACATTTTTTTACATCTTCATGGTTCCCAAAGTGCTTTACATTCACACTCATATGCTAGTAACCAGCTGCTACCTGACCACCTGACCTTAGAAGCAATTTGGGTTTCAGTCTTGCCCAAGGACACATCAGCATGAGGAGCCAGGATTTGAACCACCTACTCCTTGGTCATTGGACGACCTGCTCTACCAACAGCAACCACAGCTTCCTGGATTTAACTCTGGGTATAGTTAGCGAGCAGTAGCACCTAGACTTGTTATGGTAGTCTTCAACCAGCTCTGGTTATAGGCTAACAATCAAACTAGCGTTGTATCTGTTAATTCCAATCAACGATAGGTAATATTAGTCTGATGGCCTGATAAATGGAGATGGATGTAAATGTGTTAATTACAACAATAGTGTCTAACTAGCTAGTGGGCTAAAATAATTGTGACACATCTTAAGCTAGGTTTACATTATGTTCCCCATGACCACTGCAGCCCTGTTTGCCCAAAAGGGATTGCACCATGGGATTTTGGCCATTTTTTCATCTATGTTCAAGTTTTGTTAGATAAATGGTATATTATGTTTTTGCCAAACAGGACTGTCTGACATCTGAAGCCTTAGCCATGCTGCTCTGTGTTTTCGTCTGTTCCACTGCACAGCCTGCAGACATGCCTCAATACTAACATGTTCAAGACCCAACGAATCGACTGCTGAATTCATTGCCAACTCTTTAAGAATCAATTTGGATCGATTTAATCAATTTGTTGTTGCAGCACTACATCTTAGGCTACGTTCAGAGGGCAGGTCTTAATGCACAAATTCGATTTTTGTCCGAAATCAGATATTTTTGTGTGCTTGTACGAATTACACGTTAAATGCAACTCTTATCAGTTTTGAGTATGAACTGAATGCGACCCTGAGGTTACCTGCATGTGCAAAAGACATCCTGACATAATCCATGACCACGCAGGAAGTAAGTATGTTTTTCCTGCCACTTCTCCTCTCGGGATGCAGAATTGTGACATTTCAATGGCGTAAAGGTCAAATAAATGCGACCTGGCTGTTAAAACTGATGTCGCATTGTAAAATATTGGATACATATCACATTTAGGACCATATATGATCCTGTTCAAGCTGCCTTTAACAGATCGGAAAAAGGTCACATATGGACAAATAAAAAATCAGATTTGGGCGACATTCGCCTGCAGTCTGAACGTAGCCTTAGACTGGTATCTGCTGCACAGGGTCAGTGACCAGTCCTTCACAGACCAGGTAATTGGACAACAAATCTGCGTCACTACCAGTGCTGGGACGAGTTGTGAAGGAGGCGACATGTCTCTGACCACGATTGACTGATGGAGGAGGGACTTAATACTCACATGTACTTGACAACAGGCCATAATGTAAGTTACTGGATGGAACCACTAGTGTTATATCTTTTGAAGTAGCTAGCAATAAAAATTCACTACAGGGACCCTTTAAATGTGACTCAGTTAAAGAGAAAGTACAACAAGCGAAGAAATGAGGTAAGGGGATTTTATGAGTTTAGAACAAATGAAGGGCTTTTTTCCAGGATGCTTTCACTCTGAAATGTTAGATATGTCATTTTGGAATGCAACTCTTCAAATGAAAATATCTTCAAGGCAAACCAAGCCACTTCAACATAATGTCACTTGATTAAAGACATTTCTTTAATCTCACAAATGAGGATCATTAGATTAAAGGAAATTCTTTCATCAAGAGTCTGAGTTGGCAGACTCTTACAATTTCTCAGGAAAATTAGAGTAGAATGATTAAGAATGAATGTTGGACTAAAGGATTTGTTAGGATGGACATGTTTTGCTCGTGTTCAAGGGAAATGTGGAACACCATGTAGGACTCTGGGGTATTATTACAGGACTTCTGCACACCATCAAAGTCATGAGAAATGTCTCAGGTTTTTTTGAATTCTTTTTTATTCCTTTACCCCCTGCTGTAAAAAAGAAATAACAGGGGACTGGTAACTCACTTTTGGTTCCATTTTAGCATGGGAATGAGTTCTATTTTTTTGCACCCTCAGTATCTTGTAAAATGGTCTTTTCAGGAACTCTCCATGATTCCACTTCTTATTGTATTGTAGTTCCTGTGACAATTTCTTCACATGCTTGGAGATGAGCCGCGGAATTTCATCCCATCAAACAGAATTAAGCATTTGCTTGCTGCATAAGTAATAATTGATCAGAGAATTATTTAGGAGATCCTCATTTGTGAGGCTGCATTCAAGAGGGCACAGCAAGGTGCAAAAGAATATGTTTGCATGTTTAATGAGAACTTGGTGCGGTTGCTGAATTCTGGTATTATGAGTCAGGATAAGATTGGCAGGCTGCCACGCCAGAAGAAGAGGTTTTAATAAGTTATGCATTAGGCCATAATTAGATCTTACCTCATTTAAACGAAAGGAAGAATAAAATTAGATTCAGTGACAATTTAAATTAATCATTGGCCAGACATGAGTATCAATGTGAAAGACTTGTCAGAAGTGCATTGTAATTATACTCCTCGTCTGTAAGTGTGTGCGTGTGTGTGTGTTTGTGTGTGAATATCAAATGGTATTTCACTATAAACAAAAGGTTGACTTTTTTATTTATTTAAAACCATTCAAACAGCATCAGCTGAACATACACTACTCTCTACCACAGAAAGATGTGAATATAAAATACAATTTCCACAGCGGTTCAATAAACTGGAAGATGCCTTTCTGTAGTAATACATTTTTGCATTGGGACTTTATAGTCAAATAAGTTTAATTTGATAGTGCACTATTAGTTCAGAACCATAAAATGTAATCATATTCATAGTCAGTAGAACAATGTCCCTTCATAACATAATTCAGATATTATTGGCTCTTTCCTCCAGCTTTTGACAAAAAAAACCTTGCTCAGTCTACTCTGCCTAACTGTTTTGGGTTGGATTTAATATTGAAATACACTCCTATGTATCCTCCTTCACATTTTTACATACACTACTGTTCAGATTTAATGATTACCCCCCC
>JAPSES010000002.1:1508370-1532869 GCA_029822895.1 Maxillicosta whitleyi
GGGGGGGCAGGCGTACCCCCGAGCTCTCAGTCTGGACTTGAATGTTGACTTAGACACAGATTTGTTTTATTGTCTCTGAAGTCTTTCTCCTTCACTCTCCTTCACACTTGTTTTCCCCATTTGTCTCTCTCCTTTCTTTCTCACTCCCCTTCTCTCCCTCTCTCTTCTACTTTCTGTCTTTTATCTCTCCGCCTTTTCTTTCTCCCATCGCTCAGAAGTTGTGGCTTAGCTAGAGGCTGACACAGCCATGCAGAACTTGGATGAGCGATTGCTTTTACTGTACATGCTAAACTACACACTAAATCGAATGACTGATGCTCTTGAAAGCGTTTGCTGCTGGGCAAAGCCAGCTGTAGTCTCTGGTTGTCAAACTGAATAGTGTTGGCGGTTAGCTATGTGTATGACTGAAAAGAACTTGGCAATCAGGCCGGGGTGTGTTTCCGCTTGTGCAAGAATATTGATAAATCATTTTTAACTGACTGCAGTGGTACCTTGGCTGTAATGGTTATCGATAAGACAGTATATTCACAGTCAATCTCACCCATTGTGTCCTGCAGTCTAACCCGAGACTGTTACATATAAAAAGATAACGGCACAGAGGGTAACACAGGCATTAAATAGAAACGCACACACATACTCACACTTTCCACCCTATCTCCTACTCTTCTCCCACCATGAGTGTGAAATCTAATCATCACTGGAGCCCACAATCATTTCTATCTAATCTGGAGACACACACATGCCTGACAACAACAATAGCAGCAACTGCAAGCTAACATTATCTCTGCCTATACCGGCTTAAATAGTATCTTTTTAAAACCCTGCTATCTGGGGGAAAAAAAATGGCGAGAAAAAATTAAGTAGTTCAGGGATACCATTCATTACTATCACAATAAAGATATGCCTTCTATACGTCTTTGCTTTCCAGCTGTTAAATACAACAGCAGTAATGGAGAGTATCACAGCAGCTGCGCCGCTTTATCGCAAAATTTTCACCAGATGGATACGTTTTTTTTTTTTTTTTTACTTTTTTATTGTCTCATAGTAGTTGAAGTAAATCCAACAAAGCCACATCAAGTACCTTTTTACTGTTACAACTGAACTGTCTCAGTCTCTGCCTACACCCCGCTGTTCTCTTCAGACCGCCACATTCACCAACCACATCTCGGCGGGGTAGCCGACAGCGAGGGTACAGTACAGAACCCCCTCGCAGCAGTGCCATCCTATTACCTCTGGCAGTCATCTCACTGTCACACTGATCAATGATTCATGTGTGCGAGGGCCTCGGCCTGTTAGCTCGCTGCACTGCTGCTGCCGCTGCTCGCAGACGCCGCTGTGCTTGTGCCAATCCGGTTATAATGACTGGACTCACTCAGAGAGTCTCTCTGACGTGTAACGGTTTGTGCCTTTTTTTTTTTCTCTTTGCGACGAATAAGAGGTAGAGGATGGACAGTGAGAGAGAGATGGATAGACAGACGAGGGAAAAAAGGAGTCAGAGTGAAGGTTCACACTGTGCACATGCTGCTCACCTAACTGTCTACACGCTGTGTCTGAGTGTGTGTCTGTACATGTGTGTATTTCTTATATACATGTCCACATGCACACAGTATTAAATGATATTATTATTTTTTACCAGCTGAAAAACGGGCTGACCTTTGTCTTTATGCGTTTAAACACAGCCTGTGCACTCAGCCTTTTATGAAAGGTATAATAATAAAACATTTCCACTTAAAATTACCAGATATTGTAATGTGAAATTGTTATATATAAAATGAAAGGTATTTTGTTGACCTGTGTGTATACGTACATTATATCAAATGTCTCCACGATGTTAATATTCAGAGAACTTCTTATGACTCCCACCTGTGGTAAAGGGGAAAAACACAAATCCAGATGGAGTGAGGTTGAAAGTAATCGTGACTGCTTTAATAACTGCAGGTGTCAAAAATAAGTAAACCGACCAATAAGTTAATCAGAAAAGAGCAACAGAAGCGATAAATAATTAAGAAACAGACGTGCTAACAGATGTTACTCAAATCAATAAATTGATAGAAGAAGAGGGCTTCTACTTCTAAACGTATGATCAAAACAAGCACAAAAGGCCCATTGTAACTATTAATAACTAAGGCTAAACAAACACAAATACAACAGGGAGTATCAGCTCTTACTGTGAAACCAATAGAAGAGTCTAACTAATAAAACTATGTGCAGTTGTGCAACCACCTGGCCCAGATTCCAGGAGTAAATACTGTACTCTCAAGTGTCTAAGTGTAAGAACAAAGGGAACAACAGCAATCAGAGAACGTTTCACTAATATGTTTGAAAATGCACAACAGACAGACACAGTGGTGTCCTGCTCCTACTAAATCACAGCCGCCCTGACTGATGCTTCAGCAGTGCTTTTAAAGAAGTGCAATGGATTGCTGCAGTGTGATTGGACCATGAGACTAGAGAACCAATTCAATCAATCAGAAGAGGGGGCGGGGCTGGAGGTGAGACCAGGCACTAATCAGCAACAAGGACTTGCACAATCAAATTTTCTTGTTTAACAGATGAAAACCAAGGCCTAGAAACAGAGATGATGTGGTGTTGGGAACTGTAAAAGGAATCCATAATTTTTACCCAGTGTAATGACCTGTTTCATTTGATTGGTGTGTAACTTATAATTACAGTGAAACGGCAACATTTCAGCTATATTGCATTTTTTTTATCCTTTGCATAGTATTTTGCAATTTAAACTCTATCTTGAAGCCTTCAACACCAGTACTAGTTCACTTCCATTTGCAATTGCTGGCTAGGCAGAGCCACCATGTTAGTGTGTAATGTTAACAGGTGACTTTTACAAATAATAAACTAGAATGGCACTCCGCCAAGTGCAACCCCCCCCCCCCACACACACACACACACACTTAGTCCATCTTTTATTTGGACAGCAGTTTAAGATTCTGAAGTCCATGGACTATATGAGAAAACATGAGTCGCCATCTGGTGGACATTTATTATTATTACCACAGCAACGCCAATTAAAAGTAATACACAATCCTTTAAAAAATTCCTATGTTGTTTGTTTCAGAGAATCAGTAACAATCATAATCTCTTGTACCTTTCTGGGCCTCAGTGTACAGGGTGAAACTTTGTTTGGTGATGTACATCATGGGTGAAGAGGTGCAGTTCATGAAGGAATTTTGCACAAACCCAAATGGTACTTCACTATCTTTTCAACAAACTACAACCTTGTGGCTTTGATAAATATAATACTACCTTGTGTCGTGATCGTTTTTTAATGCCATTTAGTGTTAAAATCATCCTACACTGTTTAGATATCATGGAGCGATATCTTTTTTTTAATTATTGTTTATTTTGACAGACGTCTTGACAGATGCATTTCCCATGTTTTCTTGATAATAACAAAAATGACTCCAGTTCTTACATCATCATGTATGTCATTGTACTGACAAAAACAGTGTTTTTAGACTTTATGTGTTTTCTTTTGTGTTTCTTTTAGTCACATGATACACATCAGATGGATAGTGGATTCCATAACCATTGTTTTTGATAACTGTTGATGTCCTAATACGTTTTTTTTGTGGCTGTATATGAATCCGCATCTACCCACATCAGTGAAGCCAGCTAACAACCTAAAGGAAAGGATCTTTCAGTTGCATTTGTTTAGTAAAATGTGCATTTTAAAGGCTAAGAACACCCCCCTTTCTCTCTTATTGATTGAACTATGACGACCTCACCCAATCAGGACTTGGATGTCCTCTAACCGCTACTCACCCAATAATACAAATCAAATAACACAGTAATACTCCAGTCAGAGCCCTGTGCATCAGAAGTTATTCATTCTACTTTAACTTGATTTTCCAAAGTATAGCCACATTTAAAGTCCCGGCTTTGTCCTTGCCAGTGGCTTTAGTCGACACTCAGTTTGAAGTGCTGAAATTGGTCAAGTCAAAAACAACAAAAATGTCGTCACTAGTCTTCAGGGTGGCACGAGGACAGCAGGTCCTCAAACTCAAACTCCAGCACAGTCGTCTCCTCATCACGTTCGCCCCGGATTCTTCTTCTTCTCCGTCTTCTTCTTTCATTGCCCTCGGTGTGTGCGTTGGCGTGTATGTGTACGTACATGTGTGCTCTGTGGCTCTAGAGGCTTAAGTGTTCAAGTAAAAGGTCAACAGCCATAAAACATAGCGAGAGGCTGATGAGCAGGAGCAGGAGAAGTAGGGTCTGAGGGGCTTTCGAGGAGGGATGGAGTGGTGAAAAGCCGAGAGAGGAGAGATGGTGAGGACTGTCGCTGCAGAGTCATTACTGGAGTGGGTAACACTTGGGTAACAGAGGTGTGTGGGGGCCACCTGAGAACAAGAACCAAAAGAAAAGCAATTGAGACAAGAGGTGGTGAGGATAGAATGGAGTGTGAGAGATTGAATGGTGCAAACACTAAATGTAACAGTTCAGGAATAACTTTAAAAAAAAAAAAAAAAAGAAGCTATGATAAGTCATTCCATTCAATTGCATAATATAATTCAGCATAAACAGTGATGATGCATACAATCCTACATTTTAGGGGCGCAACACTAGCGTTCATATTTAATCCCGATAGAAATGCTGATAAGGAGCTGCAATTGAAGCGAAAATCTCTGTGGGAATTGCTCTAAATCTATCTTTGTTGAGTAAAATGTGATTCCGGTGATCATCGCTATGTTTTTCCTGTTGAGTTTCTCTCTTACCGTCTTCCTCTCTTCAACCTTTTCTGCTAAAGATGCAGTACGTACAGTTCCAGACAACTAGAAAGGATATTGTTCACATTCTGAACCCATGCAATTGAATGTACAGCTCAAGGCCGATCATTCAGGTTAGGTGTTTATTTTTTTTCTTTCAGCACCAGAATGAGTCATTGCAAGACATTCACACAGATATTTGAGATGAAATTAAAAAGGATATGTGAGAAAAACAGTGAAGAGGGAAAAAAAAAAAGGATATTTTAAAAAATGAGTGACTTACACTCACACTGAATCTATGTGTGTCCGTGTCTGGTCTCGTCACAGACTGACAGTTCAATTAGACTGAACTAAATGATGCATGACGTCTCCCTCATGGCCCTCGTAATCATCAGTGTTTTACTTTGAAGAGCTCGTATTGTGCATGAGTAGATAGCTAAACCAACAGTGGCTAGGGACAGTCACAAGTTGAAATGTGTGATTTACTGATCCCCGTAGATGCCAAAGTAGAGCATGGGACTAAATTGGCTTCAACTCTCAGAGCTCATCATAGATCTGCTGTATTTTTCAAAGAAAATAGCATTTTTTTTCTTTTCCTGCTTCACAAAGTGACTGCAAATGGCTTTGAACTATCTGGAGTTTTAATTAGCTATTCCACATCAGGGGCCTGCGTGTGGCTGAGCAGGTCGAAATGGTGTTTGCACGCATTCATACATGAAAATAGCAGGTACGTTTACTTACTCGGGCGTACGCGTTGTACCTGTGTGATTGTGGTCACGATGTATAATTGTGAATTTGTTTTTCTAAGCAGCCATTTTGTGAAAGTGCTCGCGAGCGTGTGTCAAGTGCTTTTTCTGGGTGTCGAAAATCAGCCGACAGAAGACAGACAGTGAAGACGTTTGAAGTCGTTAGAAGTTCCTTACCTTGATCTGCATGCAGCAGCCATCCTCTGACTGCCACCACCGCATAGTAACTTTGTGATTTGAGTCTTTGCCTTTGTTTGATGTTCCAAATGTGTCAGAGGAGGAAAAAACCTGCAATGATTTACTTTATTTGCTTTGTTCTTCATATCAGCAAAGGGACATTACCTTGCGAGATTCTTTTAACTAAAACACTAAAGCCGTGTTGAAGTACAATCTTAACATGAATGGAGCCCAATGATTGGTCAGAACAAGGTGAATGTTTTACAGAATATTTTATTGACAGCCTTGCAAGGCACTAATTAATTTCCTTAATGGGCAGGTGTTGGTTGTTTTTTATTTAACAGCATGTTGGATTGTTGTCCTAGTAAACAGTTTTATGAGGGGGAGGGGGAATCCAGTTTCCTCCCTTACCCTTTGTTGTTTAAAAGGCCCATATGGATTGTGAATCAGCAGCAGCTTTCAAAGCATCATTAGTCATGCATAAAAGACTGTGTTAGCGCTTTAATATCAGCCCTAGGCTCAGGCTCTGAAGATCTGCATTAATTGCCCACCTCTGCCACGGCCTGTGTTCATGCGCACATGTGATATGATGTGTGTGTACGTTACCATTTACATGTGCGCGGGTCCTCCCATGCAGTGCAGTAATAAGCCATGTAAACTGAGCAGAGTCCTAAGATGGGCATTAAAGAACATTCAGACACTCCCCTCCACATGCCTTGAATAATGATCTTTTTCCCCCACTTTGTCTTTCAACGTGTGTTTTTGTGTGCGTGTGTGCGTGTGCCCATGTAGCGGTCCACCTGTTAGGTCTGACCTGGCATCTGCGGCACGGCGAGAGCCAGCTGTATGAGAACGGCCTGAGCTCAGCGGACCATCAACAGGAGGACCGCGGCAAAACCAGACCTACCAGCTCCATCCACCTGCTGGACACACTCAACCCTGAAAACACACACGCAGGTGACAGAGGTGAGCCGACACACACGCAGTATACGGCGTAATAACAGATGCTCGACACTGCGCTATTGACAGCATTTGCCCGTGTGTAACAACAAGGCGGTGTAACGCAGTAACTCACAGTCCCATAAATGTTGATGGTATAAAACAGGGGTGTCAAACATACGGCCCCTGGACCAAAACCAGCCCACCAGAGGGTCCATTCAGGCCAGTGGGATGAATCTGAAAATGCAGAATTTACAATCAAGGATGTGAGAGTCATTTTAGTTCAGGGGCCACATTTGAACTCACGTGGGTCGGATTAGTTAAGTAATAACAGTGAAAAAGTTCAATTACATAATGCAAATGTTTACACCTACAAAGTATGTTTTTGAAAAGAATGGGAAAGTTTTAAAGAAAAATATGTGCAGCTTTAATAATTTTATGTCTCTCAACTTACACATCAGAGTCAGTCTACAAATACACTTAAAATATTTAATAACAGGCAGAATATTGTTAAAATCGCACTTACTTATCGTAAGATTTTTCATGTTGTTCATACCTTCAAGAAGCAAGTGAAAACCTACCTGTTCCGTGACACTTTTGTTGTATGACAATGTAACCTACTGCTCTACTATTACTAACACCACTTCTCTTGTATTCTTGTACTCCTGCTTATGCTGTATCGCACTTTATGTTTATGTCCTTGATTGTAAGTCGCTTTGGGTTTAAAAAGCGTCTGCCAAATACAATGTAATGTAATGTAATGTAATATCTGTTCAGGTTATTCACATTCTTTATGAAAGGATAGTTTGTAAATGTGAACATTTTCATGTAATTTTACATTTTTACACTAAAACAAATTAGAAAAATATTAAAGTTGTGAGTTATTATAATAGTATTAAAAACAGGGATGTGAAAGATGTGGCCAAAGCGTCAAAAATGACCTACGTCATAGCGTCCAATCTGGGTGAATTTGTGAATTACAGAAATTACACTGAACACATCAGAATGATCTGAAGTGGCTCAGACAAGTGAAATACTATCATAATAATTTATATATAGGGACAACTTCAAGTTTTTTTTGTAAAACAGTAAAATTACATGAAAATGTTTACATTTACAAACTCTTCTGTCACAAAAATGTGAACAACAGATATGAACAACCAGGAATGTCTTAAGAGATTTTTTTTAGAGACATTTTTAACAATATTCTGCCTGTTACTAAATGTTTGGTGTATTTGCTTGTGTGTTCTGTAAATTATAATGAACGTGTTAATACTAAACTAAGAAAATTTAAATTGTACTTATTTTTGTTAAGACATTTTCGGTTGTTCAAGATTACTCAATATTTGCCTTATGTAATTTTACTTTTAAAAAGAATAATAATTATAATAATAATAATAATAATAATTATTATTATTATTATTATTGATGCTTTTAGTACAGTTTTCACATGCACATTTCTTCTTTCTATTTCCTGTTTGCATGCTGTATATACTTGTAATATTAATAACATTGCATGTCCATATATCATGTGTAGGATGTAATTGGGAATAAGCAGATTTGTCTACTATTAGCCTTTTTTTTCCCTTTTCTTTACTTGTATTATTTAATTCATCAATTAATTTTGTTTTATTTATTTATTTATTTTTATTTTATATTTGTTTGCTCATGAGTTATTTTTATTTCTGTCATCAAGTATGTCATTTAGGGCCAGGGGTGGGAAGGAAACAAGCTTAATGTCTCTGAAACTGTATATTCAATTATTCAATGTAACTTAAATCTGCACCAAATAAATATGTTAAAAAAAAAAAAAAAAAGTATAGGCCAATGCTGTATCTGAACTTTCAATATGTAACATCAGCATACTTTTGTGCTTACATGGTGTTTCTCTTGGACTCTTTTATGCTGGGGGGGGCATTTGTTGACGTTATCCAACTGTATGCTAACAGTAGCTAATGTTGTATACTACTGACAGATGTACAGGAGCACAAGGGAGGTATTTAAGAACTCAGGAGCGAGAATAACAACCCTAGCCGTTATAAGGCTGCTGTCGTCAGTATAGGCCAACAAGACATTTTTAAGGTTACAAATGAAGTTCGGTAATGGCAGCCAATGAAACGGCCAAAATGAAAAAGCCTGGGAACGCTATATTCAACTTTTAAAGCTTTAGTAGGCAAAATCCCCCCTCTCTGAAAAACTTCCATCACAGGGTATATTTTCTACAGGAAGTCTCATTTTCTCTCAGACCTTTGAAATCACAGTATAGGCAACTGAAGTGCTATTACGGAAATTTTGCCCAGTCTCACTGAAATATACTACCTACTTAAGCTTAGGCGTTCATAATTATTATAGTAGTTTGTAGAAGACCACTGTAAAGTCCTAAAGTTCTAACAAGAAATACACAGACAGAAATGCAAATACTAATCCCAAATGATGCTGGTATATACATGCTGACATTTAAAGGTAGGTTAAATGGTGTTATGATACATTCTTTATCATACTTCTCTTGTATTCTTATTTGTTTCTGAACTCTTAATAGGAACTCTGCAGCCATCCACACTTATAACATTATACTCTCATGTTTATTTAATGCAGACACATCAATTAAAAGAGCAGCAAGGCTAGAGAATCCACCTGAAATGTAAAAACAAACCTTTAAACTCTCGCCATTGCCATGAATTCCAAACAGTTTCTATTGCATTAGGACTGAGACTTGCATGCGTAATACAATGTTCTAATACGATAGAGAGACATCAGTTCAGAGATCAGCCTTGAACTGATTACTCATTTATTAGAAAGGCAAGGTAATTGGTTAATCATGTTCCCTCTTAGCCAGTACGTGACTGGAATAGACTCGCCCTACTTGGCCATCTCTCAACTAGCCAGAGGAATTACTAACACCAATTTAACCCCATGATATGGGACATTAATTGTGAGTGTTCCAGGTCATGAAGTCAGGCAGGACACAGCAACCTTCACGCTTTGACTGAGTCTGATGGATATTACATCGGATGCTGTCGGAGCCCATGTTCAGCACTTAAACAGAGAATGTGCAACCCACTGCAATTTAGGCAACCTGGGACATCCCTAAAGCAACTATTCTTGATGAATCCTCACATTCTGAGGATTAACACTCTCATCAGTAGTTAAATCCTCCAATAGAGCACATGGGGGTCATGGAATTCACTTCTGACTGTTGCGTCACAACAATCTATTGTTTCACCTTCTATTGCTTTATATGCCTGATGAAAGCTAGGAAATCAAAATGGGCAAAGCTAAGCCGCTGATGTAGGGGGCTCAGATTAATAAAATTGGCACGGTGGAGGTGGTCCCCGGGCGGAGTAGGGCCAGAGAGATTAGAGATTAGGCTGTAATCCAGTGTGGCAGATTATCACGCTCATCCTGCTGTACCCATCACCTTTCACACCAAGAGACCGTGCAATCCCCTAGATTACACAGCAAAGGATGGTGAGAGGAGGCTGTGGGGAAGGCAAACGGATAAAAAACATGACAGGGTTAGGCTGAGAGAGGAGTGGGAGCTCAATGATTGATGGATCTACGTGAATGATTGCGATATCCGAAGTAGACATAAAAATGGAATGGGCTGAATAATTGCTGACAATAAAACAACATTTTCACAAACGACTTATTGGAGTTTTTCATGACCATTGTAGACAAATCCAAGAAGTTAAATGTTTTTTTTTTTTTTTTTTAAATGGTTTGTACCCCTGATGCTCTGCCATAAACGTAAGCGACAACATAACAGTGGGAGCATAACGATATAGCGGAGGAGACTGATTGAAGGATAGTTATCAGTTTCTGGCTGTTTTGATATAAACTGATGACACAGTAGGGAGAGATGAAACGAGCGAGGCTGAATGATTGGGAGGTAGTAATCTGCTCATAGTCGTGTTCATGTATTTTTAGTGCTGTTGTTTTTATGTCAACTTCAATGACATAAAGATAGTCTCTGTGTTTGATTAGCTGGATTTACGCCAGAATCAAAGATACAGGGAGCAAAACTTCCAATCTGCCGTACCAGGCAGTGTGCAGCACACAGCACTGGGTACTAATTGACATGTTGTGTCACATGCATATGGCTAGTGTCTTGTCAAAGCCGTTCGTGCTGTGTTTTATGCTCTTCATGCTATCTCTCCTGCAGTTTCCAGAGATCACCAGGAGCCACTCTCAGTCCTCCAAACATAAAAGACTCTCTAATTAGTGCTACATTAATTGCCACTCTCCAAATGATAATCAACCTAAGGCTAATGCGCATGCAAGAGTGTGCCGGCACGCACAATGTCTGCTGCCTGATTTTTTTTTTTTTTTTTTAATTTATTTATTTTTCCATTTCTATAACTGACATGCATGCAGACATATCAGCGCACACACACACTCACATACTGTAGAAGTACCTCTGGACCAGATGAAAGTAGAAAATGTCAGTGGATTCCCTGCTTTAATGAAGTACTTTGCAGTTTGTGAATAATCTTTCACTCACCGTGGAATGCTGGATATATTAATGATATGAAATGATACAAACTGACATACAGTACAGCGGTGTATTGCTTCATTATAATGTGAAGATGATGAAATGCAGAGCTTGTGGAACGCCATCTGAGCCTATACGATGATTGTATAAACCAGTGTATGAAAGGAGAGTTAGTGCTGAATTGTTTTCACTCTATCTGATGGTGTGGTTGGAAATGGTGTGTAGATGGATGGAATGTGACACAGACAGAGAGGAGGGCTCTTAAAGACTACATCAATATTCTAGCCTGCGTGCAGAGGGAGGGAGAGAGAGAAAGTGGAAGGGAGAGAGACTGTGCAGTGTGTATGCATGTGTGCAGAAGAGGAAGAGAGTGTGTGCATCTTGGAAGGGGATGCCTGATTGTGTATGTGAGCGCGAACCTCGGGGGGAGTGTGTGCATGTGTTCGAAGGCTGGTCCCTGTAACACCAGTCTCATCGATTTTCTCACGCTGGGATACAGTCTCAGGATGTAACACATGCACACATGCATCGACATAGACACACACGCAGAGAAAGTATAGATCATTTAGTGAGCCCCCCTGCATGAGCATTTCAAGTTGAGAAAGACTAACAGCAGCAACATGTCTGTCTCTTACTCAGCTTGCATTCCAAATACTCCACCCAAATATAGCTAAGGCATTAAATCAGAACTCAGAGTACAGTCGGTATTTACAGTAAAGATGACACATTTTATCATAAGCGCTTTGTAGTGCTTGCCGTTGACGTGTGACAGTAGAGAGATGTAGATCCACATATCAAAGATAAAGAAAAAAAAATAAAACTAAATCACATTCAATTTTCTAACTTCTTGATAAACCGACTGGGGTTTCTTTTTGGAATAAATCTATGTTTTTGCCACAGCCCTGTCAGGGTTTGGAATAACTTTACAGAAGATTATTTACATGCTTGGGTTTTCACAGCACAAGCCTGGAGGAAGTGGTGCAATGCAAGTTTTAAGATACTTTTCCATTTCATACGACTAGTTCACTACAGTGCAGCTACACTGACTAGTAGCTTTTCAAATAAATAAATAAATAAATATACTAGACACTGGTATTATAAAGTCAGTACCTCCTACAATAATAAAATCTGATTTAATCGAATTAAATCTATTGTTAACACAAATCTCTAAAACCTCTGAAAGGAATAATACTACAAAAAGTGTCCTGTATATGTTTGTACTTTACATTAATATATAATCTTCAACAATCTAATGTGAAATAATATGCAAACATCACTCAACTGTGCCAATTTTATGCAATACGTGCATACGCCTTACTGTAGAAACCCACATTCACACACAATAGCAACAGCAGACAATCATTTCCACTCGAAAACAGACCCACACAATGTGCCAGAACCAAATATACTAACAACATGCCAACCACAAGTAGGCAGATGTGTTACTACCACACACTATCTAAGCCTGTGTCTGTGTAACATTAAAAGCATAGGCCACCCATTATTCTAAATGTGTCGACAGTGTACCGTTGGCAGCCACACCAGTCCATTTCACTATTTACACCCAGGGTGCAAATAGACACTCCGGTAATTTAATGTGAATGTTAGCATATAGTTAATCCTGGTGATTAGGACCTATTTGTTATAGCACACATATAACCATAGTTAAATAAACCTTTACTGGGAGCGTGACATCATGGGCAGATATTAACATTATTGTTGTTATGCTGGTGAGTTGATTCAAGCACTCAGAATGTTGAGTTGGTCCACTAGCCTACACATACTAACATAACATACTAACACATAACACACATAAATGTGTATTAGACCTTTGTTGAAAAAAATTATGATTCTGAATCAATTTACATATTGATTCCTTAAGATCGATTCATACATCCAAAGATAGGTTTAATTAATTCAATTGAATTTTCATACATTTTCTCACCATGAACTTTAACCCCAGTCGTATTCTATAGGGTCCTCTATTCCTTACTAAATAAAATAAATAAATATGTTTCTTACACCATGACCGCACCATGTTATATTTGCAATATTTGAGGGTCAATGGAAAAGTGAATATTGATTTCCCAGTACTAGTACTAGTGACAGTGGATGGACACACTTGTCTTATGTTCAGTTAATGATATATTTGACTGAAAAACTAGTTTTTTTTTTTCTTGTCTGTTCATGGCAAAATATCCCACAACTTTCATCTGAATTTTTATGAACATCTACATTATCAGTGAATTAAATATAGAAAAATACATGATTTTCACAGAAAAAATGTGTAATTGAGAAAATATTATTATCACAGAAAGGTTAAATAGAGAGAATAATCCACTCACAAACTTCCACATAAGTAGCACTTGGTCTTTGTGGGTTAATCTGTTCCATGTTCTGCTCTATATTCTCTATTTTCAATTAATATGTTATATGTTGTTTACCATAAAAGCTGTATGCGTTAGGCTGAGGACATGTCATCTGTTAGCTCAAATACTGCAGGTTGGGAATTGAATGAGAGACTGATGCTCTACTGTGATTGCTAAATAAAAGCCATCATAGAAGTTATTTCACTAAGTTATCCCCTGCTGCCATGTAATATTTTTGGCCTCTTATAAGATAATCAGCTAGACTAGAGTTAGCTGCACTGCACCCCCCTGGCAGAAGTAAAACGTTGAAATCACTCAATAAATATGGTTTGTTGGCCTTACTATGCCTGTGCGGCCAATCCAAGAGAAGATCATAGCCTTATTCACACCGGACTGATACCGCCTGTGGACCTGTGGTGAATTACAATAATTGTAGAAAATGCCTGTTGTCTCAATTTGATACAAATCTGCCATGTCTGTAATTTTTAAAGTAAAAATATTACAGCAAACACCAAAATCCTGTAGTATTAGTATTGTGCAAATTGACATTTCTGTGCTTTGGCGTCACTGCAACTTTTATTTTGTTCCTGCCGTGCATCTATTCAACCTATTTACTGGTCCAGGACTATGGAGACTACACTGGGGATGATAAGTGACAGTTTTACAGGTGTTTTGGCTGGAAATTCAAGCAGCTCGTGTCATGATATTGCATTGAAATTAACTGTAAGAACAAAATTAATCCTTTAGAGGAGTGATGTCTCAAAAGATAATGAGATGGATGAAATGCGTGACAGCACAGAACATTTTTGTATCTTCAGCACTTATCTATAGGTTGTGAGCCTTCCTAGGGAATAATATCAGGACATTTTAGTAAAGAAAAAACAGACTTTTCTTATCATGCACGAAGCATGAAACACAGACACAGGAGGTTAATTTCCAATCAGCAGAGGTCCACAGGTTACACTTGTACCGTATGAAAAGGGCTTATGTTTGGGAAACACTGATGTATGTTTCCACCTCTTGACTTGTTGTTTTTACCTGTTTGAAAGGTCAAAGTCTATAGTGAGGTCAACCCCCCTGGAACTCCAAATCTGCTTCACTTTACTGTATTGTAGGGAACCCTTGCCAATCCCACTAATGTATTAAGTTTGAAGGTATAACTGTGACCTTCAGTTAATTAGTTTTTCTATTGTTAAATGTTACACTGACACAAATTTTCTTCAAGGTCTAAACACTCTTGGTCCTAAGTATTTTCTGTAACCGGCTTCAAAAATGTATAACCTTCAGCCTTGGTTAATATAAGTAGCATGGTTATCTACAGAACCCTTGCTCGCTTCTTCCCTTGCCCAGAGACTAGATTAGTACAAGCTCTGTAGAGGGCAATAAAAAAAGCATAAGTGCCTTATCTATGTGTCAGTTTATACAACATGTATTACACGTGTAGCAATATAAGTGCACTCCGAGTGTCACAGAGTGAATGAGTTTGTGAATCGGCAGACTTGTCTGTCACAGTCATAGCCGGGGGCCTGATGGTGGAAGGTGAGGACGACAGAGTAATGGAAGGCCCTAAGGCCAAGAGCATTATCTTCTCCTGACTCTGACTGACACTCATTAGGCTACACGGTGGAGAGTGGAGGCTGAAAGCTTATTAAGCCACCTGCTCAAAAGGCCCTTAATTGAATCTAAGTAATTATAGAGACCTTGCCCATTGTGATATTTTTATTCATCCTGCGGCAAACTCAATCTCTCTTGCATTCGGAACACTATTAATGTTGTCTGCACCAATGTGTGTGAGCTTCACATAGACCTACACTTCGGTATCGACTAACACTCCCGTACACACTCTGTGACACACGAAGCGCTCCGGTCCCCCCAGACATGTCCCGTCACCAAGACCCCGACTGCACTTTTAGTCTGTTCTCTGCTTCATTAGAAACTGAGGGATAATAACATTAATTGCAAAGACAGTTTAGTTCTTTGAAAATAGATTACAGGTGTAATTGTTTTACCTGAATAACCCGTAGGCAAGAGAAATTAATTAGACCTTGTGTCCCAAGTCCTAATGTAGCTCATCTTCTGTGGCCTCGCGTACACTCAGCAGACACAAAAAGACATACAGCAGACGCACAGACAGATGGGCAGTCAAGCTTAACAGCGACATTTAAAAAATAAACATTAGAAGAAGGATGAGGGATGACAAAGTAAAGATGTTTTAGCTAATGCTTGAAAATGAAAGCAGATTTAATATGGACACCATCCAAATTCAGGTATCGGGATGCAGCATGGGTACATCACTGAAAACAAATCTCAAAATATGCATATGTTTGTGTGTACTGGATGTGCAGTGTCAATGAGGGCACTAAATATGTTTCGTACTTGCCATGCTACACTACCAGTATAATTGGCTGAGACAGCATCATTATTGGTTATTCCAAGCAGACTTGCTCACCAACATTTGTCATTTCCATCAAGGGCGTGTTGTGCTTGATGTTAGATATGAATAAACTATGCAACACTTTCATCGATCCTTTAAACAAGCTAAACATTTTGAAATAAATCTGAATGCAGGGTTTTGCTTACAGCTTGCCTCTGCTGCCAACTAATGATGAAAAAGCATGGGAAAAAGAGGATATTTATGCAGGGCACTGTTTTTTTAATTCGGAGTAACCAACATCAAGTGTGAATTTCAAGCTGCTTCTGCCTTAATAAAGCAACAAGAAAACAAGGCGTGAAGGTGTTTTACCTTTGCTTCTGCACATCGCCTTGTTTGAGCCTGAATTCCTTTTGCCTGCCAACCAGGAATAAACAGAGATTTGTTGTTTTGAAAGATATTCTCAAAGAATGGGCTCAGGTTTGTGTTGAGAGACACAGGGCATACAGTGCAGCGCATTGATTGACAGCAGTAATCCGAGGAGCCGGGGAGGCCTGGAGAAGCCCTTGTCACCATGTGATCTGTCTGGTTTCAGCGGGACTCCCAAAAAGCCCCTCTCCCCCCACCTCCCTCGTTTTACTAAAGCTGCAGCATTACTCTGGATCGCTGAGAGAGAGGGAGAAAGAGATGCAAGGAGGGTTTTTCTGTCTTGCATCAGCAGCTGTAACTTGACGCCACCACCACCTCCTCTTTGGAAGTGGTCTTCGCTTCTTTTAGCCCCTCGCTCTTTCTCTGACTCCCATCTTCGAGCCATGTCTCCCACTCCCCACCACCTATCTCTCCACTGCTGACCTGAGTGCCACTTTCTGTCCCTGTGTTGCGTCAGACTGTGAGAGGCACTATACGGTAATTAGCATCAGAAGGATCTGCCCGCTCATGTGCCCACCAGTCAGCCTGCTCGTCTGTCTGCCAACCACCATGCCCTATTCATGTCCTATTCATCTACTGTTGAATAAAAGGCTGCTTTCCTCAGGACATCCATCCCTCTGCTGGCCTTTATTTTTTTGTGGCGAGGCACAGGAGTGAGGATTAGCATTAAAAGGAATAGACTGCTGAGGTAGACTCTGCAGGCATGCATGAATGCATACCTTAGTTCTGCCAAGCTGCTTTTATTCTGTTTGGTAGAGATTTTAGTGCTGGGACAATTTATGCTTCACACAGGACACCTCTCTCTTTTTTCTCTTTCATCATAGGCCTTTTTGAACTTTTTTGTTCGTATCCCCCCCTCTCATCTGCATATCCTTTTGTCTTCCCTCCCCACCCCAGCTCTTGTCACAGTTGAGTCAATTTCAATCATTGAGCCAATTAATCAATTTACTTATATTAAAGCCTCTACTACAAAGAAGACACGGACAGACACAGGAACAAAAAGGAAGACCTGATTCTTTAGCATTTATCTGCATGATATCTGGCAAAGCGTGTTTAGCATGTAGAGATTCAGTTGAAAAAATCAGAATATGGCAGAATGGCAACATAAAGGTAGTGAAAAATTTGGACTTCTGGTTTAATGACAGTACTTGCTGAAAATTTTGAATGAACTGCCTTCGCTGTGTCCTGAGAAATTCTGCAACAAATTGCCTGACTATCTCATGTCATATGTCATATGACTAGAATATATTGTATTTGGAAAATGAATGAAAGACTATCATCTAATATGGCAGGATTTTTTTTGTTATTCTTTAACATGTCAAGCATTAATTAAAGCTTTGTACATTTTGTCTGAAAGTTGAGTTGAACTCTCTCTACTTTCCTCTTGAAAAAATGTCATCCACACAAACACTGATTAAAAATACTCCTGAAGATACAATTTAAGTCTTGTCAAGAGTGCACCAAAAGAACAGAATATTAGCGACCTTTTTACAGTTGTCTGCCCTTCAATGAGTGAGTAAGGCAACTCGTTCAAATTCAATAGCAGTTTCCTTGACAAGCAAAAGTTATTTTCTTATTCTTTCAAAATAACGACTTCAAGTTGTCTCACTAAAGCTCCACACTGGCAGTGAGGTATTGTCGGAGTGATGTCGCTTTATGTAACAGTGACTTCTGCAGTGAAGTCTGACTCCTGTGTTCTTAAATACAGTGGAGCAGTAACTGTATATGTATATCTAAAAAGAGCTATTTGCAAGATTAGCACCAGCACTTTGGCTGCATCCACCATTGCCCAAAATTGCCGCATGTACAAAGGAGATAACAGTTTACACTCTGATGTTACAAGCCAAAAAAGTCAAACTTTGTGAGTACCTTCCCCCTTGAAAGAGTTTTCTAAACGGTCTGGAAGGTTTTCAGTGATCTAAAGCATTTACTTGCATATGGATGACATACAACAGAAAAGGCTGGAATATACAGTATGTAGTATGCATGCATCTGAACAAGACCCAAGACTATTAGGAATCATCTTTGGGGAATTTCATGGCAATCCATGAAAAGCTAACCATGAGAGTAGACTCAGGAGCTACTCATGGGTCGGCACTCTCCTCTGCCTTATCTGTGTGACAGCACATGTGATATACGTCCGTTAGCCTCCGGGTGTGCATGGTGTCGCCATAATGGAGTGGTAAAGCTGCAGGCGTTATAGATTGAGAGTGAGCGGCCTCGTCCATGAATCTGCCCCTAACTGTTCCTCTGCCTTTGTGGCCGTAACGATCCGCTGGCTCCCCTCTGTCACCATATTTCCTCCATCTTAGTTTAGAAGCAGAGATATATCTCTCCATAAAGGCCGGCACAAAAAGGGCTGGAGAGGCTCGCTGCTCCGCTACACAAAAGACTGAGGCCTGGTGGTTGATAAAGGCTTATGGAGAGGAGAGGAGCTGATGGCCAGGGGACTGTTGGAAAGACCTATTCTCCTCACACAAAGACGTGCTCTCACTCAAGACACTATCTGTGCACCGTGACGGTGTTTGTGAATGCATGTGTATGCGCCCCTGCCCTCCTCACTTTCTCTAATCCACCTCTGTCTCTCTCTTTTCACACACACACATCCATGCAAACACAGGCGCACACACTTTCTTTCTTGTTAGAAGATGCTAATATAGCACATGACAAAGCCCCAGTAGACAGCTCTCAGACAAAACGCTTCCTTTCTAAAGCAGTTCATCTTTATGCAGAGCCTATCCAAAGGATTGCTAAAGCAGGGTCTCTTGAAAAGCAGGATTTTCACCAGTGTTCAGTCATTCCTGATGTCTATTCAGTCTCACTTCATTAGCAGAGACGCTGATCACACTGATGTTTGAGGACATCAGGTGTGTTATTAATTACTCCCAGTGATACTGAATAGCACTTCCTGTCGACCTTGATAAATCTGCATTTATGTGATTTTTTTAAACAATATAACCTGTCTGTGTTTTTTACCTGCAGAGAAATGGGTGCGGGGCCGGGCCATCGACCGTGGCGAGGTCAACATTGGAACCCAGCAGAACCAGACCATACCACCGGGACTGTTTTGGAGGTTTCATATGACTGTGCATCATCCGACCTACATCAAGTTTAACCTCTCTCTCTCACACAATGCTCTTCTGGGGGTCTATGGACGCAGGAACATCCCACCTACCCATACTCAGGTAAGGATGAGCTGGTCCAGTCTGCTTTATCACATGTCACCTTCACACTGATAAATCTCACTGTACAGGTTGTGCAGCTTTTCTCTGTGTTTTGACCTTACTTTTATACTAAAGCAGTGTTTTGAGAAAGCTGACTGTCTGAAAACAGTCTCCAGAGTGAATAATCCTAAAAAAGCAGACCTTGCACAAAGTACTTTTTAAAACAATGACACATGTTTGTTCATATAAGGTCAAAGGCTGAATGGTGGCAAGTTTAGAGGACTACTTAATATTATCTCTGTTTTTGTATGATTTATTGCTAATACCTGTGTTAATTTGACAGGCAACTGTTGACACAGTTGTATGACACTTTAGCACCTCCCGCACGTGTCTTTTTTGGACTGATGTCAGCGAGTGGTGTAATGGTGTACAGAGAAAAGGTTTGCAAGTAGAGTTTGGTGTGAAAGTGTGCTGACACCTTCACGTGTTAACCCAATTGTTTCATATCCTAGAACTCAATCATAGACAGAACACGTGTAAAAGGATGTTCTTTTATTTTTGTAGTAATCGCTCAAGAATTGTCAAAAAGCACTATGACAAACAGTGATGAAGAAGGTTTTTAGCTAATGAACATAAGCTAAAAGGTGTGAGTTAGCTTAAGGTTAGTTTAGCTCACCAGTTTAAGCACCAATAAGAATTAAAGTTTAATTTAGCATTTAATTACTATTTTGAGGGACTTCACCATTTGCATGCACCCCCATGCTTATGGTGCTGAGTCTGTGCTGTGATGGGAGATAGCTACTAATGTTTGCTAATGCCATTTCTAAGCTAATAAAATTGAGTTGCCTGACATCAACAAAGGACCAGCACACGACAAACATTTAACATGGGCAAACATGATTCACACAAATGTTGCATAACTTCAATACTTGCATGTTTATGTGTTTATTTTAAGTATGAATTGGAGTCTGTGTTGTGCTGCTGTTTCATGATGTTGCTGCTGTAGATGAGCCAAAGAGTATTAAAAAAATCCAAAAGCAACATAATGATTTTCATAGAAAAACTGGCTTGAGTTTTCTACACTGAAAGCAACATATGAGCCATGTTCATGTAAGCAATTCTATACCTTAGATGTGGAAATAGATCATGCCGTGGGATTAGCATTAGAAAAATGTAGGGTTCAGTTCCAGCACCAGCCGGTATGTCCTAAATCATGTGTGAATGTAGGAATAAATGACAAATGGTCTGCATTTATGTAGTACATTTTATACACCTTCATGGTGCCCAAAATGCTTTACAGAGCCTCATGTTTATCCGCACATACACTCACACACCAGTTGGCAGCTGCCGCCATGCAACATGGCAAAATGGATGTTTGCCTGTACATGTCAGCCTTGTTTTACCAGTGTATGCCCAAATTCACTATGTACTTTAAATGTCTTTAACATTTCATTGGACTACTTAAAAGATAAAATAGAATATAATAATCTTAATAGTCATTGCAAAATACCACAATACAGTGCGCCGAAATTAGTTTTTATTTTCTGTAAAGTATTCACAGTAAAATACATCCATAAATTATATATATATATATATATATATATATATATATATATAAAACAGTCAAGAGTAAAATATAAAATTAGTCAAGTAAAAGACACATACACACACACAAAATGACGCAGCGACTTTTTTTTTTAATATTGTGATTTGAAAAAATACTCAGGAATATATAATCGATGCAAATGGTCACTAAATTGGCACTACATCTTCATTTTCAGTGATTTTCTTTTTTTCGTTGCTCACTTTTCAATGTTATTACCAGGAACTCACTCCCTGTACAGAGGCGTGGTCCACTTTGGCACACTGATTAAGAACAATTGTGATTGGCAGATTGTTGTTCGCTGTGTGAGTCAGGTAGTTTTTGAATTAAATCAGACCATGTTGAGTTCATTTACCTCCTACATTGCAGGACCTGTGATGTGACTATTGCACATATGTACGTCATGATGCCGATGCTCAAACACTATATTGTGCAGCTCTTAATAGCAGCAGATTGCAATTACATTGTAAAGTGTCTGTGTTTGTTTGGCTTGGCCCAGAGCCAGGTGCCACAAATCTTGGACAGAAACTGTTCCTTAAGCATGTTGTG
This sequence comes from Maxillicosta whitleyi, assembly GCA_029822895.1. Taxonomy (NCBI): domain Eukaryota; kingdom Metazoa; phylum Chordata; class Actinopteri; order Perciformes; family Neosebastidae; genus Maxillicosta; species Maxillicosta whitleyi. Next base: position 1,529,931 of record JAPSES010000002.1, read on the forward strand.
TGGCTAGAGAAGGCTCTGTAACACCACCTGCCTGATGGCTGCAGTTCAAATGATGATGGGCTGGGTGTGTGGGGTCCCCGCAGATGTTGGTTGTTCACTCTTCAACTGTGGGTAGCTGAGTCCCAGTGACTGTGCATTGGACACAACATCCTGTCTGCTGAAGAACAGGTGTGGTACCACAATGAGATGCAGTATGTTAAAACGCTCTCTATAGTGTATAGTCTACAGTGGGAAAAAAGCATCTCTTGTGGTAATCTGGCCTTATTCAGTGTTCTCAGAAAAAAAAAAAAAAAAAAAAAACCCTTTTGTGCCTTTTTCACCTCTGCAGTGAAAATGCACTGTGCTCTGTGAAATAATATGCTCTACACTTGAGCTCTCAAGCAGTCAAACAGAAATGTCCGTGTGAATACTGTAGCATACATCTATAGATAGATGTCATCTGGGATGTAGGATATATAAGGAGGGTAAGGGGGTAAAGATGGTGGTGGAGTTCAGCACAAGTCCAAGACATGAGACATTTACTCCTCCCACGATGTGTCTTCTGGTCTTATGTTTTTTCCGTGGATTGCAATACATTCCTAACACATTGCTTCATCTTTTTGTCAGCTGGAAAAATGTATATTCTCCCAGACTGTAAATATATTCATTATTCTATTCTCTGTCGACCTTGACAGCAATCAAATGTCGGAGTTGCCATGAATTGCGCTGCCTGAGGCTTCACCCTACAGGTTCACCTATGCAACCCACCCTTCTGTCATTAAAATGACAGGTGATCAGCTGACAGGTTCATCAAAACAAATAAATGGAAAAAAATAGGTGTTGAATAGAAGAGAATGGCTTTAGAAATACCGTACTGTAGAAATTAACTCTGTTTGTTTGATCGAAAGGGTGGTTCAGAAAGGAGAAACGGGAGCAGTTGTTTGTTTACACCTTTGTGACTTGAAATGTGTGACTTTCTATGTCAGTTTTATGTTTTTGCTCTCACTGGCTTTTCATGTGTAACTGATTGACGTCTGACTCATACATGACAAGCTGAGGTGTAATGCAAAACCCACGTTTACCAAACCGAGAGAGAAGGCAGAGGAACTGATTTTGCCATTTTTACCCTGTTTTTGACGGTTCAGTCCGGACAGAGATTTCACAGATACAGCTGTATGTAGTGTGAAGTCAATCATTTGCACATAAAAAAATAACACATTGTTTCCAGGAGTTGGAGTTGGGATAGCACAGATGCAGTCACAGGCACATATCCAGAGCCATTCTACACAAGCTTACGCAGTACATAGTGTAGAACAGCACTGTGTCATGCAAAAAAGCTCGTACACAGACAAAAATACAACACACACTGAGTCATCTGCTTTTTAACATCAGTACACCCCTGCTCTTGTCTGCATGAAGAGGTCTAATTAGCTGTTTTTGACACTAGTGTGACACACAGCCCTCAGGGGGAATAAGACTCAGCAAGTGCTTGCTAGTTCAAGGAGGTTTACGGATGGAGAGGAGGAGGAGGAGAGAGAGAGACGCGATGGCGGAGGGGGAAGTTAAAACGGGTGAAAAAGGAGCACAGAAAGGTTTAGACAGATGAAATGATAGTCTGTTACTTTTGAAAACCTGGGTGGTAAAGTCTGCCCGTGCTGTTAGCTGCACGTCAAGTCATTGAAGCAACTGCTGTGGAGTGTGTGGTGGAAGACTGAAGTGCCATGGAACGGATGGAGATTTTCTGTCCTTGCTTTGGATTCCTGTTTCACCATTAGCATCTTACATGTAATGCTGTTCTCCAATTCCTTGTATGCAGGCAGTTTTCCAATAGGATTCCTTTGGCATTGTTACAAAGCTTACTCAACAGCAGCCACACACCGCTGCACAACGTTTGGATTGCAAATCACCAGCGCATTAATGCAGGTTTCGCGAATTCCCGTCTTGCCCATTCCAACTGGATGATATTGCCGTTTGTCTGATTGTGTTACCGTATTGTTTTCAGTTCGACTTTGTGAAACTGCTGGACGGGAAGGCGCTGCCGAGGTCCTTGACTGATCCTGTCTCAGCTGCCAAAGCTCCCAAAGGCCTGCTGCTGAGTGGCCTCCAAGAAACAGGCTTCATTGAATACATGGACCCTGGCACCTGGCACCTGGCTCTCTACAATGATGGGCGCAACCTGGAGCAGGTTTTACTTCACAGCACCCCAATAGGTGAGGAGACTCAAGGATTTCCTGAAAAATCTGCTTTTGTCAAATATAATCAATATGTAATGTAAAATGAGCAAAACTCTTAGTTGTGGTGAATTATTTGGCAGATTTTCAGTTTGGATTTGAGCTTGAGGTTTTTTTACTTTTATGAATGTGTAACTACAACAACGGAATAGTTGTAGTTTGATTTTTCAGGTTTTATAAGGGAATCCGTGATTTATTATAATTAAACTGACCATACATGTACCATTAACATTTAGGGGGAAAACTGTTCTGATTTAATTTCTAATTATTTTTTGGAGTCAAAGAGTTTTGTCATTATTAGTCATTGTCATAAATAGTTCATTGCAATTTTTATCCCTTTTTTTTTTTTTTTTTTTTTTTTTACTGATTTTAGCTTTAGTTTTAGCTTTTGCATGCATCCATGGAACAGATCTAAGACAGTTTGCTTTACAGTCATTCCTTGTTACATTTAAAATGCAATAATTCACAAATTGGGTCTTAAAGATTTTGGGAGCCAAAGATCAAGTTCTCATTGACCGTATGCCAGTCCATCCTAATGAATGAAGTATCTCATTGGGAAATGTCTTTAAACTAGACACAATCACTTTGACTTAAAGGGGCCATATTGTGCAAAAAATATTTTTTGAGTTAATGTTGCTTCTGTTTGGGTCTGGTCTAGTCTTATAAACACTCCAAATCTGGAAAAAAATGACCCGCTATTTTCTGTGAATTACTACAATGAATTTGTCA
>JAPSES010000002.1:1536109-1550770 GCA_029822895.1 Maxillicosta whitleyi
ACATATATATATATTTATATACTGTGATATGTGCTGATACTTTGCATGTGATTGTACTTACAGTATTGCACACTGATTATAACCATGGTATATTTACATAAAGGTTTATAAATGTAGAAATAGGAATATATAATAAGCAAACATCTGCTGATTCCATGATCCATGGAAAGCTTCTTTTTTAACATCCGCTGTGAGTGACATTTGCATGTGACCTACAAAAGCCCTAACTTAATAATTTCTGCCATGTTGCTCCCTCCTCTTTAACACATCTCCTTTAATTCTACTCAGGCAGAGAGTGCGGGTGCTTCCTGCAGGGCTATTAATTATGCATAATTACCATACTTCATCTGCATTACACATACTGTATTCACACATATTGTATCTTTTACCCAATTGGAAACAGATTTTTAAAAAAATGTTCAAGTTCATGTCAATACCTGGAACTTTTAACAAGTAAATGACTAGTAAAAAAATTGTGTTAGCTAGAGGCTGGGTAGTTCTAGTTAGCTGAGTGGCCATTTCATTTTTTCATAAATTCATAAAGCTCAAGGCTCATAAAGCATGGCTGAAACTTTACAGGCTCATAAAGTACAATTGGAATGCTTATTTGACCAATCAGATCACTTGGCTGGAAGCACCCATTTTATAATAGCATTTAACTGCAATAACTTATGGCATGAGTGATTTCTAACTGGAACGGGTGTAGACAGTGAAAAGAACTGAGTGGGTGTCTCAGGCACGTGCACACAATACACTGTAACAAATACAGACACAGACCATCATACATTACCACTTAATTGCCTGGAGATTTTATAGTTAAGACATTGACCTGACAGATACCGTGCTTATATCACAGTTACAGCCCTGCTTTCTTACAGCCCCTTGAGATTTCTGACGGATCAGTCGTTTCTTCTGGATTAAATAGGAGCACAGTGACCTTGCAGATGAGTTTTTGTTCATTGTGCATCAGGTGCCAAATACAATATTGGAAACTGTGTATGTGGGCTTATTTAAAAGAAAGAGAGAGATACGCATGTAGAAAGGTTGGTGAGTTTTCCTGACTGCGTGGGAGAGCGATGATTTCCACTCCTCCTCTCCATCAGTGAGACGATGACAGGTGATGGAGGTGAAAATGACTTTGGTTTCTATAGCGATGCGCTGCTGTGGAGGATAACGCTGTGCTGCCGGCTACTGGCAGGGCCTGTCTCATTAGCATGTGTCACACGCGCCTCAAGGCGAGTGCCACATAATAACTTTGCACGCATGTGTTTGTAAATGTGCGTGCGTGTGCGCGTGCGAACCATTTTACCGAAGGATTTGTCATCCATGCTCACTGAGCAGACGCAGCCACGGGACTGCGGTGGTATGACTCTGGAGTCGATCCCCGTTCAGAAGAGCTGAGCAAGACAGCACAGGGTCAAATAAGGAATGACATCCTTGACACACATTTTAATTACTCTATCTGGCTTAGATGGAACATAGCTGGCACCACACGACCTGCAGTGCAGCGCAGATCTCCAACTCTGCCCAACCTCTGGATACTTCACCAGAGTCTTCCAACTTGAGCAGAACCAACCAAGCTCTAGAAGCATCTTTATCTGTATTCCCATTACGATCTTCACCCAGAGAATGAGGTCTGACATGATGGACATATCAATGGGACAAAAGAAGGAGTGTGAGAGGAAGGCAGCTAATTGAAGTGTGGTAGAAGAGTATGATGAAACGCACACAGCCTACAGAAGGATCTAATGAAACGCACATATCTAGAATGGGTAGGACCCATCATCGCACTGATCACCACCATGTTCAGTGTGTAGCACAGTAACAACGCCGTATTATCCATCCTCCACTAACTTGTGCACTCACGTTGTCAGATTTTATGTTGTTCAATCTTGTTCCAAACTGCGCTCTTGTAAACAGTTTGTTGATTAAGCCTTGATGTTTGTAAATTTGCGTGCTGTGTGTTTCCAACCTGTAATGCAGTATAATGTGCTTAGTGCTACTGAGTGTAAGTGAGTGCTTGGCCATTCCCCAGAGAGTGATAGCAGCTGGATCAGACTAATCTAATATAGCCCCCGTGTCTGGGGAGCCATCCATTGCTTATCAGATCTCTCATTCAATAACAGAAAGCTATGCCAGCTTATGGAGTTACATGCGGTTTGTTTTTCAAGATTTGCTATTTTTTCCCCCCCTCTCCTTTTTTTTTTTTTTTGTTACATGTGTATCTTTGCTCATGTGTATGTGTGTGTTGTGTTTGTGCAGACTCAATGGACGGCTGCTCCACAGATTGTAATGGAAATGGAGAGTGCGTGGCGGGGCACTGTCACTGCTTTGCCGGATTTTTGGGTCCTGACTGTGCCAAAGGTGAGACACTTCAGTAACCTTGTGTTTCTGTTTCTGTCTGAAAACCACATGAAAAGACCAAAATACTGATTCTCTGCTTCTGTGGTTTTATCCTACAGTAAACCTAAATCTTCAAAGAACAGAATTTGGTTTTGTTTCATTTGGTTTTGTTTCATTTTAACCACTAAAGCCCAAAACCTCCACTCACGACCAAAAGCATTTCCTTATATTAACTTTATAACTTTATTATTATAATATGTTTAATTCCTGTTCCATTAATCCTATCAATACATGTAAAATAATTGGTGGAAAATACAGTTTGTCTTCTTGTCAAGCTCATCAGATATGACCCATTTGGATGTTCAGAGGCTCTACAGTTACCGTGGAAACACTGTCATCCTCTACAATATTGATTCATCAGTAAAACCCATGGAGTTTTTAATGACAGTGGACACACTGGGTTTATATTCAGTTAATGATGCATTCGCTTAAAAAGTCACTTTGTTCTCAGTTTCAGTGTCCACTAAGTGTTAGCCGAGGGGTATTATAATAGTTTTGCCATCTGTCTGTCTGTCCGCATGCCTATCCATTCACCAACGCAATCACATTATCTGGAGAATGCATTGAGATATGTGCACCACATTTATACTGTGGGTGCATCTTGGCATGGAGCAGCAGCCTATTGAAAATAGATCAAACTGACCTTCTTTTTCAAGGACAAATGACGACATGTACTTTCAATGAAAGGCAACATCTGGCAACAACAAACGGCATCATCTGAAGAATGCATTGAGATTTCAATACATTTACACAAAAACAATCTAATACACTGTTATACTATATTTGGTCGAGGGGTGTTAAAAGTGTGAGGCATGTTACGTTCTCTCTTTTGTTGTAGTAATCTTTAAATTTCCTGAGGTTTTATGAACATTTCAATTAAATATAGGAAATTCAGTATAGGAAAATACACAATTTACTGTAGATAATATTATAATAAATGGTAATAAATTGCTTAAGAAAGGTTAAATAGAGAAAAAAATAATAATATAAATAAAATTGTAAAATAAAATTAATCAATTTATTTATTATAAAATAAAAATAATAATTGAACTGACACAAAAGTATCACAGGGTCTTTATAGGTTAATATAGGTTAAGGCAACGTCCTAAATCAGCAGTTCACTGTTGTGTTTTATCATCTGGGCAGTTATTAAGGTCTGTGTCACGGAAGAATAAGCTATATCAGACATGAGTTAAAGGTTGTAGTTAAATCATGCCATTGTTTGGTCATTTAATGGATTGTCTGAGAGTAAGAAAATGTAAAATATAGTCATCCTCATCCTTTAATTGCAACCTTTTTTTTTTTAAATCCTCACAGCTCTGTTTTATTTTATCCTTCTCTTTCATGTTTCCCGCTGTCTCTTGTTTTTTTTCTCTCCCTCTTGCATTCTCTCTGTCCTTTTTTTGTAAACGTATTGTAGTGGTATCTGTCTCATTGTGTCGAAACAGGTGATAACACATCCTATGATTTATTTACGCTCATCATTTATTCATGCGTTCCTCTCATCTTTTCTCATTTGCTCAAGTTATAATATTCTCTGCTTGAAAAGTTAGACAGCGAGTTATGGCAAGTGTTGTAAAAACCCAGAGAGAAAAAAAAAAAGGTGAATTTATTACTGCAGGGTGTAGAAATGTTAGTTTTAACAAAAGATCAAACCAATGCATAACACATGCCCGCACATATGAATGCACAGGGCCTTCATTCCAAATTATACCGGAAAAGAGGCGTTGCTGTTAGGCCGTCTTTCTAATCCATTTGAAGTCTTGAGCTGCCGTACTGACAAGAGGAAAGGACGCGGTGGGGGGGGTGATGGGGGGGTGTAACTGTCAGTGTGTCATCAGCCACTCACTGACTTTATTCTACCTGGCTGTCATTACATTAGCCACACAGCTCTCCATCTCGGCATGGAGATAGGCTCTGCTTTGCGCCATCGTTCTTTAAACCCCCTAATACTCTCTTTCCTAATCTTCCGTTTTCACGATTGTTTTCACGGCCTGTTCAGAGCCGGTGAGGTGACGTTGGGGGGATTTTCTACAATTCTTGGGTTGCCGTGGTAGCCAGGCTCAGGTGGTGCTTGAGTAAATTGAAACAGCGTGAGGGATAAGCTGGAGTGTGTATGTGTGTTAAGGTGCGGCCGTGAGCATGTATGGGCGTGTGTGTGTTGCACGGGAGAAAAGAGAGGGAGACGGAGGCTGCTTGAGGATTTGCTGAATCCGCGCAGTAGCCCAGATAAGAGAGCGTAGCCCCTCTCACGGTAGGTTACTGCGGTCTCCTGGCTAATATACTGCAGCACTGTGTGTGTGTGTGTGTGTGTGTGTGTGTGTGTTTGCATGTGTGCACTACTGAGTATGTTGAGTGTAATCTGTGTTTGTCCTGTTACAGATTCATGCCCTGTCTTGTGCAGCGGAAACGGTGTGTATGAAAAAGGCAGGTGTGTGTGTCTGGCCGGGTGGAAAGGGGCAGAGTGTAATGTGGAAGAAGGTCAGTGTATCGACCCCACCTGCTCCAACCACGGCTCATGCATCCAGGGAATCTGCATCTGCAGTCCAGCCTACAAGGGGGTTAACTGTGAGCAAGGTAAGGTGTTCCAAAAAGCACGAAAACAGACAACAAATAACATCACAGTCAGAATAATCCACCAAATGTTGACAGCAAACATCCATCACCAACCAAAACCATCTACTGATCTAAACTCTTTCATATCTGTTGATCCAGTAATCCTATCAAAACTTGTAAATAATTGGTGTAAAATACATTCATCATCTTTTCGTAGTCATCAGATATGACCTATTTGGATGTTCAGAGGCTCTGTAGTTACCATGGAAACACTGGCATCTTCTACAACATTGATTCACCAGTAAAACCCATGGAGGAAACACTGGGTTTGTGTTCAGTTATTGATAGATTTTAATGAAAATTTTTTGATTTGTGATATGGATGTCTCTATGAAACCGGTCCCAAAAAACAGGACATGGGGGGCTAAAATTTAAAACCATATGTAGACTAATGTTCTTTTTATGACTATTTTTATTTGTATTTTGTTGTATTGTCTTGTATTTATTTGTTTTTTATTGATCCTTTGTGAAGCACTTTCTGACCTCCTCTGTCTGTGAAAGGTGCTATATGTCACAACTGAGTACAGGGAGGTGAACCCAAATGCAGCAAACAAGGAGTCTTGCCTTGAATGTAAAAATATACAATTCATTGTAGAACCGTGGTTCGCAGGGATAGTCCAGAATCAGAGTGGAGGGGCAGACCAGGGTTCGGTAACCAGAAGGGCAGAGATTCCAGACAAAAGTACCGACAGGGACAAAACAGGCTCAGTATGGCCGAGGTCACAAAAAGGGTTGTCAATCCAATCAGGGCTAAGGCACAAAAGGGCAGAGGCAGGTAAACACAACAAGAAGGGCAAGGCAAAAACTTATGAGGTCCAGAGATCAGAAACAGGTCAGAACACAGAACATCAGACAGGATACAACGCTGGAAAGGCAACAACACAGCACACACAAGGGGTTTAAATACACAGGAGGAGAGGGAGACAACAAGACACAGGTGCAGCACATTAGGGCGGGGTCAGACAATCAAACAGGTGGGAAAATCAGAGAACAGGAAGTAAGACATTGTTCTCATTGTAATTATTAGTGCGGTTGTTGTTGTTGGTACTGTTGCTATTCTACTGTGAGGATCCCCCCTTCACTCCCTCCTTCTCTTCTCCTCCCCCCTGTCTCTAGCCGTCAGGTCCAGCATCAAAATGTGGTTAAATAAAAATCATAATAAAAACAGTAAAATATCAAGGGCAAACTCATAGACTTCATGAAGTTTCCTTTGGCAAAGCAAATTTGCTCAGCTTCAAAAAGCAGCCAGACTACCATTCTGCTGTTATGATGAAAAAAAAAAAAAGAGAACAGGAAGTAAACACAACAGACACCACAGAACAAAACAGGAAGTGACAAGACACAAACTAAAGACTGGAGGCAGACGTGACACTATATAAATAAACTTTACTTACTTAATGTTTGGAGGCAAGTTTGGAAGCAGTTTAGTTTTAAAAAATGAATATTTACTGAGATAAAAGAGAAACTATTTTTCAGATAAAACCCATTTTTATATTACTTTTAAAGAAAAATCTGCATGCAACATGGAAAAAGGACACGAAAATTACTTGTTACAATTTTTTTTTCAAATATCTTTTTATTTTCTCATAATTCAATTTTGGGAATCAAACTTAAGTGTGTAACGGAGAGGGTTTCACAAATATGACTGCTGTTGCAAAATCACTCCTGATTCATATCTGTTTAAATGGGCAGGTTCAGCATGTAATGCAAGAGGACACGATGGGTTACACACGAAACCTGGAATGAGAAACCTACATGTCTGGGTTAGAAAAACCACTTGGAACATGAAATTTATTTAATTTTATCGTGTTATATAAGAGCATTTTAAGCCATATTTTCCAGATCAAATGCACCTACACAGCTTTTCGTGTCCCAATGTTGGTCCTATTTTTAGCCCGAATATTATATTAAAAATTCATTAATTTTGGGATGGGTCCGAGCAAAGAGAATAATGTGTTGCATTTATCTGAGGTTATCATTAAGTACATCCTGTCCTCAAAAGGCAGAAGATCATATTATAATAAGTGCTGATAAATCACTTAAAGGTTAAATATAGAGAAAAATTCATTTGGGGACTGGCACAAAAGTAGCAGTGGGTCTCTGTGGTTTAAATAAGCTATTTTAGATTACCGTTTTAGTTCTCCCCCGCAAATTCACTCAAATGCATTCTCAGCAGCAACAGATAGATGTGTTCAGTAATGATTACCCCAATGTGCACTACCTGCTGAAGCTGTTAGATGAAAATAATATTCCCCTCTTGAGTTGGTGTAGATGGAAAATCAGCAAATAGAGACAAAATTTTGGCTCCATATTTGTCTGGTCACCAAAAATAGTCCGAATGAATTGTGAAAATGATAAGAAAGATTAAAACTTTCTTGTACGATTTGGGGGCTTGAAATGGAATGTTGCAAAAATGCCTTGTTGTGAACATGGACGCCATTCTACTTCACACCAACCAAATAATGTATTTGGCAACAAACCTCCTGCACCAAATATGGTAATGCAGAAAAGATGATGTCTACTGATCTTATCATGCCATACGATAACCTATATCATAAACAGTGTAGGATTAGGTTCAACAGGAACAAAACAATCAAGGAAATGTGTTTGTGCGATGTTGTTTTTATTGTACATTTGGGATTTTTTACATAGAGGGTTAATTATAAAAGTACATTAAGCCTTCAGAAAACGAAATATCCATTAGTACGACGGAGCATTAGGGCCATTCATGAAGGAGAAGATATTTTTTGATATGACGAGATTAAAGTCAACATGTCAACATTGAACTCAAAATTCCGAGAATAAAGAAATTTGATGTCAACTTTAATCTTTATGGGACATGAACTATATTCTCGACATTTCCAAGTTTAATGTCGACATGTCGAGTTTAAAGTCAATCCATCAAGATTAAAGTCGACATGTTGAGTTTAAAGTCGACCCATCAAGATTAAAGTCGACATGTCGAGTTTAAAGTCGACCTATCAAGATTAAAGTCGACATCCAATTTCAACTTTATTCTTGGAATTTCGAGTTTAATGTCGACATGTTGACTTTAATCTCGTCATAAACATATCTTCTCCTTCATGAATGGCCCTAATGCTCCATCATACATTATTGACCAAAACCATCTACTTATCTTAATATCTTTTGGACTACTGAATCTATCAGTACACTAAAATAATTCACCTAAAGTATAGTTTTTCAGCTTTTCAGTGAAATCCGACCCATGGTGCATGACTCATTTGGATATTCAAAAGGTCTGTAATGAACATAGAAACGCTGTCATCTTCTGAAACATTGATTGACCATTAAAACCCATGGAGTCTGACAAATGATAGTGATTACTGGCACTTGTTTTTATGCTTCGTTAATGATATAAGTTGTTGAGAAAGTTACTTTTGCTTCAGTTTTGTCTGTTTTAATATGACAACCTTTGAGTTAACTCTGAGCTTTTCTGAACATCTACATTCATACAATTATCTCAATAAATCAAACCTAGGAAAATACTTTCTTTTTGCTGAAAAATATAAAAAATTCAGAGGACACAATAACAAAAGGTGGTAAATCATTCATGATGTAGCGAACGATTTATTTAGAAATCACAACAAAAATATGTCCAACTGTATAGATCTCAGTCTCACATCTCCAAATTAATCTTAACCAATAAAGCAATATTTTTTGTTTTGTTTGTTAAACCTGCCCTTTGATTATGTAGAGCCCAAGTTAAACCTGCAGTTAAACATGCAGCCCAGGGGCCAAATCTGACCCGCTGAAGGGTCCAATCTAACCCATGGACTAAATTTGTGAAATGCAATTATTAGACTCAGAATATTATCACTTAAGGACATAAAAATAATTTTAGTTTAGGTTCCACATTCATCATAATTCAATCTAAAGTGGATCTGAACCACTAAAATACTATCATAATAACCTATAAATAATGACAACACACTCTCAAAAAAGCTAAATTAAATGAACGTTTTTACATTTCTATGCTAATATTTCACAAAAAAAGTGAATAACCTCAACAAATATGAACAACCGGAAATGTCTTTGGAGACTTAGATGTAATTTAAACAATATTCTGCCTGTTTCTAAACATTTTGTGTATTTGTAGATCCATTGTGATCTGTACTTTTTCACCTACATTTCTAAATGACAAGATATTGTTAAAATTGCACATTACTCACATTTTTTTAAAGGATAGATTGTAAATGTAAAGTTTTTCATGATGTAATTTCTCTCTAAAACAGAAGAAATGTATAGAGTTGGCATTATTTATGTGTTATTATTTTATTGGTCCAGCCCACCTTAGATCATATAAGGAAAATGTGGCCCCTGAACTAAAATGAGTTTGACCCCCGCTGAACTAGACACAAAAAAAAGATGAACCTGGCCTTTGGCTGGTGGTATCTGGGATAGACCCCAGTACCCCCACCCTCCTTTAAGTAGTGCTGAAAATGCATAAACACTTTGTAATCCTTTTTGACCAACCAAACATATTCTTCATTAGCTCCATTTCTGAATATTCTCATTGCCCCATACTGTACATGTAAACCAAAAATAACATTTTACCTTAAATATATCACCTGTGTCAAAGCTCAGACCCTAATTAATGCTAGTATGGTCCTTATCTGCTAGAAGTGCATTTTTAGGGAATGGTTTGCAATTACATTAAATTCACAGGCTTGCAAAACATGTTTTTTTTTTTTTTTTTGCCTATTCCCAAGACCTACTGTAAGTGGCAAAAAAAAATCACTTAATAAAGCTTTAATACTGAATTTTAATTACTGATTGACCCTTTTCCGTGGTTTGTCAATGTCAGTAATTGAGTCTACTTCTTTTTTTTTTCTTTTTTATTAACAAAGGCTCAAAAGCATTAAGTGAATAAATGTCCATAACTCCACACCACATTGAAAGTATTTTCTTTATACCTTGCCTTGATGCTTCATTATTGAACTACATGTAGATCATATAATATTTCTCATACTATTTATCTTTATTAAAGGTCAAGTATAAATGACATTTAAGTTGTTCTTTGAGGGGAGGGGGCAGGTCTGGGATCACAGGCATTTCCAGACGTGTTAATTGGAAGCTTGGCATTGGTGGCGTTCCAGATGTAACGCTTCACTGTAAAACCAACCAATAAATTAAGAAAAACAAACAAAGCTGTGTAGATACATCCGATCTTTCAAACAGTTACACCGTTACACTTGACTATAACCTGATGGCACAGCTGTCCACGCTGTTGCCTGCAGGAGCTGGGCCTGCCGGGACTGAATCAGGTGTTTGACCTTGAGCAGCGGAGCTGAGCTGAGCTGAGCTGAACTATGCTGAGCTTTGGCTCACCACTCAGAGCTGTAATTACACACACTAACACAACGTAGCATGGGCCACCATGACACACACACACACACACACACACACACACACAAACCAGCCCATTTCAGCCCTTATCAAAGCTTCAGTTCTAAGTGTCCTATGAAGTGTAATGTTGTGGAACAGATACAGGGATTGTAGCTGGGGTGGTTAACTCCTGGATGGGATGCAAAGAACACTGCTTTCATACTCGGTGAACTGATGATTATAATGAGACACGTGCCCCACAGCCCCCCCAGCTCCTCCCTCCCACCCGCCTTACACTCCTCCTCATCACCTCTGACTCACTTTTCCTTTCCCCTTCTGTCCTCTTTCTCTGTTTCTCTCTCTCTCTCCTGCTCTCTGCAGTGGACTGCATAGACCCACAATGCAGCGGGCACGGCGTGTGCGTGCGAGGGGAGTGCGTGTGCTCGGCGGGCTGGGCAGGGGTGAGCTGTGATGACCCGCTGCCAGCCTGTCAGGAGCAGTGTTCAGGACATGGCACCTATCTCCCTGAGTCAGACACCTGCACCTGCCAGCCCAACTGGACAGGACCAGACTGTTACACTGGTAAGACCATGAGGATTATTGTTCACGGACAGAAAAAAACTCCCTGAAAATTCCAACCGCACATCACTAGTTTGCCAGTGTTCTTGTAGAAAGCGTGGTCTTGCCAGACACTATTTTCTGGGGATTTGATAGACATGAGAGAGAAATGTGGATTGGCGCCACGCTCTGAAATGCGTCTGTGTGTATGTGTGTGTGTGTGTGTGTGTGTGTGTGTGTGTGTACGTACATATATATGCTTGTGCACTTTTCATGCTGGTTGTAAATGAGATTTCCCCTCATGACTCTCTGACAACAGCACTCTCGAGCCCTCCCTTGCACCAGCTGTTCTCTCCATTTATACTGTAATGCACATATAGTCAAACACATTTTAATACACACAGACACACATATTCCCCCAGCTAAACAAGAAAGCAAAAGGCAATTGAGGAAAAAAAACGAAGATGTCTATTTTGCTGCAAGGCCTTTGAGAGGCTGCTACGCTCAGGAACATTTAGCCTGGCATTTAAAGGCTTTATTACATGCTTGTTTACCTGTATTGTATGCAACATTTCGGTTACTGTGCGCCTGTTACACACAGGTGTAAAACTTTTCCTACACTCAACACCTGCATCAGCATTTCCTCACAACACACCAAACTTCAGCCTTGTTAAAAAAGACAGCACTTCTATACCAACTGAAGAAAAGCCAGCGCGTTAGTCACTGTTGCGCAAGGAGTAAAGCATATGTATTGTAGAGCCTAAACTATAGAGTGCAGTGCTCTGCAGCACTCACTGTCCTTGTCCTTGCAGTGTGCGCTGACAAGGAGGAAAATAGCCATTATGCACTATAGCAGACTTTCCTTCATTTCCACCACACTAACTTAACACCAGTTTAGGAAGGATCTGCTTTACCATGCAATCCAGTGATTTGCAGGCACTTGGCATTTGCGCCTGCTCTCAGGTGTATGCATGCCTTATTATAGTGATATAGCCCGTGATAATGATAGACCGTGGCTGAATATGTGAGATATGAGCGGCCTCTCTCTACCTGCCGGGCTTTTAATCAAAAGCACCCACCTATTCTACGTCCTGGTCTTGTTGAAGCATAGCTAAGCTAATGTAATTCTAATAGAGAGCTGAAAAACTCTCCAACTTTAATCCACTTTTTCCTCCCTCTCCATGCTATGTATATTTAAATTGAAATAACTTTTTACTGCAGCTGGATAAGTAGTCTTTGTGTGCCTCTAGCACTTTGCTCTCTTCACTGATGGATGAGGCTTTGCTTCTGCAGAGAGAGAGGGAGAGCAAGCGTAAGATGGTGAGAAGTGCAGAGAAAAGGAAACAGACAAAAAAGAGGGGGAAGGACTTTTAAAGGGATGTTACAAGAGAAAGGCAGAGGAAAGGGTAGAGAAAAGAGCAGCCTGACATAGACAAAGATGGAGAGATGGGGGAGAAAAAAAAAGAGAAATAATGGGTATTAACACACCCCCTAAATCTGATCAAAATGTCAGAAAAGAATAATAGAACTGAATTGGAGTCCCTGTAGTTTAAATATGCGGTGCAAATACAAATCATTTGGCTGTTATTATGAGTCTATTCACTCTTCTGCTTCTTCAGGGAGCTCAGCTATTAAAGGTGGGAAGATTATGTATTGTGAGAAAGTAGACTTTTTAGTCTCTGAGGTTATCCTCTTTTATCGCTTTTTGCCTCTCACCTATATCCAATGGCTCGCACCCTATTCTGAATTTTCCTGTTTCTTTTTTCCTACTCCCCATGTCCCCTGTGCCTCTTTTACCTTTTTTTTCCCCCCTATTCTTTCATTGCTCAATTCCCCCATCTGTTCTCTCTCTCTCCTACGCTCACACGTTTTTTCTCACGCGTATCCTCCGCCCACCTGTTTCGGCAGAGTTGTGCCCAGTGCCATGTGGCAGCCATGGTGTTTGCTCAGAGGGCCAGTGCCAGTGTGAGGAGGGCTGGATTGGCGCTGCGTGCGACCAGAGAGCGTGCCATCCCCGCTGTGAAGAACACGGCCAGTGCCACGATGGGACCTGCATCTGCCAGCCCGGCTGGGAGGGGGAGCACTGTAACATCGGTGAGCCGCTTGCATGTGGGCGTAATTAATTATTCCCTGTGATTAGAATGATTAATAAAGTTTTTTTTTTTTTTTTAAATAATAAAATAAAAGGTGTTGTAATGATTTTCATTTCCAAATGCATTCTCTTACCCAGCTCACACTTGTTTTTTCTTTTTTGTTTTTTTGTTTTTTTTACCATAGTTACCCATGATTTGGATGTCGTCGTGAAAGGTAATTCACTTTATTAAGGGTTTAAATGTCGCGTTGTTCACCTGCAAAATGCAAACAAAGCCAAAAATGTATACATGCACATGTTGAATATACATCTGTACTTGCAGATGGGTGCCCAGGGTTGTGCAGTGGGCATGGGCGCTGTACCCTGGAGCAGAGTGGCTGGCGATGCGTCTGCCAGGCTGGATGGAGTGGGCCTGGATGCAGCGTTGTCATGGAAACTGACTGCAGTGATGGAACAGACAACGACGGAGGTGACATTCTAACATCATCTATCATTTTCTATCTCTTTTACTTCTTTCATACCTCCTTCATTTCTGTTTTTCTGGCAGATTGTCCATTCCGTTCCGTTGCCTCGCCTCCTGTTTCTCCCTGCAAAAAAAACAAAAAAAACAAAACTCTCCCTCATTGTTCCTCCTCTTCATCCCTCTGTGCTGTTCCAGTCCTGCTGTGTCTCCTGTAGAGTCCTGCTGGTCATTATTATATTGAATATGTATGTGTGTGTGTGCACGTCAGCATGTGACTATGAAACTTTGGGTCTGTGTGTGTGTCTGTTTTTCTTCTTATCACAGCTAAATGTCTAATATGCATACCACCTGCTAGGATAAAAGGCACTCAGAGAAATTTCCACAAGTCTAAATACAGCAAACCATGCAGAATACATTTGTGCTTCTTTGGAGGTGTTTGGTGACAGGTTAGACTTGTGTGTGTCGTTCAGCCCGATGGTGGTGGTTTTTTCTTTCTTCAAGTAAGAGCGCATGGCGTGAACAATTCCACAGTACTTTAGAGTTCTGCTTATTACTGTAATTTTCCCACCATTTGTCCTCACTACACTGCAACACATACAGTATGTTTAACCCTATTCTAGGATACTATCAAATGTCAACCTTAATGCGTTAATGGAGCACTTAACAAGACTTTATTACTTAAAAAAAAAAAAAAAAAAAAAAAAAGTATTGTCATGTGGAAAATCAATGATGTTACCATATTTGGTTCCTTTACCCGTAAGTAGCAATACATAAATAAATAAAAATACAAGAAAAACACATGTAAGGTGAAAGGAACATGTATTTTAGAACATTACAACATCACTTCTGTAACATTAGACCAACATCAGTGCTGATCCAGACACATGTCCGCATCCTCATGTCCCTGTGAACGTCATTACTTACATTAGTACCATTTACTTCATCATTACATTAGTACCATTACTTCATCATTACATTAGTACCATTACTTCCTCATTCTTTACATTAGTACCATTACATCATCATTACATTAGTACCATTACTTCATCATTCCTTACATTAGTACCATTACTACATCATTCCTTACATTAATATCATTACTTCATCATTACATTAGTACCATTACGTCATCATTACATTAGTACCATTACGTCATCATTACATTAGTACCATTACTTCATCAT
>JAPSES010000002.1:1550870-1562711 GCA_029822895.1 Maxillicosta whitleyi
TCATCATTACATTAGTACCATTACTTCATCATTACATTAGTACCATTACTTCATCATTACATTAGTACCATTACTACGTCATTCCTTACATTAGTACCATTACCTGCAGTTACACTCCCTCTTCAAGCAAAGCTGGCTCTTACAGATCCTGTAGACCACATGGGACTGTTGACTCGCTGTCCTCACTGTAACTGTTTCTGTCACTGTCTTGTAATGTATGCAGAAATGACCAAAAAGAGTCACTTGCCTGGTAAAGGGTTAAACAGAAGTGCTATATTGCTTTACTTTAAACAGGACACATATACTTTCAAATATCCATTATGGGCATGCCTGTTAAGTCTATTCTGTAATTCATCACTCCATACAAGGTTGTGCTGCTTTTGTTCTTTTTTTGTTCTTTTTTTTTTTTGTTGTTTTTGTTTTTTTAACATGCGCCATGTTTTGTGATGAGTGGCGTTTCAATAAGTGCACAGAGCAGCGGGAAACCTCAAACACTGTATGCGTATTTTTCTGTAGTCCTTTTGTTTTGTTTTGTTTTTTTTATTGTGGAGGTAGCTGTGGTGTTACCCTTTTCAGTGCACAATGTTTACCAAAGCAGCCAGGCTGACTGGGCAAACACTTCAGAAGTCGGCATAGATGGCTGCTCAAAACATCAAATTGCCAGTTCTTATTCTGGATTACAACCTGAGAGCCGCCAAATAAACAGTGTGTTGTGGACTGTATAAAATAAAGGCTGAATAAAGGAAAGGAGTCGCAGCAGGACTGTAGCCTCGCAACAATTGTTTCTCTTTATTGTTCAAATTGTTTTGATCGCTGTGTTTTTCATCTGTGCTCTAAATCAAATAAAACTCTCATGCAGCGTTCAGTTAATGAATTTATACAGTGCATTTTAACATTATCTGCAAACACCATGTGGCCTCTGTGTGTGTGTGTGTCTCAGGAATCACACAAAATCTGGAAAGAACTGTCTGCTGGAGTTTGCTATACTCATGTGTTTTTAGTTAAGGAAGACAGTAGCAAAAACGGCACGTTGATAGGACCAATATTTTGACAGATATTAGTGATTTTGGAATACAATGGCCTTACAGTCACAATGCTATGCCCAGAACACTTTGGCAGTGACTGCTGCAGTACGTCATCCATGAATACACGACTGCATAAAAACTAACACATCTAGAACCTGTGGATCCCCACTGGTAAACACAGGGGTTAAGTAAGTTAAGTTTAATTCAGTTACACATTGTGATTTTTTTTTTTTTTTTTTTTTTTTCATTATTTTATATAAAAAGCCTTTTTTGTTGTTGTTTTTAACAATAATCTGCAGGATCTGATGTTGCCATAACTTCTAATGAAACATGGTCCATTAAGCTAAATTGACATTTAATTTCACTTGATATATTACTTTTCTTAGTTGGATTGAGTTAGATAAATAATTATAAGATAAGAAATGAAAAGATAAGATCATAAAACTTTACTTCACAGTTAAGAACAGCAAAAATACAAGTACAGACAAAAAAAAACAAACAAGTGAAAAAAATATATATAAAGAGAAAAATAAGAAATTTGGTATTTATGTAAATATTTATGCAAATAAAGAATTAGAATTAAAACTTGTTGCTAACATTTTTTCTTAAATTCGACTATATTTGGATCTGACAGGGATGTGGGTTGGTGAGCATTAGCGGTCAAACAAAATGATGCTATTGATTAGCATATGGGAAGTGTATTTTTGGAGGATGGCTCATACATCGGGCGGCTGTGGCTCAGTTGGTAGAGTGGGTTATCCAATGGCCTTACAGTCACAATGCTATGCCCAGAACACTTTGGTGGTGACTGCTGCAGTACAGCATGCATGAATACATGACTGTATAAAAACTAACACATCTAGAACCTGTGGATCCCCACTGGTAAACACATGAGTTAAGTAAGTTAAGGTTAATTCAGTTACACCTCATGATTTAACCTTTTTTCAAGTGTTTCTTCCCCATTATTTCACACAAAGGGTTGGCGGTTCAAATCCTTGCTCCCACTGTCCACATATTGAAGTGTCCTTGAGCCGACTAAACCCAAAGACCCCGTTCATACTAAGATTTTCGCAATCCGGATTAAATCCCCTAAATCCGGATTTTCAAAATCCAGATAAAATTTAGCCTAGTGTGAACGCAAATTATCTGGATTTTCAGGGGTTTAATTTGGATTTTCAAAAACCATCTCGTGAGGTGTTTTTTTAAGGGTTCTTGAGGGATTCTTTGGCCGAAAAACCTAGTCTGAATGCTACGGGATCATTAATCCGGATATTTATGTCATACATCTGGGTTCACAGGGTCATCGTCGCGGGATCTTTGGTCATTCTCGCGAGACGAGATCACGACCCGTCTTGTCTTTTTGTCCAGAGGATACGACATATCCGATCATTCCCACGGCTGCACAATATTCTCCACACCTGGAGCAACAAAAACGCGTGTGCATTCACCGGCATCTTGGAAGAAAGATGGCCACACAGGGAAAGTTTGACCTGTGACTCTTCTTCTTCTTGGGTTTTTAGATCTCTAACCCCTGACCTCGCTTAGCGACATCTAGCGGTTTCTATCCGAACTGCAGTTGTGGCCAATTATCTGGATATTCGCCGGACAGGGTGTTTGAAAAACCGGTTAAGTAAAGTCTTGTCTGAAAAAGGCAAAGAGATTTTAGGCTAAATTTTATCCGGATTTTGAAAATCCGGATTTAAGGACTTAAACCGGATTTTGAAAAGTCTAGTCTGAACGGGGCTCCCATTGAACGGGGCTCCCACTAAATTGCTCCCAGTAGGTCTGGCATGGTAGTACCTTGCATGGTACATTAGCATAGTGTCCTCCTACTGGTGTATGAGTGGGTGAGTGGGTGAATGTGAGGCTTTGTAAATCGCTTTGAGAACCAAGGTGTAGAAGAGAACTATAGAGGAGCAGAACATTTATATCGACTAAAACTAGGGCTACTTGATAATGGGAAAAAAGAATTGCAATTTTTTTCTGCAGTAGTCGATGATTTGAGTAATAATCATTCTAAAATTATTCTGGTGCATCTGCACAGAAAATCAAACTTACAGCATACTTACAACTGGAACTTTAGTGTTTTGTAAAAGTTTGCATACGTGGAAAACATCAGGCGATCGCTTTGACTTGTCTTCTGAAGTCAACGAGGAGGGAAATTCAGTGTTTAGTGCTTTCACTGACTCAGCATGAAGGTTTTGTTGATAAAGTCATGTTTTTGGTCAACATCACCTTTTCAGGAGCTGAAAAAATGTGATAGCACTGATGTTACTTTTGTAACCAAATCTTCCTGTTGGGTGTTTTTCGCCCCGTCTTTGCTCATCATCCTCCCACATAGGAAGCAAAGGGATGAAACAATCAGCAAAATTTTTTCTGTCATCATTATTTTGTAGAGAATAGCGACTGGGTAGCTCAGTGATTAACCCCACTGACTTTGATGCGGAAGATGGCCGGTTCAAGACCCAGGTGATCCCTTGGGAAAGGATCTTTGTGCTATACATCCCAATAGCCACAAGGGGGCTGAAGTCTCGTTGTGTCAGGAAGGGCATCCAACATAAAAACCTCTGTCAAATCAACATGCAAAGGTGATTCGCTGTGGCAATCCGAAAGGGAAAAGCCAAAAGAAATCACTATTTTGTGAATAATTAAAACAAATTGCTCCTGTAAAAACATCAGATTTGGTATTTAGTTTGTGAAACACAATGGGGGATGCTAGAACTCAAACTGTATCTGCTAACAAGAGCCCAAGATCAAAAAAAAATATGCAAAACACCTTTTCAAACTAGTATTTGTTGTTTGTTTTTCTTTGTTCTAGATCAATAACATCAAACAGTTCTTTGGAACATTTCAAACCATAGGTATAAAGCACATTTTCAGTTTTGTCCTATCAGACTTAAATGACTCTGATGTTTGATCGCTGAGTGTCATCTTGGATAAAACGTTCTTACTGATGATAAATGACAGGAGAGTTTAGACTCTTATTCACTATACATTATTAAGTGTGAAGACGTCTTTGCAAAATATGGCGTGTAAATAAACATACTCATGTTTATTGTCCCTCTGATTTACAATATAATGTGACAGAACATAGTGGTCTGCATGTCTGACATTATTGTGTTCCAGAACAAAACTGAAAACCATTAAATAGGCTGTTTGTTCACTAATTTTCACCCCAATCATCGTCAGTTATGTGTTTGAAAGTGCAGCCTTCCTGTTTATATAAGGATATGGGATATTCTGATGGCTCTTGTTTGGATGTTGTAGTAGTGTTATTTTTTTTTTCTTCCTTTAACTTGCACGTAACTACAGTGTGACTATTTCTGATACATGTCTTTTGATGGTAGATTGCAGTAGTTTGATGTTAATTCCGTTGCATTTCCACCCCTGCTGTTTTCAAAAGGGCAGTCCAACAGTGTTACGCAACTTCAGTTGACCTGTCAAAAATATATACGCCAAGACTAAAAATGTACGTTTGATTTCTTTAGTGGTTTTGGAGAAGCTTTATCCGAGGCGTAATGATGTCATCATGATAATCTGGAACTGGATTTGGAGCCTTTAAAGGATATGAGCGTTAGCGGGCGTGGACGGTCAAACAAAATGATGCTATTGATTGCCGTATGGGAAGTGTATTTTTGGAGCCTGGCTCATACATCGACTAAAAGTACTTCAACCTTTTGTATAGCTTCGATTTTTTTTTTTTTTTTTTTTTTTTTACATTCTTTTGTTTCTTGTCAGACCTATTATGAAAGTGCACCACAAAATTGCAGAAGCAAATTAAATGTGATAGCATTTGTTATCGCCGTCTCTTTTTTTCTGCTTGTGAAGAAGTAAAGTAGTGGCTGAAGCAGTGAGTGGGTGAGAGGGAGAGTCAAACAAAAGCATATGGCATTCAGTAAAATACATTGGATTCATATAGTCTGGTTTTCTATTGGATTGCAACAATATATAAAATATAATTAACTTCCTCGGTTTAAATATTTCCATAGATTTAAAGACATCCAGTGGGGGAATGATTATCATCATAGAAGACTTACTAACAAAGCCTTATGGAGCCTCTCCGCTCTTATCTTCCACTTCTCTTTTCAAATACCATCATTTTCTATCATACAATTCAGCCATCTCCTCTAATTGGCAGATATACTGTACGCTCACATAGCATTCTCTCTGAGCAATCTTTTTGTCTCTGAAGATAGACAGAGATAGAGAGATGCTATCACAAGTAATCAGAGAATAAAGAGGAACTTTGAAGAGAGTTTCAATTATTCCGCCTGGATGTGAGAGAAGTGAATATATTGTTGTTCACACAAAAAAAAAAAAAAAGAATAGAACAGAACAGAAAAAAATAAAGATTTTACAATCCGGGCAATGAAGTCACATGTACACACACATATTACACGTATTACTGTGTATTTATGGGCACTGTATTAAACATCAAAAACCCTTAAAAACAGGTTCAGGTTTATTTCAATGACAGTGTCACTATAAACTCAATTACTTGCGTTTTCATGTTAAAGTAGTGAATCTTATGGAAATGAACCATTGCACTGTGCTACCTTTGCAGGGGGAGGTTATAATAGAATATTGTTGGCCTTTCGCTCCCTGCTCTGTGGTCAGCATTTAAATGTCAGCACTGTTTCCTGCCTTTTCAGAAACAGGCTTGAAATAGGAAACACAAATGCCAGTCGGGCTCCTATTACCTGCCGGCTTTGGTTTTGAGTCTGCGGCTCATTGTTTACACTGGGCTTTTATGGATCGTATTCATATAATGCCGGTGATTCAGATCTGATTTATAGCAATAGACGGTGTAATTGTATGCTGACGGCCCCCAACGAATCTCATTTGATTGATACCCATGATAATGATGATCCACGTGCAGTTCATTGTTGTAGATTAGATTAATCCACTGGAGCTTCTCAGCGGCCAGCAGAGCAAAAATTATTTCTTGTCAGTTGGTAGATTTTATGGTATTTTCCTCCTGTCTCTCCGCTGCAGATATACTACACTTGGCCTTTGGATTAGCAATGTGTTCTCAGCAGCGTCCTCACTTACATCTATGAAAAACTTTATTAACTGGGCATCATAAAAATGTTAATGTTTCTCTAAATTACAGAGAAAATCCAAGTACCGTTTTAATTTTTTACAACCCCTTCCACGCATTCACTTATTTATGTGTAAATGTGAATGTGCTTTGTAGGGAAATGTATTTATTTTTACCTGATCTGCATTTTTAACTTCCTGTCCGACACAGATGGCCTGATGGACTGCGTTGATCCCGACTGTTGCGAGCAGCTCAGCTGTGGGTCCGACCCTCTATGTCACGGTTCGGCTGACCCCTTAGCCCTGCTGCAGCAGAGCCCGCTGCCTCCCACTGCGCCCCCCTCGCCCACCAACGCGCACACCCACACCTTCTACCGCCGCATACGTTTCCTCCTCGGCAAGACAGCTACTCACACTCTCCCTGGAGAGGTGCCCTTTGATACCAGGTATATGTGAGTTGATTCTGTTTGTCTGGGTCTGTGTGTGTGTGTGCATGCCAATTCTTTGATGTATTTGTTTTGTATGTGTATATCCTTGAGCTGTCCTGTGTTGAAAGACATGTATTGTATATAATGAAGTAAATGCATTGAAATAGCCCATCGCTCATTATTTGTTTAATGAGTATGTGTGTGTGTGTGTGTGTGTGTGTTTGCATGTGAATAAGGCCTTTTATGTGTTCTCATGTCTGTGCACACATCTTGGTAATCTGTGCTCCTCTGGAGATTAGCAGTCACGCTGCACAACGCTGTCCTTCAGTATCGGTGTCAGACTCCAGCTGCAGAGTATTTGTTTGCTACATTAATGCTTAATGTGTCATTCAGTAACATCAGTTGTAAAGGTGTCGACATAAATATTTCAGCGTCCTCTCTTTGCCTTATAAAAGGGAAATACATCTCACTGGCATTATGATGACCTACGAAGTTCAGATTAAGAAAACAAGAAGTGATGCTTCTTTGAAGAATGGCAGAGTGCTTTCTTTTTTTTTTTATATATACCCCTCAGTTCCACTTGTAAAATAAACAAATAAATTAATTATGCAGCTGTTTTTTTCAGAGAGGAAATCGATGGCGGCTTTCAGGATAGGAGTAACAAACGGGGCGATGCCGCTGCACTTTGCAACCTCGCCATCCTTCATTTACCCCTCTGCCGGAGTAACAGACTCCGTCAATGAACCTGTGTTTGTGCGGGCGTTAGTGTGTGTATGCAACACATGTCTGAATCTGTCCTCATATAACCAGTTCAGCGATTAGTCCAGATTTAGGCTTAGGCTGTGGTAATGCAAATGCTTTCCTCCGCCACTGTCCATGTGATGTTTTTTCTACGTAGTGCACATGGGGACATAAAAATAACAAAAAAGCTCAAACAAACCATTATTTATATCAGTCATAGTGGATCAAGTGTAATTGAGCAGAACAGGTGCAGAAACTTTAGATGTTGTGCAGCATTGACAAGTTAAATTGTAACCAAATGTAGTGAAACTAACATATATAGGTGATTGTTTTTGTTTTTTCAGGTATATGCAGAATGGAATTTCAAAGGTTAATGTCACTTATTAATGTATTTGTTAATGTATTTATGGTGACCTCTGACCCCATAACAAGAAGCAGCAAAAACTGTTAGAAACATGTGATGTGTTGAATGAAACCTGGTATAAAACATCCAAAAATTCATGTATTTAATCTCATATTGTCTGAACAAAAGGGTTAAATACAGGATAAGTACAAAGGTTCACATTAAATACTAACACTCCAACTTATAGAGACTGTTTTTAACCTGAAACATTTCTTTTTTTTTTCTTTTTTTATGTCACATATCAAATCAAACCTTAAACCGTTATAAGGTACTCATTTAAATACTCTGAAATTCAAAATTTCAACCTTAGTGTGTTATTAGACATCATCATCATCTACCTCCTTGTCAGTTGCCATGACAACAGTCTTCCTTCTCTTGCCATAAAACATCGCAGCACTTGCTAAAAAGTAAACTAATGCAATAAAACAAATGTCATAAGGTCGTAAATGGACAAAAATCACTCATAATCACTATTTACAGCTTCAATAGTTCTATAAAAACTATGTGAATCACAGTATACTACGGCGTTGCAACACCCCACGATGCAAATTCACAAACTCAAACACAGTCTAAATGAGGAACAAAAGGAGGAACGTGGTACAAATGAAAAAATGCACCGCAAGAAACAAAAACACAGGCGTAATCATCAAATATTCTGCAAATAAAGAAACGAATCAAACCAAGAAAACATCTGAAAATGGAAAATGCTTCATAACCAGTGAGTACAACAGAAGTGCTCCACACCTGTAGGGGGCGGAGTCAGCAGAACAGGTCAATGCAGAGACACAGGATGGAGAGAGAGACGGCGAACAGCTGACTGACAGGGTTTCAAACTACAGTGGGAACAAACTGAAGTTACAGTGCAGCTCGGTCATGTGACTTTTATTTGATTCTATTTGACACTAGTGTGTCGTCTATAAACTCCGCCCCCTAAAGGTGTGGAACACTTCTGTTGTACTGACTGTTTATAGTGTTTTTCATTGCAAGATGTTTTCATGGTTTGCATCGTTTGTTTATTTGCAGAACATTTGATGATTATACTTTTGTTTTTTGTGTCTTGCGGTGCATTTTTTTCCATTTGCACCACGTTCCTCTTTTTGTACCTCGTTCAGACTGTGTTTGAGTTTGTGAATTTGCATCGTTTCTGTACTTACACGTCTCCTCTAACAGACGCATTGGGCCATTACACCGTAGTATAAAAACCAACAAAGCTTCTTGACTTCACCAAGCCATGGGATTGGCGCCATATTTAATGTTTGCCAAAATTACCAAAAATAGTCACTTGCCTGATAGAGGGTTAATACAGAGACTGAGAAATGCATATGTGTGGCCATTACAACTTTACCTAACCAACAAACCTAATGCTGGTTGTTTAAACAGTACTGGATTTCCATAGTAGTGCGATAAAGGGCTGTAAGCAGTGGATATCACAGTTTTTCTGAAAACTCAGGATGAATATTTCAAAAATGTCACAATATAAGAACTTTAAAGAGCAGTACAGCCTATTTCTTGCTCTGCTGTCACAATAATACAAACACAGCGTGGTATTTTTGCTCTTTATATGACATGTTGAAAGGTTTTACTGTGTGTAAAGCTATAGTATATTTATGGTCCTTGTATGTTGGCAAAGGGAAGCAAAATCCTATGCCCTAAATAGGTAATTGTACTGAGCACAGAACAGGCAGTCACTTTTGCTTCACACACAAGGTCGTTTGGTTTGTGCGTCACAATATGCCTCGCTTTTCAAACAATGATTGTGCTCTCCATCATTATAAACCTGTCATCTCCCCTCTCTTTGTGTGTGTCTCTCCCTCTCTCTCACTCCCTGTGCTTCTCATCTTTGTTTTGCCAGTCGGGTAGCGGTGATTCGAGGCAGTGTTGTGCTGCAGGATGGCTCGCCTCTGGTTGGAGTTAACATCACCTTCCCTCAGCACCCTGAGTATGGTTACACTATCAGCAGGCAAGACGGAAGGTACAAAGACATACATATTATTACACGCTGCATGTCGCTTTCTTTGCCTTTTCCTTTCGCTAATTTCTCGTCATTTCATTTCAGTTTCGACTTGGTAACATTGGGCGCCATGTCTGTAACGCTGATGTTCCAGCGCCCGCCTTTCCTGCCACAGACACGCACCATCTGGACACCTAACAACAACTTCCTTGTTCTGGATCATGTGACCATGTCCAGGGAGGAAGTGCAGGCTCCAAAGTGTGACATCATGAGCGTTCTGAGCCCCTACCCGCTCGTCCTGCCCTACCCACTCCCCAGATATACGGGAGCATGTGCAGAGAAGGGCTCAGCTGTGCCTGAACTCCAGGTACTAGATCCTGCACAATGTGGAAAAGCCAACGACACTGGAAAAAATCGAAATCTTACCAAGTGTATTTTTGTTACTTCTAGTCAAAATATGTCATCATGCTTAAAATAAGACATAATCACCTAAAGCACGGGTGTCAAACTCATTTTAGTTCAGGGGCCACATTCAGCTAACTTTGATCTGAAGGGAGCCGAACCAGTAAAATAATAACATAATAATTTATAAATAATGTCAACTTTTCTCTATGTATTACAGCTAAAAAGGTTAAATTAAACAATGAAAATGTTTACATCTACAAGTGATTTTTTTTTCAAACAATGTGAATAACATGAACAAACTGAAAAATAAGTGTAATTTTACCAATATTCTGCTTCAATTTATCATATTCCGCATATGTTCTTTATAATTTACAGACACAGTGGATCTACAAATACACAAGCAGAATATTGGTAAAATTGCACTTACATCTCTTCAGATGTTTCAGGTTGTTCATATTTGTTGAGATTATTTAAATTTTTTGTGAAATTATACTTTTAGTGTAAAAACGTGTAAATATTTACATTTACAAAGAGAAAAAAATTGGAGTTGTGAGTATTTATAGATTATTATGGTAGTATTTGACTGATCTGACCCACTTGAAGTTGAATTGATCTGAATGTGGAACCTGAACTAAAATGGTTGTTAATATCACATTTATTTTTATATTTCACAAATTTAACCCAAGGGCCAGATTGGACCCTTTGGCGGGCCGGATTTGGCCCCCGAGCCACATTTTTGACACCTGTGACCTAAAGAGTAACTTTTCAGTCAGACATAATAACTTATTTTTCGACGACAGATCTTTTTTTTTTTATCTTCTCTTTAGGTGATTATGTCTTATTTTAAGTGTGATGAGACATTTTTTACTAGAAATAACAAAAATACACTTGGTATGATTTAGATTTTTTTTTTTTGCAGTCAACATATTGCTATGAGTGTAGCTTCACCTCACTGTGAACCTTACTCCACACACTGCATGATTTGTTCAGGGACATCCCCAGGCTAGAGAATCACACTATAGGAGGGTGTGAAAAGGGTAGCTACCTGAAAAAGGCTACGAGACCTTGGTGCGGACCATACATTGTTACACATTTTGGATGAATTTGATTTACAGGAATTATGTAATACTATTGTTACATGCAATCAGAATAAAAAGTTTCAGAATGAAATGGTAGAAGAAACACATTAACAACATGCTGATGCCAGATCCCTGCCTGTCTGTAAAACTGGGTACACACTTAAAGATAATTGTCCTGTTTTTGTCCTGATTGGCCCCCCCTTCCTGACCAAGGACAGCAAATACCACATTATTTTATGTCCTATAAGATTATCCTGTGGCCTGAGGTGTGCTAAAGGGATAGTTCAGAAGGGATAGATCAGTGGGGGAACAGAATCGTTATGTGTGTGGTTTGATGTGTTGAGTTTATCAGAGCACACTACACACAGTACGACAAAACTGTTCAATGCTTGATTTTTTTTGTCTTCATGTCTGGAGTCTGTAACAGATAAAAACTAGAAAAGCACTCAGAAAGCGCAAACCTCCTCCAAGCAGCACAGTTCCCCCACATATTGTGACTGACACCCCACAGTATTACTCACACATTTGTTTTTTTTAAAATCTATTTTATTAGATTCTTCACACTGAAAACATACCCAAAGAAATTAGAATTACACTGATATCGTTATTTGTTGTATAGTTATTCGTGAAAACCGACATTTCCATAATGTTGGTTTTCTTCAGGATCTAGCTCCAGAACTATTGTAGATCCCTCAAATCCGTTCACATCCTACTTTTTCAGTAGACCTTCAGCTCCAGTTTGGTGCTAGTTGCAGGTCTGTATCTGCAT